>CP066506.1:4200000-4505747 GCA_016413765.1 Aspergillus felis | reverse complement strand
CTAACCCTAACCCAACCTAACCCTAACCCTAACCCTAACCCTAACCCTAACCCTAACCCTAACCCTAACCTAACCCTAACCCTAACCCTAACCCTAACCCTAATGACATACCCGATAGCGGTTGCGCTTCGCGCTGTTCTATCCCATCGCGGTTGCGCTGCGCGCTCATACTACCTACCCCCCTAACTGTCTAATCTACCTCTCTCCTACCTCCCTCCCCCTCCCTATTCTCCCTGGCGGGAATCTAACCCTATAGAGGTTAGGGGCCTTATCTTCTACTAGGCCCCCCCCCCTACCTGCCTATAGATACCTAGTTTCTCAGGCATCTAGCTACTCATAGAATCTATAGGCCTAGTCAGTCACTAGCTAGTTAGGTAGGGAAAGAATAGAATATTTACTTACTAGGTTCTAGGCCTAAGCCTACCACCATCCACCACTATTTGATCTCCTACTAGATCATTTAAACCCCCAGATTGATTATCTAGCTAGCCCTAGCCCTAGAATATTAGCTATTAGTAGAAGAAGGGAATCTATACCTAAAACCTTAGCATTAAGGCACCCTGTCAGCCCTATCACCTAGTCTAACATTAGTAACATAAATTAAATAGTAGACTTAGATATTTACTTACTAGTTCTAGAGCTAGTAGCCCTAAAACCTAACCCTCTTAACCTGACCTATAATATCACCACTACACCATGCCTAAGGCATCCCATCCTAGTTAGATATTAGTATGTTAGATTAGATGAAATATAAAAATAGATACAGTACTAACCTAAGGAGTGATGCCTAGCTAGACGCCTTAATACTAAGGTATCTAATTAGAATTAATAGTTAGTAAATTAATATTCACCTTAAGAATAAGAAAGAACTAATAGAATACTCACCTAGATCTATTAACTAGATCTATAGACTAGATCCACTAGTCAATCCATATATATATATATATGTAAGGGGGGTGGTTAAAATCAAAGTAAATATATATATATTTAAAAGAGAAACATAAGATGAATAGTAAATATATATATATATTTAAAAGATAAAGATAAGATGAAAGTGAATATTCTCTTAGATCTAGAGAAGGGAATCTAGAATGGATATATATTATTAGATTCAGGCCACTATTTAGTTCTGCCTCAGGCCTTTATCTTAATAAAATCTATCGAATGGCCTGACCTAGGTACCTTATCTATTGAATATCTTACCTTTGACCAATCAGATCACTAGATCTAGCCATGTGAATGATTGATTTGAAATCAAAATCATTAAATAACTCATAATGATGTCATTAGGCTGGTGAATGATTGATTTCAAATCAAAATCATTAAATGACTCATAGTGGTGTTACCCCGCCATCTTGCTGCCTAACCCCACATACTACCTAGTTACCCAGCCACCCTACTACCCAACCACCTATTTCTACCTGATATCTAACTATTAGTCAATTAGATCACTAGATCTAGGCCGGTGAAGCCTGATTTCAACCTAATCTAATCTTATGACTCACTACCATGGAATCTGGCTGCCTGACACCTAATCATTAGCCAATTAGATCACTAGATCTAGGCCGGTGAAGCCTGATTTCAACCTAATCTAATCTTATAACTTATAACTATGGAATCTAGCTGCCTAAACCATATCTCTAGCTAATCAGATCACTAGATATCTCATCTATGAATTCAAAATCAAGATTCTAGACTATTCTACTAGGTAGCAGCCCTAGCTATGATGTCATCTAGCTACTAATCTAGGTATAACCATAATCTATTCAATATTACTATAAGCTGCCTGGGTGCTGTCACACCCTGGGATCTGTCTCTGCTGTTCTCTGCTAGTCAACTACTTTGGGAACAGGGTGATATAGTCCCTGGACTATATCCAATACTTGCCTGAGGCCTACTGACCAGGTAGCCTAAAGGTGTAATAATATAATGACCTCCCTGGGTCAAGGACAATCCAAAGGTAATACAAGAATAATAACAGTAGAGATAGAAGCAAGGCCTATTGAGTATGTATACTTAATAGTAAGAGAGTAACTAATGAATTAGACTAGTAATCTTGTACTCAAGTAAGATATTAATATTAAATATAAGGAACTAAACTAAGAGTGCTAGATATAATGATAATAAGTGTCCTTATATATCCAGAGTTCCTTTAGTTAGTATATTTGGTGGTATATTCTTGATATAGAAGTGGTATATTACATACCCTAATATCATAGTCCTAGCATACCATTTGTATACTATGTTATATGTATGTTTCTGTAAGCAGAGCACTTCAGTAAGCAACTATTAAACTGTTTTCCTGCAGGAATCCGTCCGGATTAAGCATTTTCCTGGATTGCTCAGTGATTGTCTTTTATGATTGATTAGCAATCGATAATCCTTCAGATTCTGCCCACCACATCCGCCTTGCGCTAATGCGGCTGTGTTGGTGTTATAACACTCTCTAGATTTCTCTTACCTCTCTCTGACTTTCTAAATATATATATTTCTCTTATATCTTACCTCTCTCTAGTAGACTAAATTATATATATCTACTACCCCTACTAGATTAGTAGTACTAACTAGATCTAATTACTATCTAGCTAGCTAGGCCCCTAGTCTAAGCCCTCTCTAATATATATCTCTACTATCTAAAATTTATAAAATATTTACTTCTAAGAATTTTTAAAAATTCTAGACTTAATATTATTAAGCAAGCTATATACCCACTAGACTAGTAGAAATTAGATCTATCTACTAAAAATATCTATAATTAGTCAGCAGGTAATAAATTTTAAACTATCTTTTTAGAATTTTTAAAAATTAGATATAATGCTTACCTAATTAGACTATTATTATTCTATAGCTAAAGGTATCTACTATTTTACCAAAAATAATTATAATTAGTTATCTAGTACTAGACACCTAGTAAATATTAAGAATTAATTTTTCTTCTACTTTCTGCCTGATTTCTCAGGCCCTACTAGCCTACTAGATGCCTCAGGCACTAATCTATACTAGATGGTGGCCTAAAAGGGTATAGGCTTCCTGTAGATAGTGATCTTGGCAGACCCCAACAAATTTCGACCTGACCCCTGCCTACCTAGTTTGACCACCTTCCTAGTGAATAATCTAGTATTTAATATTAGAATCTAATAGACTAGCTAGTTAGAATCATAGATTATTTTAAATCATTCAAAAATATTAAGATTTGACTAGGTTAGGGGGTAGTACTGAGTTACCCTGTGTACTACCTCTTTACTAACCCTAGGATTTATAGGAGTACCTCCCCAGGCATAGGTTCCTTATAATGTTAGGCACTAATCTATACTAGATGGTGGCCTAAAAGGGTATAGGCTTCCCGTAGATAGTGATCTTGGCAGACCCCAACAAAAAATTTCGACCTGACCCTGCCTACCTAGTTTGACCACCTTCCTAGTGAATAATCTAGTATTTAATATTAGAATCTAATAGACTAGCTAGTTAGAATCATAGATTATTTTAAATCATTCAAAAATATTAAGATTTGACTAGGTTAGGGGGTAGTACTGAGTTACCCTGTGTACTACCTCTTTACTAACCCTAGGATTTATAGGAGTACCTCCCCAGGCATAGGTTCCTTATAATATTAGGTAATAAATTTTAAACTATCTTTTAGAATTTTTAAAAAATTAGATATAATGCTTACCTAATTAGACTATTATTATTCTATAGCTAAAGGTATCTACTATTTACCAAAAATAATTACAATTAGTTATCTAGTACTAGACACCTAGTAAATATTAAGAATTAATTTTTCTTCTACTTTCTGCCTGATTTCTCAGGCCCTACTAGCCTACTAGATGCCTCAGGCACTAATCTATACTAGATGGTGGCCTAAAAGGGTATAGGCTTCCCGTAGATAGTGATCTTGGCAGACCCCAACAAAAAATTTCGACCTGACCCCTGCCTACCTAGTTTGACCACCTTCCTAGTGAATAATCTAGTATTTAATATTAGAATCTAATAGACTAGCTAGTTAGAATCATAGATTATTTTAAATCATTCAAAATATTAAGATTTGACTAGGTTAGGGGGTAGTACTGAGTTACCCTGTGTACTACCTCTTTACTAACCCTAGGATTTATAGGAGTACCTCCCCAGGCATAGGTTCCTTATAATGTTAGGCCTACCCATATCGAATCACCTAGCCTAGCCATATCGAATCACCTGGCCTAGTCGAATCAAATCACCTGGCCTACCCATATCGAATCACCTAGCCTACCCATATCAAATCACCTAGCCTAGTCAAGCCGAATCACCTAGCCTAGCCATGCCGAATCACCTGGCCTACCCATGCTGAATCAACTAGCCTACCCATGCCGAATCACCAAGCCTAGTCACCCTGGTTAGCGACCTCTCAAAGCTGAATCACTTAGCCTAGGCCTACTCTCTAGATTTCTCTTACCTCTCTCTGACTTTCTAAATATATATATTTCTCTTATATCTTACCTCTCTCTAGTAGACTAAATATATATATATACTACCCCTACTAGATTAGTAGTACTAACTAGATCTAATTACTATCTAGCTAGCTAGGCCCCTAGTCTAAGCCATCTCTAATATATATCTCTACTATCTAAAATTTATAAAATATTCACTTCTAAGAATTTTTAAAAATTCTAGACTTAATATTATTAAGCAAGCTATATACCACTAGACTAGTAGAAATTAGATCTATCTACTAAAAATGTCTATAATTAGTCAGCAGGTAATAAATTTTAAACTATCTTTTTAGAATTTTTAAAAATTAGATATAATGCTTACCTAATTAGACTATTATTATTCTATAGCTAAAGGTATCTACTATTTACCAAAAATAATTATAATTAGTTATCTAGTACTAGACACCTAGTAAATATTAAGAATTAATTTTTCTTCTACTTTCTGCCTGATTTCTCAGGCCCTACTAGCCTACTAGATGCCTCAGGCACTAATCTATACTAGATGGTGGCCTAAAGGGTATAGGCTTCCCGTAGATAGTGATCTTGGCAGACCCCAACAAAAAATTTCGACCTGACCCCTGCCTACCTAGTTTGACCACCTTCCTAGTGAATAATCTAGTATTTAATATTAGAATCTAATAGACTAGCTAGTTAGAATCATAGATTATTTTAAATCATTCAAAAATATTAAGATTTGACTAGGTTAGGGGGTAGTACTGAGTTACCCTGTGTACTACCTCTTTACTAACCCTAGGATTTATAGGAGTACCTCCCCAGGCATAGGTTCCTTATAATGTTAGGGTATAGGCTTCCCGCAGATAGTGGTCTTGGCAGACCCTAACAAAAAATTTCAACCTGACCCCTACCCCCCTAGTTTAACCACCTTCCTAGTGATTAATCTAGAATCTAATATTAGAATCTAATAGACTAGCTAGTTAGAATCATAAATCATTTTAAATCATTCAAAAATATGAAGATTTGATAAAGTTAAGGGGGGGTACTGGGTTACCCTGTGTACCCCCCCCCCCGCCAACCCTAGGATTTGTATGAGTACCCCCCCGGGTACAGAGACATTATAATGTTTGGCCACCAGGGAGGAATGGAACTTATCCCCACGCTAGTAGATAGCATCAGTCGTCAGGCAACTGATGCAGAGGGAGAAGAGCACCTCTGTAATCCATTCCTCAGCGGCCGCTGATAAGGCTGGGAACTGACTGGGGAAGGGATGCTCAGGGGCGGCCTCCCCCTAGCAAGGGTCAGATCTGCTATCTGGTTCTTCGGAACCTCGCAGTGGCTCGTCAGGGTTAAGGGAGGACCCGTCCTCATCCTCATCCTCATCCTTATCCTCATCCTCATCCTCATCGTCCTCCTCATCCCCCTCATCACCCACCTTGTTATCTTCTAGCTCCCCCTTCCCCTCCTCCTGCCCCCCTTCCTCTATCTCCTCCTCCTCTGTATTGCTTGCGTTGCTATTAGAATAGATACTGCCTGTCCTATCTATAGTGCCCTCTGTGACCTTAGTACTAGAATCATTGCTATTAGGTCCAGGGGAGCTATGCAATATAAGAGGGTCTGAATATGGCTCAGGGGCAGTAGACCTCTGTGGGGAATCCAGGGTAGGGGATTGGATAGTTAACTGGATAGGGATATAGACTGCTATAGCTCTCTGGAGGACCAGTGCCTCTGCCCTGAGGGGACAGTCCAACCAGGGTCACTTGTAGTGGCATTACAGGCGGGCTGGGGGACTAGAGCATAGGCCTAGAGAGTAATTAGACTTATTACTACAGGATGGGTGATGCACTATAGAGCAGGGGCGCTTAGTAGACTGCCGCCCAGGCCTTAGGGATAGGGGGTGGGCCATAGGCAGTGGAGTGGTCATGGCCTTATAGGACCTCTGCAGCAGTTATCCTAGCTTAATAGCTATATCTAGTTAAGTAGCTAGCTATTGTTACTGGCCAGTAAGCTAAAGCTAGGCTTAGAATAGATTCTCTTTATCTGTCTAGATATTAAGGTCAGGGCATTCTAGATAGTGGTTAAAGGTCTACTATAGGATTTTAAGCATGCGCTCTTGCTCCTTATCTAGATAGATTCTAAGCAGACAGCCCTGATCCTTATATAAGAGGGAAATGGCCTGGAGGAGGAAGTATAGGAACTATTTCCAGTACTATATATACCACTACTCTGTCTCTAGCTGCAGCTGTCCCAGGGGTTGTTTCTATATCTACTAACCAGGGATTTGGCACCCAAAGACCTCCCAGATTAATGTATAGGTCCGCTCCAGCGTCGCCTGGGCCTGGTTAAGGGCCTGGTCCATCCCCTGGCAGACAAGGGTGAGAATGTGGTTATGTCGGTGCCGCATCTCCAGCTCTTCTGTGGTGGTGGGAGGGGATCCCCTACTACCACCCCACTGTGCCTGCAGCGCAGGCAGGACCTGTAGGGTATCTGGGGTCCCCACCGCGCGGACCAGGCTGAGTAGCAAGCACTGGTGGAAGTATTAGGGCCATTTAGTGAATATTAGCCATGGGGTGGTATTGTCCTGCTACTAGCACCAGATGTTATAGATAAAGATGGAGTTAGCCGCAGTAGCTAGCTCTATGGACCCCTCTGGACCAGCCACTGGCTGCAGCTGATGCTGCTCTGCCTAGAGGATCTAATGCTCCTAGGTGAGGGTGTTCTATACCTATTCTGGAGTGGTAGACACAGGGAAGGTGGTTATAAGGCCTGCTATTAATGGGGTGGATAGCAGGGGGGATTCTGGTATGATGGTTGTGGATAGACCCTACAGGCTAGACTCTGCGCCCCTGGGACTGCTGCTTGCTATTGGACCTTCTAGTTCCTGGCTGGGCATGGGGGGAGTTGCTGGGTACTCCCACGCGGGGGGAGATATAGGAGCCATTAGTAGACTGTCTGGATCTGTCACAGTCCATCCACTATTGCTGGTTAGGACTGTGCCCAGCCAGTCCCCCTTATCCCCCCCTTCCTCTGCCCTTACTCCTTTGGGCGCTAATAAGGCTAACTACAGGTTAGGTAGTCCACTAGAGGCTTACTCCCTAGATCAGCTATTACTGCTCTCTGGTACTTCATTAGTGGGTTGGGGGATGGATGGCTTAGTCGGGGCTGGGATGGGCTATATCATCCAGGACAGGGATAGGGTGGTGACAGTGGAGGTGGGCTACACAGGCAGGGGGTCCTGCAGCTGTGCACTGGGGACCCCTATAATCTAGTAGCAGCAGTAGCAGCTATTTATAAACCACTATTGGGTGCTAACCTGCCAGGGTGGGGGCAGGTGGATTCCAGGATGGTCCTAGTGGTAGTACTCCTAGACCCACTGGGTGCTGCTGCTGAGGTAGGTCCTATATATAAAGCAGCACCAGATGTAGTAGATAAGGAGCTAGGGGATTAGTTTGCTGTTAGGGGGCAGGGGTAGGAAGTCTGTGTAGTCCTACTAGGGCTATATACCCCTGGGCAGCGCGCGGAGCTGCAGATAATAGTCCTAGGCCGCTAGCCAGTGGACTTCCTAGAGATGTTGCTGGGCCAGGCGGCTAGGGACAGCCACCTTACACGCCTGGTAGATGATGGCATTATGGTCAGGGAGGTAGTTGTACAGGGGTGGCACGGCCATAGTGGATGGGCAGTGGTCTAATGGTAGTAGGGTAGTATGGCCATGCATCTATAAGGAATAATATAGGAGGGGTTAAGAGTAAAGATAGGTGTATAAAGGGCAGGCCAGCCCAGCTGGTAACTTTAAGAAGTAAGTAAGGGTGACCCTGGTCCCCCCTATTTTTATTTTTAGGCGGCAGGCCCAGCAGCCAGGAAAAGAGGTAGTATTACTTTTTCCCCCTTTTGCCTTGCCTTAGTTATGTTATATTTCATCCAGGGGTCTAGCAGGATTAATTAGCATCAGGTCCTCCAGTCCATGGCCCCCAGTCAGCCCCATTGAGGGATCTTGGGCGCGGCCAGGCCTGGCTAGGATGATAGGCAGGGTAGACTGGTTGATTCACCATTGACCCCTGATCCTAACGTGGTCCAGGGCCTGGGACTTTTTCTTATATAGTCTGGGTTAAGATTTATACCTGTCAACTGATCACTACTGCTGATGGGCTAAGGGGCACCCGCGGTGCTGCGTGCAGATTAGCTCATGCTGTTACTGGCTGCTGCCATCGTGGCAATCTGATATGGTGACTGGTCTAGGCTCTCACCAGCCGCAGCCACTAGTGATAGCCAGTGTGGGACGTCGCCGGCAGCTGCCATAGGTCTGGTGGATCCTGTGCTTACTGCATTGGGCCCCAGGGGCGGGATCCTGGTGAGAACTATCTGATAGGGCCCCTGGCGGCGTGGTTGGCTATGCATGGTCTGGGAGGGGGATTCCAGTGTATAAAGGGTGGTCAGGGATAAGGTAGGTTGCCAGATCACAGGGCAAAATCATCTGTTCTAGCTGCTGGGGTGAGGGGACTGCCAGTGCATAGGCCCCAACCAGGCAGGGATGCAGAGATATATATCATTACAGTAGCAGTGCACCTGCACTATAGGATCATATACTCTAGTAGGTACTAAGTTTAGAATAAATACTTAAGCCAGAACAGGACCAGAGAGGGGCCTATTAGGTGACCCTAACAGCCTAGATGCTGCTGCTGGTGAAGTGATGTAGCCTGGGTAGGGAGCAGTGCCCCTGGCAAAACTGGTTAGCAGAGCTAATCCTAACAGGTACATGCTGGTTGCACAGTCCCCCCAGGGGACATGGAATCTATGACTTGCATGGTTGGATGCACCGCACGGAGATGAATAGAATGATACCTGGATCATCCCTCCCCGACCACGGGGGCCGGGAGCCAGGCCTGATGCGGTCGCCGGACGGGGGGGCAGCGGGAGGCATACCGGGACCCCCAACGGGGACCCGCGGAGCCATCTCGTAGGGTAAGCTTTTTATAAATTTCTTTAAATATTTATAAGACTTTACAGAGAGTACTAACCTTTTTTTCCTCTCTCTTCTCCTTAGTACTATTAGCCTCTAGGCTTTTCTATAATTAATTAGTATAGGAATAATTATTATTTAGATAGATAGATAGATAATAATTTTTATAGTATAGTATAGATGCCCTAGTTTATTATTCCTTATTTATATAGATTAATCTTAGATTATATTTTATATACAGGGTGTTATTTATATATAGCCCTTAAAAATTATTAATATAAATAAGAGAAAATAGAGTCCCTAATAGTGTTTATCTTCTAAAATATATTTCTATATATAGGTAGTAGAGTATTACTAGTAGATTAAACTAACTACTTTACTAGTATAAAGAAACCTTCCCCCCTACTTTATACCTAATTAAGTTACTAGTATTATAATTAGAAGACTCTTTTAAGAAGAGATAGTCTTCTTCCTCTAGAGCACTAGTAAGAGTAATTATAATAGTTATTTAGTTATAATCTCTATTACCTATACTATCTATCCCTAAAGGGTAGGAATTATTAATATTAAACTTAATAAAATTAATCCCTTTATATAGAGATAAGACCTAACTATAAAGATAGTAGGGCAGGGAGCTAGAGGAATATTATAGAGATTTATCCTTAATTTAAAGAAGAGAGTAAACCTTACTTACACTTATTAGATTTTTATAATAGGATAGACTAGTTATTATTAATTTTAAGTATATACTTATAATTAATAAGTAGAGGATCTAATAATACCTATTTAATAGTAATAGAGGGGAAGTATACTAAAACCTTAACCTTTTTTTAGCCTTTATCTACTAGTTATACTCTATACTCTTTACTTCTACTATTAATTAAAATATTTTAATCCTACTTACTTAATACTTAATTAATAATCTATTATTATAGGGGAGGGTGTATAACTAGCTAATATAGATAATTACTATAGATAGACTCTAGGGTCAGTAGGTAACTAGTAATAATTAAAATTATAGTAAAGAAGGAGGATATCTATAGACTTCTAGAGTAGATATAGACTCTACTAAGGCTAGATATAGACTCTAGGGTGTAACTATAGACTCTGTACTTTCTATAGTCTAGAGACCTTCTGGTCTACCCTAATTAGTATGGGAGCCGTGGACTCCGCGCACGACACTGTTACTAGGGCAGACAGTTGATTATAGTTAATCTCAGTGGACAGCATCTTGACCTGAGTAGGCCTGAGAGTTGATCAAAAGTTGATCACCAGTTGACCATAGTCACTAGGTCTGTTGGCTTAATATAACTGCACTGAAAAGAATGGAGGAGGCTTGCTCAGTGCCTTAAGATGAGTAGGCTGAAAAGTTGATTGCAGTTGGCCTAGTTAAACACCAATTTATGCACCATTCTTGGTGGGGCGTTCTTTCGAGCGAAACCAACATCACTCAATAATCAGAAGATCCTGACGGTTATTACAGTCAGATCTTTGAATTAAAATGGACCCCACCACCTTTTATCCCTGCAATGGAGGTTTTTGCCAGATTGGCCACCTATCTCCAGATCTCCTTCAGCATTTAATCACTTTTACATTTACAGTAAGGTGATGTAGTGAGAGCTGTGCTGAATTGATTCATTTCATTATATTAGGGCGAATCTACAGTGTCACCTTACAGTCCTGTAATTTTCCAATTCCCACACCACCTTGCGATAGTGAGAGGCGGGAGACATTATGGATAATGATCAATCATTGTAGTGGCACTGTGATGCTGGGAATTAAAATGAACTAAATTGTGTGCTTCTAATCAATCTTTCGGTATTTATCACCTATTCTCGAAATCAGTCTGGCAACCAACTTGTGATGAATATGTTCCCTGGCCCAGTGAGGGATGCTACGTGTCACACGGAGATACAGGCTTTCTCAAAATCGGCTTGACCAACAAACATATGCTAATTATTTCCCCGCCCCACAGCCAATGCCTTAGCGTAGATTTATTGTTGGGGTGCCAGGTCTTAAAACAAGGGCCTGCCATATTTGTCCAGTCAAACAGAGACTAGTTTTACCCATTTAGGATTAGCGTAATATAACAGGCACACTTTCATTAGGCACACCAAATTATGGTGCACGGAGGGCTGTGCCGAAAACGGGAGTTTACTGTGGTGAGATAGAACATGGTGTTTGGGGAGGGTGGGTGCTGGAATTCATCCTAAGGAATACATATACTGCACCTTACTTCAAAGGGCTTAGCGGGTGTACTTTTAGCAATTCTCCACCACTCTACTAAACCATAAAAGATGTCCTGTACTCTTTTGGGACCCCGACATTCTCAAGGTGAAGTCCGCACCCGAAGGATAAAAAGGACAAAACGGCTAGCTCCTTCAACCCTTCCGGTGACAACATCCATTTGTCATGTCCTACACTCTCCCGTTCTCAATTTCCAGACTGAAGGAATGTGTTGCGACATGCATCCATTCTCATCCAGCCTCCATATTTCTGCACCGTCAACCCAGCATTGAAGGCGATGATCACATGATCTTCCTCATTGATTCCGATCCCGACTACATCGTCCGAGTCACCAAGCCGCGCGAAGATGGCTCTCGGTCCTACAATGGCAAAGAGATGCAGGCTCGCGATATCGCACTGCGCAGACTTATCCAAGATGAGTACCGGGCTCGTTGCCTAGATGAACACATCATCCCATGCTCCATCAGGACCTGGCAGCTGAGCGATGATGGGGAATACGTGGCTTCGCTTGAAACCAAGCTCCGAGGGTCGGTGTTGCACCACGCTCGTTTTTCTGAATTGACAGTCCATGGATTGAAATCCTTTCTTTCTGTTCTGAAGAGCATCAACGGGAAAGAATTGGAACAAAAAATAGGGACCAAAATGCCCTTGATTCCATCCCCCAATTATAAATTTCTCAGAGAGTCTGCAATCGAAGCGTGGACAAGGCTAGTGGAGCGGGGCCAGGTATCTGTGAAAGACGTTGGTGATCAACAGCCTATAAACAGCTTGCTGGAGAAAAAAACTGCCATGCTGGAGAAGATACAATACCTTTCTTCAGAATACAGCCTGACACTCGTTCACAATGACATTAAAGGCGAACATATCCTCGTAGATCCCCAAAGCGGTCGGATAACTGGGATCCTCGATTGGGCAGATGCTGGAATTGGGAGCCCTGCTGTTGATATTGCTGGGTTGGTGTTGACTGTCGGGAACGATCTTGCGAAAAGAATCGCCAGGGAAGTGGGGTATGGAGAAAATCTGATATTGCAAGGGGTTCTCCAGGCTCGGTGCGAATGTGTCTTGAGGTTGGACGATCGTTTGAATGGGGGTGATAAGCTGAGCCCTGTGGGTTTGTTGCGAGATCAGCTTTTCCTGTCACTAGAGGATTGAAATTTTTTTTAATTTCAAAAAAAGGGATTTGTGACAAGAGCCTATTCTTCGTGAAAAAAGTGCATTCTGCAGCGAACATAGGATTGCAGCCTGCGCGTTGACTCCTGGGCGATAAACCTTGAGGGCCTGTACAAGTCGCGTTTTACAGCGGCCCTCAATATGGCCTGCTCAACGGATGATCTGCGCTAAGGGCTTGGCAGTGGGGCCGAGAAAGAGAGCTCTCAGTGTTTATTGGTCAAGCCGATTTCGAGAACCCCTGTACTTAATTGACCTGACTTCTTTAAAAGTACTTCCCAACGTCATTCTACAATTGGCAATATCCTTAAGCTTCAATGGCCACTAATGTGGGAGCACGAGGTCTTCGCCTACTGGATATTGCTCATATAATTATTCCCACGCAGTGGTATGCCGTGGCTAGTCTGGAGCTATTTGCCAGTTTTTAAAATCTCTTTCCTAAACCCGACGTCCAGCGTGGCTTTGATCGCATGTTTTAGAGATACTTAAGGTCTTAGACGCAGAGTGAACGAATTCAGACACCAGGCCTACGGCAGCATCTAAAAGTTGACGGCGGACGCTTTCTACAACCCATGCAAAAGGATAGCTGGACGGCTGTCGTGTTCCGTTCTCCTAAGCTAGCACCTACGACCGTCAATAATACGGGACGCTCGTTCCGTCTGTGTTCTCGTCTTCGCCATCCGGCTCACTAACAGGAGATTCGCTAGCTTTGTGAGCCGCGCTTCCTTAGCTACCTCTATGAGTACAAACAGAACCGTGGTTGTATTATGGCTCGGACCCTGACCCCTTACCTTATGTTGATTTACCACTTGAGGAAAGACGAATCCTCACCCAGGCTTGTGTATAGTGGCTTATAACCAATATTCTAGGTGAATATTAGTTGCAATTTTCTGAAACTCTATTTTGCAATCGATTTAATAGCGCTATTGCTACTCACCATCTCATGCTGGTACATCTGTTTTATGAACTATTACCTTCTGTGTTGCTGCAATAACTTATAGAAAGACAACGGGGGCCAAAATGTACTTAATTTCATCGGAATATGTAAGAGAAGGCAACAATAAAAGATACCGTATAGACTATATTTCGAGCGCTATAGACCAGACCAAGGGCAAGGGGTGAGGAACTCATCGTATAAACACCTATTTAGGAAGGTCCTTAGGCTTCGACGCTTGTCACGTACAAAAATTTCCGTGGATAAGCCCTTTCCAAGGGAGCGGCGGTCAGTTTCTAAGAAAGAGGAGGCAGTGGTGAGATCGCTGAGTTTATGGTATCCATAGGTGCGAGGGTCAAAGTCGGGGTATTTCTTGGTGATTAGCGGGCCAACCTTAGAGAGCCTAGCCCAGCCATCATCGTCGGAGACTGCTTCTACTGTCGTCCGCAGTAGACTTGCTAAATTGCTATTATTTTAAGTCCATAAGGCTGATGGGTAGTTTGCTCCTGTGTTAACACTGTTAGCATGCAGCACAAGCTAATTAATATATATGAGGTTTTCTATGTAGATAAATTTATCACAGGCAGCGACAAAGGGTCTAGGTGTCTTATGCTCCCCAAATCCATACACAGTCAGTCCTGACTTATAGATTTAAGTAGCTTAGGGTTAAGTCACTGTTGCTTAAGACAAGGCAGAACCTATCATACCAGCTAGAGTACAGGAGATCCATCGCGTCTATAATTATAGCTGAGTCAGTCACATTCTTGCTGTGTGTATATGCAAACTGCTGGATTGGTTAGATTAATTACTTAAGGAGCTTACCCTTCCAGCCCTATAGATGAGATTTAGTCTAGTCTCTATATGCCTGCTTTGCATAAGCTATGCCATATTTTACAATTTCAGAAAGTATCTGATTGACAATGAAGGACCGCGCATTGTCCGTGTCAATAAGAACCACAAGTTTAGGAATGTTGTCACTAACCATGACCATGGATAGGTATGGAGTGAGACAGCCAGAACATGACTAACACCTGGGCGTGCCATCTACGCGCAGGCACTTCCGAGCCAGGTACCATCCCATGTACTACGGATATATACCCGGAATAAGTCATGACGGCGTATATACGTAATGGTTATCAAGCATGAGAAGGAGGTGGGGTATACAGTCACTAATCTGTGTAACTTAAGTAAAACAGGACACAGATCCAACAGACATGTTTAAATCGGAGTAATACCCAAATGAAGTTTGCCCCATCGTGGTCTGACGACTCCTGATTGATTAAGCTATTCACTATGGCGGTACAGAAAAGTCTGAATCCAGAGATACAGCCCTTTGCCATTCTTGGTTAGCGTATTGCTGTATTACGACCAGAAACACTTTGGATCACCCAGGATATCGGGCAGGTCTCTAAGTGGCTATATACTCTCCACTTCTCCTTGAGAGATAACAGTCCAACCGCGGACTGTAGCTATGCTAGTCCTAGAATGGAAGTGAACTAGAACTACAGTGAATAGCCTTGCCTTAGGTAGAATAATAGGAGCCTTAGGCTATTATTTACTAAATTAGGTTAGATTAAAATAATATAGTATACTTCTAATTTAGCTAACTAATTCCTATCTAGCTATTATAGCTATATAGTATACTAATCTACCTTATTATTATTTTATAGGGATTATCTATAGGGTATCTTAAGAATCTTATAGGGCTACTCCTTATTAGGATTAAGGCTTACTTACTAAGTTTTATACTCTTTATTAAGTAAATTAATAGGTTAGTTAATAGTAGCCTAATTTATTTTAGGAAAATCCTCTTAATCTAGCTCTTTATAATTAGTTTTTTTCTTTATTAGAACTAATAGTCTAGTTAATTCCTTTTATAAGTACTATAAGCTAATAGATAATTCTTTTAGTAAATATCTTTTTATTTATTAGAGCTACTTTTATTACTATTTAATAATTCCTAATTAGTTACTATAAGGATATTTAAATCCTTAATAGGCTAATTATTATTTATACTTCTATAATTAGTAGAATCTTTCTTCTTAAGTTCTTTCTTAATTTCTTTATTACTTAAACTAGTATACTCCTAGTATAGTTTTCTAGGTTATTTATTACTTTATATTATACTTAATTCTTTAATTCTTCTAGGTCTATCTACTACTACTATAATATATACTCTAGTAGTATTATAGACTCCTCTATCCCTTATAGTACTAAGCTTCTTTATTATATATAGCTATTTTTTTCTACTCTACTTACCCTTCTAGGGTTATTACTTATAGATATTTAATATATATTCTAGCTTTCTATACTAGAAATATAGTTTTTTCTCTTTATTACTATTCTCTTTCCTTATTAGAAAGTACTATCTATTAAGTTATATTTAACTCTATTAGTTATAGCCTATAAGGATCTATATATTCTTAGCTTTATAGCTAAGCTGGCCTCCTATTATTTAGTTAATAATTTATAGTATATTTATTACTAAAGCTATTCTAATTACTTTAGTCCTTCCTATATATATAGAAGTCTTATAATTTATTATTAATCTTAACTACTTATATAATCATCTTATTAAGCTTATCTAGTTACTCTATCTAGATTAACTTCTCCTAGATCTCTAGCTTTAAGCCTTCTTTAAATTATATAATATTTATATCCTTATCCTAGCTTAAGTAGGATATAATCTATTAGAATTTTAATATATATTCCTTAATAGATCTTATTTATTTAAGTTACTATAGCTATTATTTAGTATTTCTTTCTTTATTAATATCTCTAAAAGTATCTTCTAGTTATTTCTTAAAAGTATTATAACTAGTAAATATTTTATTAGTCTTAGGGGCTTAATTATCTTCTTTATATTTTTAATAATCCCTAATAAATAGCTTAAACTAATTAAATACTAGTCTAGTTAGATAAGTTACTATAAGTAAGACTCTTTCTACCTTAGTAATAAGTCTTTCTCTATTTATATAGATATATATATCTAGCTATATAAGAAATACTTATAGCCTAGATCTATTTCTATTAAATAGCTTAGATAGTCTAACTTTAATAGACTTAGCTATAAGTTAACCTTCTAGTTATTAGATATATTCCTAGAGTTACTCTACTATACCTCTTAATTCTTCTATTAAAGACTATAGCTATAGGGTAGTTATCTACTACTATAGTATTACCTAACTAATATTTAAGCTAGTAGGAGTTAGTATATTTCCTACTATAATATTTAATATTAAAAGTTAATTAAACTTTCTAAAGTAATTTATACTATACAGCATTTAATTTATTATACTCTAGGATCTATCTCTATTATTCTCTACTAGTTAACTACTTTAGGAATAAGGTGCTATAGTCTCTAGATTTATAGCCTATACTTACTAGAGGTCTACTAACTAGATAGCCTATTAATATAGTAATATAATAACCTCTCTAAGGTTAAGGATAATCTAAAGGTAATATAAGAATAATAATAATAGAGATAGAAGCAAGGTCTATTAAGTATATATACTTAATAGTAGAGAGTAACTAATAAATTAGACTAGTAATCTTTATACTTAAGTAAATAATTTATATTAAATATAAAGAACTAAACTAAGAGTACTAGATATAATAATAATAAGTATTCTTATATAATCCCTTAGTTATAACTCTATTTATAACTCCTATTAGTACTCCTAGGGTATCTCTAGGGTAGATTATAGAGTAGGTCTAATACTCCTTATCTTAGTATTACCTATTTTTTAGGGTAGTAGTTATATAAGAGGCTAGAATCAGCCTGTTAGTTACTATTATATAGAATACCTAATAATTATATAGTAGGGCATAACTAGATAGTATTTCTGTAGAATCCCTGTCTAGATTAAGCTTTTTCCTAGATTACTTAGTAATTACCTTATGGTTAATTAGTAAGCAATGCTCCCTATATTCTGCCTGTCACATCCACCCTATACTAGTGCAGCTGTATTGGTGTCATAACACTTATCTACTTTATTTATAAGTTTTTCCTTATTAACCTAGATATATATATCTAGTATATATATCTAGTTATATAAGGAATAATTATTAAATAGCTTAGATAGTCTAATCTTAATAGACTTAGCTATAAGTTAACTATTTAGATTTTTATTCTATTACTCTAATTAATAGATATATTTCTAGAGCTAGCTAAGTATAGCTATTACTTTATCCTTAGTAATATATATTAGTTAAGGTTATATAGTTATAGGCTATTACTATAGTATCCCTACCTACCTAATATTTAAGCTAGTAGGGGTCTATAGTGTATTTCCTACTATAATATTTAATATTAAGAGTTAATTAAACTTCTTAAAGTAATTTGTACTTATAGGTATTTAATTTATTATACCCTAGGATCTATCTCTACTATCCTCTACTAGTTAACTACTTTAGGAATAGAATGCTATAGTCCCTAGACCTATAGCCTATGCTTATCTAAGGCTTACTAACTAGGTAGCCTAAGGGTGTAATAATATAATAACCCTCTAGGGTTAAGGATAATCTAAAGGTAATAGAAGAATACTAATAGTAGAGGTAGAAGCAAGGTTTATTAAGTATATATACTTAATAGTAAGAGAGTAACTAATAAATTAGACTAGTAATCTTATACTTAAATAAATAATTTATATTAAATATAAGGAATAAAAACTAAGAGTACTAGATATAGTAGTAATAAGTATCTTTATATATCTATAGTTCCTCCTAGTAGTAGAGGTGGTAGGTAATAGGATAGTATATTAGTAGATGCTCATGATATTAATATACTAACTATATTATATACCTATCTACTATATTATATAAGGGCTAGATTTAGCCTATTAGTGGCTATTACATAGTATACTGGATAAGTATATAGTAGGGCATAACTAAATAGTATTTCTATAGAATCCCTATCTGGATTAAGTATTTTCCTAGATTACTTAGTAATTATTTCATAATTAATTAGAGAGTAATAGTCCCTATATTCCACCCATCACATCCACCTTGCGCTAGTACGGCTGTGCTAGTATCATAACAGAGGCCTAGGGCTCCCCTTAAATTACTATAGATAGTTCCTAAATTACTAAAGCTAGTAGAGGTAATATTCTACTATAAGATATATAAACCCTATTTAAAAAGAGATTAGAGTATTTAAAATTAGGGCCTAATACTTCTCTTTAAGATTAATTAGATTTAACTATAGTTTAGGTGAGTATGATAGGGTCTAGGATTAATTAGCTAATAATTTAAAGTACTAGGCTGATAATTATTATATAAGAATTATTAGCCTATCCCTACTAATATATCTAGATTTTCTAACTGCAATATAAAATTAACCAAAATAGAGAAAAATAAATAGAAAGTAGTTTAGGAATTATTAGAGGCCCTGCCATTAGCAGAGGTAAAATATATATTAGATATAGCTGGCATGTGTATAGACCAACCATGGTTTGCCCCTATATCAAGAAGTTAAATTAAAATTTAGACCCCCTAATAGTATTATTTTAGACTAAGGACCAGTCTTTACTAGTAAATTTTAGGTAAAATTATACTATATTATAAAGATTAAATAAGACTATTAACTACATTTCATGCCTAAACTAATAGTTAAATAGAATAGATAAACTAAGTCCTTAGAAGATACCTCTATTATTTTATTAATAAAGAATAAATAACTAGGTAACTCTGCTAAGAGAAGCTAAGTTTATTATAAATATAATAATTAATATATTACTAAGTAAATCCCTATTTAAAATCTTACTAGACTATAATCTAGACTTTTATATATATACTAAGAATAGTACTATAGAGGGAGAGATCCTAGCTATAATAGTATAAGTATAAAAACTTTTAGACCTTTAAGAAAGATTAAAGAAATAATAATATAAAGCTAGTAAAATATAAGTAAAGTACTATAATAAATATTATAAAGAGTTAATATTAGAAAAAGGATAACTAGTAGAGCTATTAATAAAGAATCTTAAGTTAAAGGTTCTAAGTAAGAAGCTAGCTCCTACTTTTATTAGATCTTTTTATACTAGGTGCTATTAGTTTATAAGTATATTATATTACTTTATCTATAAAATATAATTAAATTTATAATATCTTTTATATATTATACTTAGAACTATAGAATTAGGTAAAGTATAATTAATTACTACTAATATTAGAGCTTAAAGATAATAATAAATAGGAAGTTAAAGAGGTTAAGAATAGTTATATTATTAGTAATAAATAGTATTATTTAGTTAAATAGAAAGACTAGCCTTTAGAATATAACTAGTAGGTTTATACTAATAATATAACTAATATATAAGAGGTAATATAGAAATTTAAAGCTAAGACTACTACTCTTAACTAGTATAAAAGTACTAGGAAGGGCTAGTTATACTAATATATAGATATTAGAAGGAGTCTAATATACTAGCCTAAATCTCCTCTAAAATAAGAGAGAATATATCTTTAATCTTACTAAGATAATCTATAGCATCCTAACCTGCTATTTTATCCTTATAAATATAAATAATAGCTACTATAATCTCCTTAAAGAATACCTAAAGAGCTATACTCTAGCTAGTATATCCCTTATTACTAAATAATAAGTATAATAACTTCTAAAAGTAATAGAAATACTAGTCTTCTACCCCTATATTAGTAGTAGGAGGTAAGATATATACTAACTTATAATAATAATCTATATAGAAGGAATTATAGCTAGATAATATCTTCTATAGACTAACTTATTAGTAAAACCCTATCTAAATAGTATTAGTTTAATAGACCTACTACTACCTCCTTCTTAGAAGGAACTACTAATCTATATTACTTATAATAGACTAACTTAGTATATTTAAAGACTTTATAGAGTTATTACTACTAGACAATTTGGACTTACCAAATGTATGCCATTTTCGGCCGCATTCGACGCCTTTTTCGGCAGTCATTTGGTAACACGTGACTTCGCCCTTCCAACACGCTCCCATCCTCACTACCACCACGCACCAGTCAAACTCACCCACAGCGCCCCACTATCGCGGGCGTTTCATCAACCTTCAAGCGTCAGTCTTCAGCACCGTCTCTCCAACCAGGAGCTGTATGAGGGAGCCGAAAATGGCTTCACTTCATCCTTTCATATTGGCCTGGGCTCCGGCCAGGCCACGAGGACGCCAACTCGTTTACCGTGGCCCATTTCTTCCAGGTTTGTTCGTCTTTTATTTCTCCCCTGATCCCTCTGCCTCTGCCAAATCACCCTACTCAAGAAAGGTCATCTTCTAGCCTCAAGGTCTTTTCTAGCACCTACAATAAAACTCACTTCACTCTCTAGTAATCACTTCGCTGGAATTTGCGGTGTCGTTTCCCGCTCCCCCATCCTTACGACCCTCGTGCCTTCCCTCTCAGTATTCGTTCTTCATTGCCTACAAACCCACCGATGAAGCGTACCCGTGCGCGACAGAATCGATCCCCCCTGACGGGGAGTGACGGCAGTGAGAGCGATGTCGCCGGTAGCAGCCCTGACTGGGACGAGCAGCGGGATGCCACTTATGAGACGGATGTGACTGAGCCAGATGTCACCGAGCCGGATGATCGCCCGAGCCCACGAAAACGCCTCCGGTCGGATCAGAAGGACCCTGCTTTGGAGCCAAGTCTGTCCAATGTGGCAGACGAATTCTACGACGACCCCCTCGATGACACGGGAATCGACCTTTGTGAGATCGACGAGGATTTTGACAAAGCAGAGGGCACCATCGAACGACGGGAGCGGATCGAAACCCGATGGAAGCGGTCAGTGACACAGGCCGAATGCCGCCTTTGCTGTTCTCTGCTAATGCAGGCATAGGTATTGTAACAGCAAAAAAAAATCAGAGCCCAATGTGCAAAAATGGGGAGATCCTGAAGAGGCCCTACGCCAGGCGTCGAACAACGACCTGTATCGGTTCTTGGGCTGGTCCCTCAAACTCAAGCGAGGAAAGAACGGTCGACGTAACAAGGGCATTCACAAGTCTAGCTCATTGAATACGGACTGGAAGAACCTTCGTGGTTACTACCAAAAACTGACCAAGAGCAAAATCGACGATATAGATGGGTCGGAGGTCCGGAGGGTCAGTAGCATGAATCATTATTCTTTCGATTTGTTTGACCGTCTTGTCTAACCGTCCAATCTATAGGGTATCAAGTACTTGGTGGTAGAGCATGGGTTAGATACGCAACCGAAAAAGAAGACGCCAGTCTACATTGAAGATATCGGTCCGTTGAACGAAACGATTCTCTCGACTCAGCTAAAGAAGTTCTACCTTGGCTTCCAGCGTATCCAAGTGTGCCTGTTCAACTCGCTGGCTCTGTTCACTGTACACCGCAGGAGCGCCCTATTGAGTCTCCAGTTCAAAGACCTACAAATCTCGCTGCAGAAGGATCCTCGCGGCGGACCTCCTATCCCTTTGGTTGAACTGACGGCCGAGGGATGTAAAAAGTTCCTCGGGCAGACTAAATTGTAAGGGCACTGCCTTCCTTTCTCCTTTTTATTTCATGATCTCCAAGCCCTACTGGATCCGTCAACACGGGCTTTTTGGAAAGCATCGCCCTTTTGAGACTGTCTAAACCGGGCAATGTTGGCTAACAGACGACAGGACTACATTTGCACTCCCTGAAGTGGTCTATGGACCATCTTTGGTGATATGTCCGCATACGTTCCTATTCGGACTCTTATTCCATGCCAAAGCATTCCGGAATAACTTGACATCAAAGGCCCAGCTGCGGAAGCTCTTTGTTAGCAAAGGTTGCCAACAGCTCCTGGTGCCCCTGGACCGGGAGAAGGCGGATTGGTATGTCTTTTGCAAAACAGAATTGGTCAAGGGGGTTCCAACCATTCAGCGGACCCAACCCATGTCCAAGTCCTCCATGTCCAGCCTACTGGTCACGTTTGGGGAGATCCGCGGATGGCCCGGGGCATTCCATGCCCATCAGTTCCGGTACGGGAGTGGCAAAGTGATCAACGAGAGTGGTGAGCAACTCTTTCCAATCCACCACTTTCTGGGGTCCTTTTAGCTGCTGACATTCAACTTCAGGATGGGTCAGCAAAGAGCAACAGATGTTGATCATGAAGCACGCTAGCCCCCGGACTTTTCTCGACCATTACCATCCTTTGCAGATCGACACAGATATGATTCGGGTTATCTGTGGCCTCGACCCGGACGTGGAATTAATGCGGGCTGTCACGCGCCAGAACCGTTGGGAAGACCCACGACGCCCGAGATATCTAACTGAGCAACAGAGAGCGCAGGTGGAGGACCATCCTGAGTTGGAAGAAGCCCGCCGGAAGCTGAGCGAGCTTGGTGCCCAGTATGATAAGACCCAGCAACCGGGCCTGCTCCCTCGGATCGAAAGGCAAAAGAAGGAGGTGACCAATACGCGAAAACGATTGCTGAGGGCTTTGCGGCATCAGATCCGAGAGAACTTTGATGAAGAGCAGGCATTCCTGGATATTGAGGCGCAGCTCTCTGGCACTGCAGTTCAGGAGGAGGAAGAAGATGGACCTTTTGAGGATGCTATGCATCCAACCCTGCTACATCTTTTGCAGTGTCTCTTGTCCTACCCGATCTCCAACTCACTGGAGGATGAATGGAATCGGAAAGATGCAGGTGCGGATGCGGTAATGCAATATTGTGACGTCCTTGAAGGGGGCCCTCTAAGAGGCCGGCCCAGGCGAGAGACTACGACGTCCGCTGCATCGGATGAGCCCATGGCTCAACCCCAGGATGCAGCACAAGTTCAAGACGGCGTCAGCACATGCGAAGTGGAACCCCCTACCGTACGCGGTAAACCGTCGCGTGCTACAAAGGAATATCTGGAGAACTCGACACTTCCAGAGGCGAAACTTCCAGAGGCCTGCTTTCAATGCTTCGCGAATGAGAAGCTACCTGATAAGGTTCGCTGCCGGATGTTTCATGATGCTGGCTGTGTCACGCGCCACTTTGATGCCAAACATCTGAAGGAAGAGCCGCTCAAGTGCAACTGGTGCGAGGTGACCTTGTTGCATAAGATGGCATTCCAGCGCCACGCGATTGATGTGCATCGGGTGCGCAGTCGCTGGCGTTGCCCGGATCCGGCGTTTTGAACGGAAAAATAATGAGCCAACACCATGGACGGCTTGTCTATAGATTCTAAACCATGCAATTCTCCGGAGTATTTTCCTGTTTTAGTTTACTGGTCGAGGACTGTCTACACTGTATCGACCGCCCGCCATAGAAGAAATGCACCGATTGCCTAAGAACTCTAGAACTACAATGTAGAAAGTTGAGTTTCTGGACACTCTGGCTTTGTACCTGTCGTTGAACGGACGCAGGAACAAAACAAAAAAATAAAAAATAAAAAATAAAATAAAAAAGGGGTGGGTTAGTGTCCTGCGGCCAATCCCGAGTCGTAAACACCTGCTGCTGTTGCTGGCCGAACGACGTTCATCTGACCCTGCATTCCGCCTGAATGACATTCAGGGCTTCAAGAAAACGCCATGCTTTTATTGCCCTTTCCTTTTTCTCTCAAAAGCTGGACGATTTTTGAAATCTGTTCAACCGCTGTTGGAAACAATTGGATTCATCAAATCACGGGCCAGATCTGGGAAGGGAAGATCTTGATGCCCCTCAACAAAAGCGCAAGTCTCAAAATATTGGTTGAACACACTCGAACCGCAAGAACGTCCCACATGGCCTCACAGTGAGTGACTCATTGGTCCCCACTCCTTCAGGGTCAAAGCCATCGCCCACTTTCGCGGAGAACTTTTCCTTTCTCCATAAAATTATTCTCTTCTAAAGAAACAAAAGGACAAGATCCAGGCGATCTGATATGATTGCCACGCCATTTCCGGCGCGCCTTCCACAACTGAACTCAACTGTGTTGACGGTAGCATGCATTGCCTCGTCCGGTTTACCATAGGTCAGGTCATCTTGGACTTGTAGATTGTAAATGCTTCTAATTAATCGCACGAAGACTTAGGTGGGCCACGTTTCAGCGGTTACTCTGGGATTTGAGCAGTACCCAGTTGAAGATTGTTGGCCAGCAATCCATGGGTGACATAAAGACCAAGACAATAAGCCCACTAGGTAAATGATCCAATATAGACCACGATTGAGAGACTGAAATCCGGAAAAGGCAACAAGCCGACGGTACAAGCCGTATCGGCCCATGGCACATTACCGTAGAAAAGCCAGCGTCCACAAGCAGGAGCATTCAAGCCAAAGCTTCCTGCCCAGGGACGGAAATCCAGTGACATTGGTCCTTGTCCTTAGAACAGTCGTCCGCAATCCTGGCGGACCATGGGCCGCGGACCGTGAGCCAGCTAGGGCCGCGGACAGCCAACTGGCGTCCCGAACGGTTTGCTGCCTACGTGGGCTTCTGATCTGAAGCTTATGGACCACTATGGACATAGGACCCACGACAATGGTCTAAAACACTCTAATTGCTCTACACTCAAAGTTCAATATCCCCTGCAATAGACGTCATTGTTTCTTCATCCATCGCAAGCTCCCCATCGTTTTCGTGAAAATCGTATTGGGCTCGTTACCTCATCAGGGCAGGTCGTGGCCACTCACTATCCGAAGAAGGCTTAGCGCAGTACTACCGTCCACAAAACAGGCATGGTGCCTGCCAAGCATTTGCGCAGCCATAATTGACCGTGGAGCACCCAGCGATGGGGCGATTCAGAAATTCTGGGCCGATAGGCACACCTCTCATTTCCAAACTCGGTATGAGGCAGATGTTCTAAAACGTGCTCATCCCGATGAATTGTTTCACGTAATTGGATACATCTTATCTGGCATTCTCTCTCGATGGGATCCTCACGTGCCTGAGTTCCTCTCAAGAGGATTCTCTCAAGAAGGCTTCCCCCTTGTTGGATGCCTTCTGAGCCAAGCTTCCCATGTCAGATCCCTTCATATTAAGCCATAATCATGAATAATTTTCCATGAATAACTTTATGTGTACCACATAGCAAGGTCCAGATATTCCATAAATCAACATAAGAAATGCTTCTCCGGTGGCCAACTTCTCTGAGAGGTTTCGCTCATGGCGCTATAATTCACATTTGTGGAAGCCTCTTAAGTTGAGCCATATATTCATATATCATACCTGGGAAAGGCCTCATGTTCTCTTGAGTGACGTAGAATGGTGGCGCTTGGTAGGGGACCTGGCTCGGATCTGCCTGGTCTAATAACAGGGCAGCTATTAATTCCAACAGCTAGTTCATAAAATGTTTAGCTTAACCCAAGGGGAAAGAGGAGATGCTTTTTTGGGGAGTGGGGAGCTCCCAGGGAAATACCAAGGTGATCAACCGGTTTCACAGATTGCGCAAAGTGATGATGAGCGCTCAAGTTTTGAGCTGCTAGACAGGTACTCGCCCCACTCGATGCGCTGTATCGCCAGTAACATGCCTTGTCAGAGATCACTCAATTTCTCCAGGCCCACCCAAATGCAAGTTGATCACTTCGTTGCATCATTTCAAATATGATCACAGCGCCCCTAACCTCTATAACCAGGTCTTTCAGATAGTGCTGAAAGAAAGTGATGAATATATTGTGCCTCAACACTCATCCACCCCTCAAAAGAGTGCTCAACCGTTTAAGTATGTATCGGTCTTCCCGTTCGAATGTATTATTTTCATTGACCAATAAGCAACGAAGAAATCGATTAAATTGATTAAATCGATTGGAACGATCTAAACTAATAATTCAATCTTGTCCTAATAATCAATGGCCGCCGACAGTCGCTTTCGAGAATATCAATTTTGCTCCCATGGTCAATATACAGGGTGAAGATCACTCGAACTTTCGCATATTTTATTTCTTCCTTGAATCTGCCATCACCCTTGATTTATACCAC
This sequence comes from Aspergillus felis, assembly GCA_016413765.1. Lineage (NCBI taxonomy): Eukaryota > Fungi > Ascomycota > Eurotiomycetes > Eurotiales > Aspergillaceae > Aspergillus > Aspergillus felis. The sequence continues at coordinate 4,479,151 of CP066506.1, read as the reverse complement.
GCTCAAAACCAAATTACCACTTGTGGCAGCTCTGCGGTGTTCCTGGGAGTGTATCATTAGCATTCAATTGCCATCGGTCTGATGAGCGGTGCTATAGGTAGCTCTATGCTGAAAGAGTGTCCACTACGGCGGAAGCAATACAGAGTTAGAATCCAATCCGATTCGATGTGATTTCTGCGGATCCAAAGAGTAAGCGGTGTAGGGCGTATTGTCACGTGAACGTCCAAGTTGTCCCCTTTTCATACGCATATCGCGTCATCTAGTCAGACCTTTCGTCAAGCAAGACACCATCAAGCGGTGTTTTAGCTGACTCTGGTCATTTTACAGGCCTTCACTATGGACACTGACGAAGGTCAAAAGGTTGGATGCCTCAAACTGTTCGCGGATTCTCGAAGCTAACACAGTCAGAAGCTTTCTAGGCTAGCCCGCGTTCGTGAAAACCAACGCAAAGGTCGTGCCAGGAAGCAGAAATACATCCAGGAGCTCGAGCATAAGCTTGCATCTACCAAAGAAGATGCGAAGCAGAAGGACATTGAGCGCAAGTTATTTGTCCAGAAAATGGAGGCAGAGAACAGAAAGCTTAGGGGATTCCTAACTTCCTTACGCATGCAGCCCGGTGACATTGAAACGCATCTGCACAGGGGGGAGAATCCTAATGTAGCTCGGAAAATCGCAATCCCTGCTCTACAAGATTCTGAAGAAGCCAGCAAGTTACCGTACCAGGAGAGCAGGCGCACTCCTTGTTCATATCAATGTGTGCCCCAGGACAGTGCTCCATTCGCAGAACCACTAGAGCAGCCAATACATGACGGTAGCTGTCAGCTAACCCCAGGATGTGCCGAAAATATCGCTCCATATGTCAAACGACCAGAGGATCCAGGACGTGGTGCTACCTGTCAGCGGTCTCCGCGGCCCACCCAAAACAGCACTTCATTTGCAGGACCAGCGGAGCAGCCAGTAGTGGGCGGTGCCTGTCAGCAGTCTCCAGGCATTGCGAAAAATAAGTCTTCTCCTCTCGAACGACAGAAAAATTCAATACCTGGTGCTACCTGTCAGCAGTCTTGTGGCCCCAGCCAGGAGTGCATTCAAGAGGGACACGATCCCCAACCGTTGTCAACAGAGGAGTCCTTCTGTGGCTGTCCGCCGATTGATGGAGATCTGGACCCTTGGCCTTTCAATGACGAAGTCTCAAATAGCACTCTATGTGCAGTTGCGGAGCAACTAGTCAATCAGTATAATATTCGGGGCGTTGATATTGCTGAGATTCGGAGAAAGCTGCGTCCGGGCTTCTCCAGGGGACGGGGCCCTGGCGAAGGATGCAGAGTCCGGAACAATATCTTATTAGAGGTGTTAGATGAAATTAGCAATGACTGAGTGGAAGGGTCGCCAGACGACGGGCTGACCGGAGTCACGACATGGGAATAGTGGGACAATGGACTGATGAAGGAAAATCGCCATCTTGTCGAGGTGAGGTACAGCTCGGGGCTCTCGAGGAGATGATAAGAGAGTGGTGAAACGTAGCCGGTGTGAGTCGTCGGAGACGTCCAGTCAGCACTTCCTCAGCGGAGCCCCACATTCTTGAAGAGCTTCATGTTGGTAGAACGCTTAGTGATAGTAGTTGGACGGCAGCCAACCGCATTTGTACAAGGAGATACAGTGTGTAAATGTTTGGATGTTATGGGCCACCCTTTAGAGTGCAAGTAGTGTGGGATCTTTTACAAAAGCGGCTTAGCGTGTATACGCATTTGCACCGGTATTGCATCCATCCGTAGTACGAGCGTCCGCAGGCTCACGATCAAAGAGATTAAGAGTTCTCCTGATGTGCGCCTGAGGTCCTAGGTCAAAAACGGACAAATGATCAGGGTCCGAACACCTGGAGGGTCGGAGCGACTAGAGCGGAGGGCTACGGGCTTAGGGTCAGATGCTGATGACCCCGGCAGTAAGACAGGGTGCGTAGGCACTGTGATGTAGGACCAGGAGTCCAGCACCTGGCGCTCTCGACCTATACGATCGGAAGACCGCGGTCGTACGACCAGCACAGACAGAGGACCGCCAACTGGCGTCCATACGAGGTGCAAGACCATTGTGGACGCCAGACTACATTCTTAGGATCCCCGTGGCCTCCAGACCACTCACTATTTCAATTGAAACCGTTCACAAGATTTCATCCTCGATGACTTGCCCATCATTCCCAATATTTTCGAGCAGTAGTGCCACTGACGCGACAAGATGCCGCGTCACCATTAGGTCCCTCCCAAAATGCATGAAGATTGTGAAGCTACCATCGGTGATCGCCGCGCGAACGAACTCATCGACGGCTACCTTCAGTATCGCACGATCATGGAAGCGCATTCTTGCTCTGGTCCTGCGCATAGTGGTCCGCAATGCTCTGTGCCTCGTGTGAATTGTCAGAGCTCACAAACACGATCGGTGCCTGTCCTCCTCCAATTCCCTCAGTCGTAAGCATGGAATGTGATGGTAACTCTCCGTCCTCCTGGCGGATCACTGCAGAGATCTTCAACGGTGGGTTTCTCCTGAACTTCTCCGACCTTCTGGTCCTCTGTGTCTTCCAACATATATGGTGTATCAACAAGCAGCTCCCCGGCCTCCTGTCCTTCCAATCGTTACCCGTTGGGCCTGTTCTGGATTGGGTAGATCCGCTGGGTATCGTTCTGTGTCCTGTTGAGGGTCCGTGTTCAGCAGCACCTGCCGTGGTTCCACTGCTCTCATCACCATCCCATAATTCATCGGCGACGGCGGCATTCCGGGTCCCTGCCCCATTGATATCTTGATGCGTCGGTCGGTTTTTCATCCACGGTTCGGACTCTATCTTGCTTGGGTGGTTGCGGACTGCTTCTCAAACGCCTACCGGAAGATCGTGGCAAATTCTCATCGTCCCGCTGATTGCGATCATCCAGGAGGCTTCTGTCTTCACGCAATCGAGTAATCAGACTTGGCAGATCCACAGGAAGTTCAGTCACAGGCCGGACGACAACGTGTCCAACGGGCCCAGCATTTTGTAGCTGAGCGAGAGCATCTGCTCGCTCCCTAGCCGGATATGTTCCTGCTCCACAACTCCTTGCTCCTGTCCCGCAGCACCTTGAGATTCTGGTGGCTGGCTAGTCGCATCTTCAATACCTGTACTGGTTGTCACTAGAACGTGCTCCTCGGCGGATACGTCTTTTGGGGTCCAAATTTCGGCTGGATCGCTTGCCAATTCTTGGTGAGGTAGAGGGTTGGAACCCACAGTAACATCTGGGGTTTGCGAAATTCGATCTTCTACAAGTGCTTCCGTCGACTTCTGTGGCTGTTCCACTGATGTGCATACCTGGTCAGGATGGCTCATCTGCCTGGTGTTCCTTTCTGCATTGTCTCCAGACGGTTGCAACGGACCTGGACCAAGCATTTGCGCTGCGCTTCGCTCCAAGTCCGTAAAGCCGCCACTTGAAACTTGCAGATCCCACCCGCGACCGATCTTCCTCATTGCTCTGCGATCGCCCCTCTGTCTAGCATCGTATGGCTGCCTCCGTATTCCCGCCTTTGGCTGTTGGTGCCTTTACGCCTCACGGACGCGACGATGTAGTCGCCGAATGTAGTCGGTCTAAGAGAATGTAGGGACGATCCACCCGCTGGGTTTGCTCCTGCGGAGCACCTTAGCGCTCATTCGGCTTAATCGCCTGGCCACTGAGCGTCACTTGCGGGGCCTCGTTCGAAATAGTGAGTAGAAAGCAACCGTCAATTCGTTCGATAGGAGATTCGAGGGTTTCAATGTCATTGTGGTAGTGGTCCAGCTTCCGGGCTCTAAGCAGGGCGGCCTTCGCAATCTGTCTATCACGCGATTGGGCTAGATTTTCCCCGCCAGCGTTGAGCCCGTGCTGCCCGTGGAGAATTGCACCTGGTGTTCAGAAAAGCGGAGGTGCGGGGGTACTGGAGTCGATGAGATTGTAGTCCTTCGGTCGCCGAGTGCTGGCGTTGGCACTCAAGTCCTGCTGGAGACAATGGCAGTCACGTGGTTTTGATTGTCAAGTGACTCAGGTCCGTGACATCCCGTCCCCCATGACCAGTCGCGCCACGTTTCTGATCAACCCTATGGTCCACCTCTTCTGAATATGTAAGGATGTCACTGTGATCGATTCCGGGAGTAGCTAGGGAACTTAGGCAACCGTTTCATAGCACGTTGCGGTTCGATGTCTGTCAACATGAACTCCATAGCTGAGTCGGCAACTGGACTTCAATTGTCCTTTCCTCGACAACCTTAAGTATGGAGATGCTGATGTATTCATTATTTATATTGTGTATGTTTCAAGTTTTGTGCTACGTGGTGGATACAACTACTCTGTAGGCCCTCAGGTTCTGTTCGCGGAGCGACGCGCTGAAGCGCTGAAGCGCCCCACTGGTTTGGAACACTTCAGCACACCCCTGTTAGTTCCAGTATGTGAGACACCCATCCGAAGCTGAGACACCCAGACCACACCTGCTTCCTTCCCATCTCCCATCAATACCCGGATCTGACCCTAGCCTTCCGAAGCATCATACACCAAGGATAGACCTGTGACGCAGATCTTCACCGATTCTCTCCCGTTAACCGATCTGTGCCATTGGATGGTATTGAACTTTGAGTAGAGTAGAGGAATTTCAGTGATTAAAACCTCTGCTGTAGGTTCCATGTCGATATTGGTTCATAAGCGTCGGATCAGTAAACGACTCTTCGAGATGAATACGTTCTAAAACAGCTGTCTCATAGTCAGCATGGCAGTGAGAGAGTTGCATCTGATTACTTGTGGCTGCTGAAATGCTTGGCAGGCGCCCTTGTTAGGCATACTTTGCAAGGGATAGGTAACTATCGGACACCTCGCATATGCAGAGAGAAGAGTCAAGGACTATGGTCGGTGAAGGCGTGAGGATGAATATCTTGTCTAAAGGTGCCACTGATATTGGGAGGCATTCCGCTTCACAGCGATTAGCTGGTGGAAAGCTGTCGTCTGGCCATTGAATTTGTGGAGCCATGCTGAAAGCTCGATGATCTGCATACCATCCTGAGCCTCCGGTAGACGATTTTGCACTCTCATCTCACCACTTTACGAAGTGCGGTGTTCACGGGGCAGCTCGCCAAGCGTCAACTTTGATGAGCACGTGACTTTTCCCCCGCCTTAAAGAGTCTCAACAACTGCAGTCCCAGACTCCAAGCTAATGTCGTGATCACTATGGGGTGAACCGGCGGTGCGCTGTACTCCAATCTGGACTGTTGTACTTTCCAAGTGTGGGAATATGACATGATAAAGTCTTCAGCTGTTCACGCTCAGAGAAAACCATAAAATTCTCACCCAGCCTTTATCACCCTGGTGCAATTTTATCCTTAGTATACGTCACACTGCTTCACGGATCAACTGTTAAAGTTTTCAGTGTTTTTGCACCCACGTCTCCCAGCACAGAAAATAGGATGGAAAGACTTTCTGATACACAATATCTCAACAACGCTCGCTTCTCACAGGCTTTTCCGACCCTCGAAGAAGTCTTGAATCAGACAGCTCGTCATCCGTTTAGTCTCCATTCTTTCATAGAGTTTCTGTCCCAAAATGACCAGCTTAAGCCGTTAGAGTTCTCATTGGAAGCCAGAAGATACCGGAGAAGCTACTATTTCGTCTTCCAAGAGCTTGGTGGAATTGAAAAAAGTCAGTATCGACTGCAGCATCTCTCCTCCCTCTGGCAGCGCTTGCTCGTCAATTATTTGGCATCGGGGTCACCATGTGAGATCCAGTTGTCACCCCAAATCCGACATACATTGATGGAATATTCTTACCCGGGGATGCTTCCGCCCCCGGAGATTATCAGCTGGGCGGTAGAGGAAGTGCACGCGGCGATGCAGCAATGGATCTTTCCTCAGTATCTGGCTTACTGCGCATCGCTTCCTGAGCAAGTGACAGTATGAGAACCTTTCGATCGCCCAGTCTTGAATCGGCCTTCGCAGACTCGGGCCCATAAGTTCTTGTTTGCGTTTTTATGCACGTCTGCCCAGCGCACGCAGACGTTCTTGCATAATATAGTCCGAGGGATTTGCGAATTGGTTGGCAGCAAGTGAACCGCAACCGGATCGTCTCGGTATCTGAATCGTCGCCGTGATTGGTGCCATATCGGGCCATCTGATTCTCTTAGCAAAGGCTGCCTCATTGGGGAAATTCTCGGGCGGATTGGAACAGAATATCCATTTCATTGACCGGACCTCTTACAGGCCTGCCATATTTTTTTAATCCTAAAATGATCCTATTCATACATACATCCGAGTCACTCAAACGTCTACAGCAGTCACTCTCGCGGAGTCGACAGTAGCGGTTCAATCTTATATCGCTCAGTCTCCGCAGGGTGCATCATGCAAGTCAAAGCCCTCTGGTTCGGTCCTGCTGAGCCACGGTCACCTCGTGGTCTCGTGAGTTACCGAAGTCCCTATCAGTAACTTGGCTTGGAGGTGGATAATAGCAGTTCTAAACGAATTAGCCTTTGGATGGATATGCATATGGTGGGAGTATACCAGTTTAGATCCAACAAATGCCCAGAATCCCGAAGCATCAGCGGAAAAGATATACACCCGACCAGTGTCCCTTATGCGTATGCCCAAACAGACATCCGCGCCGCACATCTTGCTATACTCGAAAGACTTTTTCATCAGACTAGTTTTGCGGCGGTCTCGCTTCTGGCGAATTGATTTTCTCCTGCTTGGACTCGGCTTGTCTGACAGTTTCGGACGACTCGTGCCCATCTTAGTATCAAGCATGGTTCCAATGCCTTCCCTCTATATTTGCATTAATAACGAGGGGCCTATGATTTATACTGGAACGAAATACACAAATTCTGCATTTGCGCAAAAGACAAAAGCCGCATTTATTAGCGCGGAAGACCACGATTTTCCCTTCAATTGCAACATATATTCGGAGAGGATGACCACCAGTCCTCTGATAGGTCAGGCCCCGATAGCCCACAGAGAAGTGGTTGGCTCAAAAAATACAGGAACCCAACAAGACCATGGTGTTTGGAGACCTTGGAGATAGCGGTTCTCTGAGATGGTGGCCATGCTGAGTTGGTCAACCCGCCACAGTCAGTGGATTTATCACATCGCCTCAAAAGGTCCACAATGTCTACCTTCCGACGGGGCTGAATTCCCATTTAATTGACGGCTGATGATAAAATGATACGAGTGCCTTCCCACATAACCATGCATTGCCGAGAGGCTAAAGTCTCCAATGCCCGTTATACATTGAGTGATTGCCAAGATAAAACGACCTCTTGCTTCGTGTTCCAGTACTATTCCTATTGAAACCTCCCCTATTCATTCTTGAACAGGAAGTTTGCGACAGACTTGCCTATCGATAATGCCCATGTTGCGCATTTAAGCTGGTGTGCCAATGTCACCCCTGCATGCTCGGGGCTACTTTGTGATTTTTGCGTTTCCTAAGCAAAAGGTCACTTCTGACTATATCCGCGATAACACCGAGCAGGTATGATATTATCACATCGACAATATTATCTGTTGGGAAAGATCAACCTCATCTAATATTATAGGTGCAGTAATATTATGAAGCTGAATATTAACGTCCTTTGACATTATGTGTGCTGTAATTTTATGAATGTAGCAATATTAACACCGTCTAATATCACTCGTAGGTTAATATTCTGAATCGTTGATCTTTTCAGTGTTACAAAAATTTTAGCGCTCAGGCAACATGAGATCATATGAACTTTGGTCTAAGCATCCTGAGCACTCTTTGTCCCTGTAGGACTCTGGGCAGCAGGTCACGACCTGAAGCTAGTGCTTGCTGGTCCGAAGCGTACGCATGCCCGTGATAGAGCAAGGCCAGTGGATAACATTTTAACGTATAGACAGTCTATCATAGCATGACGACAAAGCGTGTAGACCCTAAATTGTCCAGACGCCGACGTGTCCAGACGTTAAAGTGTCCAGACACCAGGAGAGTCCGGACACTAAAGCGTCTAGGCACCAAGATGTTTAGACACCGATGTGTTCATACATTAAAGTGTCCAGACACCAGCAGAGTCCGGACACTAAAGCGTCTAGACACTAGATTGTACAGACGCCCAAGTGTTCAGACGTTAAAGTGTCCAGACACCAGGCAAGTCCGGACACTAAAGAGTTTAGACACCAATGGTGTTTAGACGCCGAAGTGTTCAGACATTACGTGGCCAGACACAGGGTACATCGGTCCGGGGCGGCACAGTATGGACCGGAATTGACCCAAGGAACTAGGAGCGAGTCCGAAGCGCCCACGGTTCCAATCTCATTATCTGGCGCTTCGCTAGGCACCCGTAGTGACTGGAACAGAAAGCGCATTGGTGTCTCTAAGCCTACTGGGCTTATGGAAGCAGGCCACACGCAATCGCTCCGAGCCCCGCGCTTCGATACTGCACAGCGATACCCTGGTGTCGGTTACCGCGCTCTCCTCCCTGACCGATAACATAGTCTGGAGCGACGGAGGTCAACGATTGAAGCAGGCTCCAATTCGAATTCCACAATATTATCCGGCCGGAAACCTCAAGGCACAATCCCTAAGGCAGGGGATTCAACATATTACTCAAAATCCCACGCCATAGCATGGGTCCTTCGTTGACCTTGCTTTGGGATCGCTTATATTCGATAGTGATGAGAATAGTAGTGGCATTTTAGTCTATTCGGTCGATATAGAACAGGTCGGGAAGCGAGCAGCGGGGATGACATGGGCGGTCTTCCGACGGGTCAACTTCCGCTTCAACTGGGGCGTTTTGATGAATGTCGGAACGGAGTCCCCGTTTTGAAACCACTGCCGAGCCTAAGGCATCCTTCCAGGTTAGCAATCACATGATAAGTTGGTCTTCAACGGCAAAGACTTCGTGATCTCTAAACTTGCTCACTGCTCAGCGGGCGATGACCAGACCCTCGACAAATATCTTCCAAGGCAACTCGAAAAGAAAACAACTGTGGTGTTTTGCTCTGCTAGCTGCAGGTAACTGCAAGCCCCGCGGTAGGTTGCCTCTTGTCCAACTGACAGTCCTGCCGCGAACAGACTCTTTCCCACCTTGGCATTCAATGACCGAGAGAAGGTCGTGGAAGGCACAATAGATTCAGTAAAGACTGCGGTTAGATACAGCGTACAGTTCTTCTGTGTCGATCATCTTGTTCCCGCACTTTTGCTTCCTCCAGGAGAGAGCTTTCTAGTCGGCTGTATTGTTGCCAAAAGTAGGAACCCTCAGTTAAAACAGTGAGATGAGATGACGCGTTACCAAGCTCAGCACGACTGCTGCGACTGGCGGCAAGGCACGTGATACTCGGGCAGGTACCATCATTGGCTAGGCTATGAGTCATCGCTACTCTGTAGTCTGGAGGTGAGACCAATCAGGTACTAGCTAAATTAGGGGTAAAACATAGGACTGAGGGGCTTCGAAGCCACAATCTGAGCGAAGATGGACCTGCCCTCCATGACGAGTTCCGAGAAGTTCTCCGCTACGAAGTACCCCACTATGCTCTGAATATCGTCTTCTCTAAAGACACCCGATCTCCGCTCCGCTACCGATGTTCGACAACACGCTCGCAACGTCTTGTCCATGAGGAACTCTGTCCTCCAAGCTGAAGGCTAGCGGTTATGATTAGAGACAAGGACCATGAAAAGGCTCAACGTCAAGGCGGATCGGCCTGTCTGTTCTGCGCCTGGACTGGTTGGAGATGACACCATGGAAACGCAATTTAGATTAATTCCTCGTAACTACACTTCCGAATTCGACCCTGCCCTTAAAGAGGGCGAAATATCGAACAGAAAGACATATCCAATGATGGAAAACAGGAGGCAAAATGAAATAGTGACCAAAATCCTATTTACGTTCCCTTAAGCTGTGCCTAATAGTCATAGAGACTGTTGTCAATCTTGGAGCCAGGGGTGGGTATAGTATACCCGTTCGCTCTGAGGGCCGATCGAATGTGATCCGCACGCAGTGGAACCCCTTCAGACATGGCGACGTTGTGTGCAAGCTTGATAACATTTTTGATCTTCAGATATATGTCAGTATACACCAGCATCTCAGGACGGAGTGACATCTTACCTGCTAATTATTCAGGCTGACCTCAGCAAAGTTGCATATCTCATCTTCTAATATTTCTGCTCCTGTCTTAGCAGAAAAATGCCTGAAGATGGCCTGTTGAGCTGATGAGTCTAGATCATGATACTACAACTTTAACTAGATTTGGTCAAGGATGGCTGCATCAAAGTCCTGGAGCATATTCGTTGTAAGGAAGAAGATACTGGGATAATACTTAAGCGTGCGTAAGAATGTGGCAACAAGGCAGTTACATTCTAACTACAGGCCATCCCATTGCTGCAGGTAAACATCTACTTCATCCAGGAGGAGCACAGCCTTCTAGTTACTAGCAACATGGAAGGTGCGCATTAGCTGGACTTTAAGCTGCTCAGCCTGAGTGCTAAGGTCTCCAGCGGAAATCTGCACTTGTTAGCTTCTATGTGGCTAGGAGGATGTCAGGCTTATATTTACTAAGTAGAGTGGTTGTTGAAGTTATTCAGAGATGGCTTCTGCTGTCAAAGTCTTCCCTATACCAGGAGGGCTGCTTCCTATACTAGTTAGCAGTTTAAGCTACTATGGGAAGTTTGGGATACATACTGCAGGAGTATGATAACCCCTTGCCCCTTTCCTTTAATAATATTATTAAATTTTCCCTTAGTTATTGCGCGGACCTGACTTTCAGTAAGAGACTTAATAACCTTCTTTTTGTCCTCTAGGATTACTAACATGTCAAAGGGCATATCAGAGAATTAGATTATAGCCACCTCTTCTACAGCAAATTCTCCTAGTAATATTAGCTAATTGAGTTCACCAGTTGTCAAGCATTAACTTACCCTAAATCTTCTTATTCAGGGAGAAACTGAGTACTGTTAGACTATAGATAGCTAGCTCTTCCTCCTTTAACTCACCAAGATCCATACTGTTACTCTGGACATGGTCAATAATTTTGTGATCCAAAATTTAGCTAAACATATTAGTATAAGGCTTTTTTGTTGTTAGTCTTGCATAGTTAGGATTCCACTTCTAGAATTACTAAGTGTTGACCATGATCCTGCTACTGACATAGACTTTTATTAGTTGATCCTTATATTAGATGAATATATTTCCTTTATATTACTGATGGTAATAGCCAATAAGCGACATGAACTTTCAACCAGCTGATACTAGGTGTGACCAGATTTCTGGGTCAGGGTAGAATTCTAATGGATATGCTAGGAGATTTTTAATTCTGCATGCTCTGGAGAATATCTTAATCTGTAAAATCTTAGTAGATTTACTAAATACTTCTCTATTATAATCAAAATACTAACACTGGATCTTAAAATAAATACCCTTCCAGACTGTCTTTATCTCTTTGCTACAGCTGTAATGGACACACCAGGGCAGACCTGTGGAAGGGCAGGTCATGTATAGTAGTATACCCAGTTTGAAGAACGCCTATAATAAGTTATATGTTATCTTCCTATGAGTTAGAAGTAAGTTTATTTGGCTGGATGTTAATACATATACTTCCTCTAGGTGCTTAATTAGCAGAATCAGATGTTGCATGCCATCCTCTTCTGTGGTATCATCATCAGAGCTGGTGCCAAAACTTTTTAGCTCTAGAAGGAAATGGAATAATAAGTTCTACTCTACCTATGCTGCTATTAGTAATTAAGCCTATATAAAGTATGAGTAACTAAACTGCAGGTTTGTTGGCTTCAAGTCCTACTGTTCTATTATCTTTTAGGATGCATCTTAAGATGTCTTGCAGGGCTGGTGACTTAATATCTATGTAGATGATGATATTGTGTGTTTGTTTTTCTGCACACATGTCAGGCACTCAAAGAGCTGTAATGGTTGGCCATACTTATGGATACACTTGCAGATGATGAATACAAATTCATCTAATTCACTCACATCCTGCGGGGGAGGGGAATCAACAATCTTGTACTTGTAAGCCTTCGAATCCCAGCTGTACTTATGATTAGCAGATATGGAATACAGACAGTACTGGACATATGCTTTGTTAACAGTCTTGTATTCCATCCTAGAGGCCAGAATCCTTTTGTCATCCTGGCCTTGATTATCCTCTGCCTTCTTCTCAGGACCAGTGGGACTGTTATCCAAGCCATTGGAGGCTGTGTGAGGTTTGCATTCAAGCACAGCTTGGAAAAGCTCTTTTAGCTGGGTCATAGTTACAGGTTCCAAGGGAGCGTGGGAGCCTTCCTGATGGAGAATACCCTGACATTCACCTCTAAGACCTTCGGATTCGATCTCACGAGCCTCACAAGAGCCAAGGGCATCTGCCGTTTTGGAAGAGTCGACCTGGCCTCTCGTGTCGGCAGCATTCGCCAATAGCTTCTCTAACTCGTCTGCATAAAGCTGGGGCGTTGAGCTGCCCAAAGGTCCTGAGGAGTACTTGTATTCGCCTTCCTTCATGTCGCGGCTAAAACACAGATTAGCGATGTGTTAAGCAAATAGATGGCAAGCACTTACACTTCGCGAGTTTCCTCCACATTTGACATCCGAGCGCCTGCCACCAGCCGTTGTCCACCTGTCGTAGCGGTATCAAGGGTTTTCGACGTCGATTGGCCACTATTTGCTGGTCCAAGGTCTTGCAGAGTTGCAGCATTGTCGCCGTTGAGAATCACTGACGAATTTGAATTTCCTGAGACCTTGCAGTCGCTTGCAGTGGGTCGCAGCTTCTTTTCAGAGACTGAATACACTCTTGGGTTGTCGTGAGCATGAGCGAGGAAACGAGTGGGCTCTTTCAGCTGGAAATCTGCAGCTGGCTCCGAAGGGGTGATGCAGGGGCTGTTAGGCGGTGTCACGCCCCGGCTGGCGCAAAGCAGTTGAAGATCGTTGTCCTTTTCGACGCCAACAGACGCTGATGTCGAGTGTCCGGTAGTAGCAGCGGAAGACGGAGTGGCCTGAAAGACCTCCAGAAGATCCGTCAGCAGACTAGCAGTGGTGAGCTGGGACTTTTTGGGCGACGAGGTAGGCACAATGGGCATCTCTGACAACACGTGTCGGATAGCATCGAGAAAGAGTTGCTTGAGGTCATCCTTGTCTGTGGCCCGCAAGGACGACTCCCGAGGTGGGCTGCCAGGAGGCGTCATGACTTGAAGACATGGAGATGGAGGTGCAGTAGTTGCCTCTTGAAAAGATGCCATTGTGGGCAATGGATTGAGAAGTCTGAGGAATGAGATCGATGCAGCTTGTGGCAGGTCGCTATGATGAATTGAAGGTCTGAGTGTCAATAATGGCCGAGGAGGGAGGCTTGAGGGAAACATGCTTCCTTATATGTCTGTCGTCCAGTGGACCACTATACCGGATATCTCTCTTCTTTCAGCGCCATAGCTCGCTTCCCCTCTCGCTAGTACTAGTCAATGTGCCACAAGATGCATGGTCATGGTTTCCATTCAGTCGAGCTGTATGAACTGTGTCGCGCAGTACCCGCCGAGGCCTCGAACATGTTGGATTGTACGGGGTCATGCAACATAGCTATCCTGAAATAGTGCAACATCTGCATGGTACTAATGGACCTGTAATTCTGTATGCATCCGATGCCACAGCATAGCTGTCATTTTTCCATCTTGTTTCTCTGTGCATTGATATGCACCGCACAATACCGCGGGCAGCGCGATAGAGATCTCGAACTCCGATTGCACTGTTACAAGGTAATACAAAACAAAAGGCGATATTTATCAAATTAACATCCAAGCGACACTGCGCTAAGCTCTATCCAGTACGGATAGTTTGTGGTGGCGGTTTTTCCGCAAAAGAGCAACAGCCAATTAACGGCGACCACTTGGTCAATTACGCGAGATTTTACACTAAAGCCTACATTGAATCTTACACTGGTGTCTCTTTATATATCACATATCCAGCGCTTAACTCCTCACACCTTTTCGTCCTCAAATGTTACGTCTGTTTATCTTCATACACACCATCCAATTACAAACGTGTATTTCACCACAAGCATTACTTCCTCGTCATGGATTCTAAGGAAGACCGAGCTTGGGGCCTGCTTCTTGGAACTGCGAACAGACTCAGCGTAATAGGAACCCTGAGTGATGGCGAGAACCAACGCGCCGAGGACGCCGCCAATACCTTGATCACTGTTCCAACGACTGACAGACGGAAAAAGTACAAGCTTTTTCTCCACGATGTTCTCCGCATCACAAAGAACCCTGGAGCTGTCTTATGCTGTGCGGTTGGTCTTGGGCAGGTGCGCGTTACTGATTTGAGAGAGGACAAGCGAGGCGAGCTTCTCCTTCGGATCGAAGCCAACAAAGACGGTATACTGAATGATAATACAATCCGCTCACTGGCTATTAGATGTCGGATACCTAGTTCTGTGGATGGTATTTCTTTCATCACTTGATTGTTACCATAACTCATATAGACAGATATACCGTCGCTATCAGGGCTGATTTTAACACAACGCGCCGAGAGACCGCAACACCGGGAAAGAAGAGTGAAGCGCCGTCGAGTATCTAAGGAGACCACCAATGGCTTCTCTAATGACAAGTCTCAAGGGGACCTAGCAGAAATATCTGCAATGTCGACGACCGACCCAAGCCAAACTCCAGGCGGAGATCAGCGAGTCTTCGAAAATGCGTCATTGGAAGGACTCGCAAAAACATTTAATCAGCACGTTTGCCCTGCAATTCGAAGGGTTACAGTCCAGGGCGAAATAAAGGCTGCTGTCACGACTGTCTTTCCTATCTGGGCAGGACCGGTCGACTGTTTAATGAGTCTAGAAATTCGAGAATCGAGTGTGGAATGGCTTGCGATGGCCCTTTTCAACGCAAAGGTGAGCTTGATCAATCAAGTCCGGCATGTTGCTCTAAACGAAGGGATCACCTTGGTCATACCAAGCCCAGAAGCTACTCTGAAGGGCGTCCCGGATGAGGCCATCATCAGCATCTTTGGCCCAGAGATCCATGGAGCAATTAATGAAAGCCCCATACGCAAGAGGGAGCTTGAGGATGGAACACGCGTAACGGAGTGTGTGTCAATGATCCTGACAAGAAACGGTGCTATCATAAATTTAGCCCTTGGTCTGGACGGAGGTGTTAAAATACAAAATAAACTATATACCTAAAATGCTATCTGCGATTCCCGTCCACATCCACGTCCACATCCACGTCCACATCCACGTCCACATCCACGTCCACATCCACGTCCACATCCACGTCCACATCCACGTCCACATCCACGTCCACATCCACGTCCATATCCTATTCTTCCTTCACTTTCCCATCAGTAACGTAGAGTTTTGTTCCGAATCCAGCCCGCCCCTGCCCATCCCGCCAGCCAACAAGCTTCCGATATTGCTCTTTGCCTTCGCTGTCTTTCTCGAGGACAGTAACATTACATCCCTTCCAATAGACCATCTGACCTCTCCCAGTAATCATCGTAACACGGTTCTCATCGATATTTGAGAAATCTATCGTCGGTTCGAGAGCCTCCGCTTCAAAAGCCTATAAAGTATTAGGAGGGAATAATTATTAAAAAGAGGCGACATACCATTAAGATATCCACTTTTTGATGCTGTAGACAGCATAAGCCGCTATATTTGTCTCAGAGACAGAGCACTATGTGGAGGTGGTAGGGGGCGTTAGGTGATGCAATTCGCAAGATTGAAAGGTATGGTCGAAGTATTTGGGACTTTTGCTTCTTTTGCATCCAAACTCCTCGTTCTTGATCGCGCGACGGAATGCAAGCTTAAAGGTGTCGCAAGTCCATAAGTTCGGTTAAGAATGCAAAGAACACCAGAAGGGCGGAAGGTGGATGAAGAATCGTGCCACCCCGCGTTGGACAGCAAACATGAGGTGTTGGGAAACTTGGGCAGGAGCCCAATGGAGAGGGGCTTGTAAGACAATATAACGATTAATAAGAGTCATGTGACTCGAAGAGGCGAAATGAGATTGACTGAAGAACCGTTTCCTCTATTGACTGTTTGAGCTCCCCATGAACAAACGAAAGCGTATGGTAAGGTGTGATGTCGAAAAATAATCCGAAAAGCAAGCCCTAGAGGAGGAAGGCTGCACATGCTTGTCATGTCGTTGCTGGCCGTTAACAGCGCGAGAAACAAGAGCCGGAATGACGCTTTCTGCAAATATGCCAACCGAAGGGGAATGGAGGGGGTGCTTGTGGCGGGGTTAGAGTTACGACTACATAGTAGACAGAACTGACAGAATCGATTCAAAATTTACGATAGGACGAGAGGTGACATTACGAACCAATCAGCGTTGAGAAGCAGGTGTGAAGTTTGTTGATGGATATGATGGGAACTTCGATGGGAAATTCTGACTGTCACGCGATGTTACTGATTGGAGACGCAGTCCACTCTCATTCGTAAGGAATTCTGACTGATGTGGTCGATTTTCTCCCATGCGACAATGTAGTAGGCGGAGAAAACTCAGTGGTCAGATGAAAAGTTATGTATCAGCCTCGCAGCGCTAAGGTAGTTGTGCCTGCAAAAGTCCGGCCCCGTAATTGGCCAGATGAGGTCCCTATTGCCGCTGCTGATGCAAATTGCTGTACGTTTGAGCATGTTGCGGTCGTCTTAGAATGCCCTAAAGAATATAAATACTGGAACCGAAAAGCCGAAGGAGATCCTATGTTTCCCAAACTTCATAGCATTCCAGCAGCTGTACAGTACAACTTTCCAAACGTATCGAATTAAGGTTCCCATTGTGAGTAAGGCAGTCAGCAATGCTAGTTCGATTTATACTGACTTCATCACAGAAAACATTGCATAAATGCCGTACCAAGTTTGTACCCAGGAGCAAGTGCGCTATGCCTGCGGGTGTTCGAAGGATGGTCAGTTCGTGAAATGCGAGAAGCATGCTGGCAAAGAGGACTTGAGATGCTCGAGCAGACAGATACAGTACAAAGAGGTCAAGGTTTCAACCCACAGATGTAGGACGTGTTTACAGAGTGCCTGATACGCCAGGAAGCAAGCAAGTAGGTTGCCCCTTACCCTACTCACAAGGTCGCCCTCAACAAGTACTCAACAGTGAACTAACGTTTGCCGATGCCTGATTCATCTTCCAGCCTGTTTGCAAGTAAATTTAATTCCTCCTCTGCTGCTGCTGGGTCCACGTTTGCCTGAGCAACGGAAACCTCGAAATCAAAAATTTTGGCGCCGTCTTCCGTCATCAGAAAATTGTATCTATTGAGGTCCCCGTGCACGATTCCAAACGTATGCAGCCGATGTACGGTTTTCATGCAATCTCTGAGATCATGTATATCCGGGTGGTGCCCTGAAATATCCTCCATTAGAAAGCCAATTGTCCGAGCTTTTGTTTCCTCATAGGCGAACCCGATAAATTTTGGAGCGAGAGGAAACGCATTTGATGTAAGCGTAGAATATACTGAAACTTCTCGACGCAAGGCCGGGATCTCATGTCTGAATCGCGCAATTTTCAGTATCCACGTTTCACCATTGTACTCGACGCGAGAAATGCGATCGCTGATCCGAGAGACCGTTCTCAGGTCTAAAAGGTCGAGGAAAATGGCACCAGGAATATTAAGCTGGCCGACGTCCAGCCCGTGCGGCAAAAATTCGTCCGGAGTGCTCTCAATACCCTGAACGCCCCTCCGGACAGTGAGTGTTCTCCACTCCTCCTCCCACTTCGGAAGATTTCGTAACTTCGAAAGAACCCGGTCGCCGTCTGTTCTGTAATCAGGGGGAAGGACACCTCCGTCAAGGATAGAGACGTATACGATCCGTGAATTTTTCCTTATCCGATACAGAAAATCATTTTCCTCGAGATCTAGAGAGAGTAATTCCTTTAAATCCTTAAGTAAAAAGTCAGCTGAGAAGGTACATTTAGGATATGCCTCACATCATTAGGTTCTGCTGCGACGGGCTTGTTCGGCAAGCGTAGCAGTGAGCTAACACGGCTAGAGAAGGACGACATTAAGAGCCAGATGGCAGACCAGACCTGCCATCGGAATAAGTGAGAGAGACTGGACATTCTTCCATGTGGAGGCACGGATGGCATTCGACGATGATGTTAGAAGAGTCTTGGGGCTGAGGCCGTTACACTCAACTCAGCCCTCTTGGTTCTCTGTTTTATCAGCTCCGTCAAACTATCGGCACGTGACTATCCTGGCTGTTCAAGGGGATCCGCCACGGCACGGACTGTAGGTGCACGTGATGGTACACTCACGCTGTCCGAGCGTGCTTCGGGATTCCCATTCCCGTTTCGATGAATGCACTATGCACCTGAGAACTTCTACAAAGACCTTCATCGGCCCGAATATGAAGGCACCCAAAGCAAGGAACTTGGCAGCTGGCTTTTCTGATAGAGTAATTCCTTAGGAACGTCCGCACAAGTCGAAATCTTGCTTATTCTTCAACCTTGGAGTACGGTACATACTGGGAAATTCCAACCTAGCCATTTTTGACTTGCAAAGATCTCAGCCAATCTCACTCCGCCAGGCTTCCAAAGCATCGGGGTTACGGACGGAGATAACCCGACGTTGACTGGGCATATTCAAAACCATGACGGTAGCCGTCCTTGATTTCTTTATTCCTGCAGAAAATTGTATCTTATCAAAGGCTTCCAGACGGACTCTAATCGAAGTGACGTATCACGTGGAGTGAAGGCGGCCTTTTTTTGGCCCAAATGCCCACGACATAAAAGAGTAACGCGAGGATGGGACATGAACCAAGCAATCGCTCGGAGGCCCCAAACTATCCCCGTCCCAATCATAAAATTGCCATTCCGGAACTCGGAGATGTAGCACACCAGTCTAGGTAGCCCGAAGCCATTGACCAACAAGATTCCGTAACAGCATACCCCATAACTTTGGAAACCAATTAATACGTAATGTAAGCGTAACGATATTACTGTCTATGTCCTCGTCGGTAGTCCTACCACGCAAACATCCCCTGTTGTCGCCAATTGACCGCTGGAACTCGGGCAGAGGTTAATGGTAAATAGAAATCCAAGGTCATCAAGATCATTCCACTAATATCCTCTTAGATGCTTGAAGTTCCACAACCGAAGGCAATGCCTTCCAGGTTTCTTTCCAAAATATAAAAACATGCGTGAGTCGAACCATACGCAGCTTGATGTATCCAGCATCAAATCCATCTGTCACAGGGAACTGTATCGCACCGCACCGCACCGCAGCAATTCAATTCGCCATTATGGCGAATAACAACAGAGAAGGCAATGATCCCCAATCTCATTGCTAGCCGCCTTCGTAGCATCACGAGTCGTCCTTTTTTGCCCTTCTCTCAATTGTTATGGTAGGTTTGCAGAGTAGAATATAATGCTTGATGTAGTGATTTTTCAATGCCTACTCTAAAGTCTTACAAATCCATTCATCCTCTTGCAGTTCCCTAGCAGAGCTACGGTTGGCTGGCTCCCACTGTAACATCTTCTGCATTAGGCGCAAAAAGTTCGCCTTGTCTTGTCCTTGGAGCGTTGTTTCCCTCTTCTCAAGCGGAATCCGATCTTCTGACAGAACTTTGGCACAGAAGTCATCTATAAAGTCGGACATAGTGAGCGGATAATGTAAGAATAGGCATTGGCTTACCTTCGTCAGAAAAGAACTTATGGCTTAGCTTGCCTCGGGCAAGAAGATTGGGCGGCGGAGGCCCAAGTAGCCTTATGATCTCAGCGAGGTGGGCCCGACTTCGATAAGTCTGAAATTCTGGATCATAGCCCGTAAATAAGGACTCGCCCTCAAAAATGTTCCAAATCTGTGAGGCAATCTTTCAGAAAATTTGCAAGCAGGGTTATCACGCTTGTTGCCATACCATGCATCCCACATTCCAAATATCAACGCTATACGTCCATGGTACCTCCAGAATTACCTCTGGGGCTCGATAAATATTAGGCTGAATATCTTCTGTGTGCTCTGCGCCACCAGGGATGGCCGAGCCAAAGTCACATAGGACTGGTGCACCCCAATTCCTGGGCATTCTCAGTTCCCGAGACACGTAGATTGTTCTTCCATCTAACTCTTTCCTCGGACAAGGGGTCTGAAGCTCACTCTCCTCAAATTCACTGAAAACGGAATCATCGGCGATGCCGAACATGATATTGTCGGCCTTGATATCTGATGGGACACACTAGTAAGTAAAAGAAATGGAGAAAGCAGTACAAAGTCAGAGTTTATACCGGTATGTATAATCTGGCATTCCGTATGCAGGTAGTCCAGCGCCAGAAACAGGCGCTTAAGCACAAATGCCAGGACCGGAGCAGGTAGCCTCTGTTCCGGATTGCGGTGCAGAAAGGTCAACACACTGTCCCATAATGGAGGATGCACGAGGCACCGATGTCTGTCCTCGGGCCCATCAACATCAAAGGAGTCCAGTAATGACCTAACTGCACTGCGACCTGGATGGTTCTTTGAGCCTCTCTCCATGCGTTTATACATCTGGAGTTCATCATCCAATTGCTGTCCCATGGATGCAGACTTGATAAAGATCTTGAGGGTAACATAACGACGGCAGCTGTGATTCTAATGTATGAGCAAGTCTGTTCAGGACGGTTATTTCGTATGGGATCCTCACTTCATGTCCCTCGCAAGCCACACCGTGGAGCTGGCTCCAAATCCCAGCTTTCCTACAATCTGATAGCGATCCTTGAATATTTCTCCTATTCGAGCTGGATAATACCGGGAAGCAACATAATCTGGCATCGTTTCTTCCTCAATTTTCCGGCTTACAGGTATCCGGACGAAGTTCGGATTGGAGAAGTTGAGGGGCTTCCATGCCCTACGTAGAGATCGTAGCAGCGATGCTAGCATTATCTGAAGCGATGGGAAACAGGCTGATCGTATAAAGCTCATGTAAATAGAAGAAGAATGAATACGACCCTATGCCGTGTGCTGATGAAGCTGATGTGGAAGGTGAGAATACAGAAAGCAGAAACACCCACCTGCATGACGACGGGGAAACTTTAAAGAAGGGGACATTTGTCACGTGATTATTCTTTTGTTCTATTATTATTATTATTATTACTCTGTATTATATTTCCTCAGGCTATTGCGGCCATAGGCTGCATGGAGCCCCCTAGCTAGTGGCACCCTACTCCACTCTGTCTACCGTTGATTGGTTATATCTTACATGTGTACCGTCCTGCCCCGCATCAATCCTCAACTTCCGCTTGGTAACGTTCCCTTTGTATCTGGACCCCTGGGGTCTCGCTCATCAACCTGCCCGTGCTTCGCACGAATTTCAAAACAGCCTGTACCACTTCTAAGTTAGGTTTCCACCGAGATGGGTCACCGTCGACGGGTTTCCCGTCGTTGTCGACCTGGCCCGATCGGCCTCCTAGCGCAAATGACAAATCGCCAAACCTATCGCCCATCGCTTGAATCATGTCGTTGCGAAAATGGTCCCATCTCGTACATTTAAAGAGAAAGTGCCGAACTGATTCCGTTTCCTCGCCACATGCACAGGTTTCGGTATCTGATTGCTGGATTGCGGACAGAAAACCCCGCAAGCCGTTATGCCCTGTTCTCAGCTGCGCCAGAAGAGCTGCCTCTTGTCGACTTAGGCCATCGTAAAGAAGTCTCGTGTGCTTGCCTGGGAGTGCGGTATCGAAGGCTCGCGTGAACTTGCCCCCTGCGCATTTCTTGAATTCTTCCATCTTCGCCTTAGCGATCTTCCGACGCATCTCACTCCACAGGGTGGATCTGAGTCGAGTATCTGCCCACCGAGGGAGTGGATTCTTTTGTTCTGTTGGAACCGTGCCAAAGCCCTGGTGCTCGGAGTGTCCGGTTCAGTCCTCTTAGTCAGCATTGAACCTAAAGTTAACTATTTGTGCCACGGTACGGGACTCCGTCCCTCCCTAATACTCTGGCAGACTTCCTATGCTTCGTCATGTTCCTAATATCACGTGATAAGTATGTCGAGTCCACTGAGGACCTGAGTTGCGTGTTCGCGTGCTTGGTGGATAATCCCTGCCATTCTGTAATTCAGCCACTTGGCATCATATTGAAAACTACCACTTGCCAAGTACGTCCCATAGAATCTGACTTAGCCTTCCACTACGATGATTGATCTTTCTACTCTACTCGGACCTCCGATTTGTGGTTAAATCTCTTGGGCAGCTGGCCATTTTAGCAATTGGGACCAGTGTTATTGTTCCATTGGCTGACTGTAAGATCCACCACCACTCCCGCGTTAACTTCTATGTCTGCCTTCAGATGGACAGGTGATTTCAGAGCCCACGGTAGAAACAAACTGATTGGAACCATGAGATTCACATGGGATGCTGGTCAGATTTAGCGTCCAAACCAGTACTATGTAGTCAAGAGCCCCTATTATTTATCACTGTGACTACAGTAGCGTTATTGGAGCCTATTGGTTGTAGTTAGCGCTCCGATTGCAGAGTCAGCCTTATGTCGGCGGTAACGTACTCAGGTCCCATGCATGTGCGCGTCATTGGCAGTGGATTCCCCCTTCACTCTCTGGAGGTAGGCGCTGTTCCATGCTGTGCACCTTTTCTTAATCGATTAGAATCCTCGGCGCTGGTGCCCCCTCACACAAAACCAAGAGGTAACCAATTACAGCACCTATCTTAACCGCCGACCTATGGCCTCGAGGGCCCCGTGCTGGATCAATAGGGCAGACAACAGATCCAGCCATGAGTTTCTAACGACATATAAACCCTCACGATCATTCGTGGCCAGCATGCGTCAAAAAACCTGCGTTGTCATTCTCGCTTTTACAACTCTCACCTAGCTTTCTGTATTGCGAACTCAATCCTAGCACATCAAAGCACAGCTACCATGTCTAGAGCCTTTTCTACAGCACGTCAGAACCTTGCAAGATGGCTGGGGTACAACAAGGAGCTACTTCCTCCAGTTTTCAAGGAGGCTGCCGAGCGTTACGTAGAGAACGGTGCTGTACAGGTAAGTTGTCGAAATGCTAAGAGGCCCTTCACTAAACCTTGCTTAGAAAGTCGGGAAGGTTGAGTCTATTGAGATTTTGTAAGTATTCAGCACATTTTATTCCTGTTAAGATTGCTACTCACAAATAAATCATGTAGGCATCGCAACGACGGCAGTAGCCCCGTCCACCAGTCCCACTTCAACCGCCTCGATAAGGCAATGATTATCAGCGCCCGAATCACCCCGGCTGACGGTAGTCGACCTCGAACCCACCATATATATGCGGATGGTACTGGCACGATCAAGAAGGGCGACAAACGGGAGTATTCGACGTCATCCGGTCAGGGGGCTTAAAGACTGCCAGGTTAGCGCGGACATGCCTTGCCGCTTGGTGCGCCATGGCTTTTGGCTATGGGGATGATACACAGGGAGGGTTCTCAAAGCTCTCAGCACTTTATCACCACGCAGAAGATGTTCCTTATTGCTCTCCGTTTGTGAGTGGGAACAGGTTTTTGCCCAAGTCAGAACGTTTCATAACACGCCGGCTGGAGTAGTGGTAGGCAATAAGTCCCTTCGGTTACTTCTCTCGGCAGGAATCAACTAGCCTTTCAATATGATCAAGATATATGGGATTGTCACACTAGATCCTGCTATGCCCGTAACGTCGTCTTCAGTTCCGTACTTTGTCGACTTCTTGTGCAATGTCCATAATGGCGCTTCCCGCGGATTTGATAGTTCTGCAATCTACACGAGCATGGGGAACAGACATGAGGCGCACTTGGCATATTTCCTGGCGTCAGAATATCCATTTTATCATTTTTGGGCCTTACGGGATTGTTTGTAGATTAGGTCCTTGAGGTTGGGAAAGGCTCAAAGGCACTCTGAGCGCTAACATCACAACCCGTATTGGTTCAGTTGGATATATAGGGAGTCAAGATACGCCAGATAATCGACTAGAAACTTACGCATATATTTGTGGCCCTCGGAGAGTTATTCAGGGCTTAATGTATGTCACACATCCTTGTCCATTAATATCCTTGCGCAAGCTATGGAAGATAGATCACCTTTTCTTGATTGGATGACGCTTGAAGACTGGTGCACCTTTCGAGGCAAGGCTGACCACAAGGACGGAACAAAGCAGGACAAAACGGACCCAGACTGAACAAGTTGCAGTTTATAATTGGCTGGAACAGAACGCAACGGAACGGGCGCGAACGAGTCATCGAAGCCTCACTTCAGGTATGAACTTATGCAACCTCTGTTTTGTTTCGTTTCGTTTCTTTTCGTTCGTCCATCCATCACGTTTCTATTACCTCGGCCATGAGATCTGCCGGCGACGCGGCAAATTCTTTCCAGGGGCTCGAGAAACTTATTCCACTCTTTGAAAATGGAGACTTAACCCCTTGACCATCCTGCAGAGAAAACAATTAAACAGATGGGAAACTCTTCTGAACAGCAGTTCAGCCAATGCAATGTCTCGAGCCTGAACCTCCGTCCAAACCCATGCCCGAATTTGCGTTGAAAGTGAAGGAGATTGCTGGTTTTGAGATCCACTTTCTTTGTATGTTTACAATACATGAGCGACTGGACGGGACCTGTCGGGTGCACCAAATGCGAAGGAGAGACTGGAGCAATTTCGACCGGCCTTGAGCTGAACTGCTATCCATCCTGCACGATACCTTATCTATGTATCTCGGCTTTCCTAGCTCTCCGAAGACTTATTTTCTGGCAAGAGCGCTGATACAGGCTGCCTATGCCACAGTGCATTCGTACGGTTGGATGCCACTAGCTATCGACCCCTTCACAGAGGAGGACAACTCATTGCGGAGCAAGAGGGCCAGGGCAAAAATGGCCACAAAACCTGCCTTAGGCTCCGACTATAACCATGATGATGTCCAAGGATATTGAAACGAACACTTCGCTCTCGCAGCTATAAATGACAGACACCGGAGAGCAACGCACGGGTTATTTTTGCAATCTTAGAATAATCCTATATATACGTACATTTGAGTCACTCAAAAGGTCTACAGGTGACCAAGTCACTCTCGGGGTGGTCAACAATAGCGGTTTAGCTTTATACAGCTGTGTTTCTGCAGGGTGCATCATGCAGGTCAAGGCCCTTAGGTTCAGTCCTTCGCTGAGCCACAGGCGCCCCGTCGTCTCCTGAGCTGCCGAAGTCCCTGTCAGTAAGTTGACTTGGAGGTGGATAGTAACAGTTCTAAACGGATTAACCTTTCAATCGACATATATATGGCGCGAGTATACCAGTTTAGATCCAACATATGCCCAAAATCCCGAAGCATCGGCGGAAAAGATATACACTCGACCAGTGTCCCTAATGCGTATGCCCAAACAAACATCTGCCCCGCACATCTTGCTATATTCGAAAGACTTTTTCATCA
The DNA here is from genome assembly GCA_016413765.1 of Aspergillus felis. Lineage (NCBI taxonomy): Eukaryota > Fungi > Ascomycota > Eurotiomycetes > Eurotiales > Aspergillaceae > Aspergillus > Aspergillus felis. Next base: position 4,453,835 of record CP066506.1, on the reverse strand, counting down.
GATTGGCTTTGCGACGGTCTCGCTTCTGGCGAATTGACTTCCTGCTTGGTCTCGACTTCTCATCCCTACTGGCATGCAGGCAAGGTGGGAAAGCTTATTCATGCGACCGGAACCACCGCCACGGGATTCTTCCTTGAATTCAAGCGCAACTACGACTTCAATCTCACACAGAGGAAGCACCAGCTCATTCCACTTGCCCAAGTCAATGCCCAGTATATAACAGATACTGTTGGCACCGGACAGCAATCAGCTGATACAATTGCTCGTGATCGACTGGAGTCAGTTGCTACAACTGTGCCTTTTCCGGGACGCAGCGCCAATCCTTTTGATCCATCGGTAAGCCGGCCTCGCCGTTGGAACAGCCATGCATACTGATAGGTGATTTAGGCACCCAATTGCCAAGATTGGATGCGAGACTATATCCAGAGACTTATTGCAGAAGGCCTGGTTGCGAGTAGCGCCGGTTCGGTTGTTCAAAGCGCTCCGAGACTGCTGTGATACCTGGATAGTCAGCAAAGCATCTCCTTATCATGGTGTCACATTGCGATTCCGCTTTCATGGATCCTTTGAAGTAACAAATTAATTCAATTTAAACGATCTAACGGGTATCAATGATCTTCGATATTTTTCACGGAGGATAGAAATATGCCTGACTAATTATCAGTGGCAACCAGCCGTTAAGCGGACATCCAACTAGCAGTGCCTAACGACTCAACATCCCATAGCGGACGTGTAGTAGTCCCATGGGTCCCAAGTACTGGGAAACTGCTCCATAATCACGGGCAGGTAGGTGAGGGACCATTCGTCAGCTCTGTCAGCGGTATATTGCGCCTTGCGAGACTCCCAGTATTCAGGCAGCTAACCAGATTGCTCCCAGTCAACAACCGCCAGAATACAGTATGGGTGTGTGGGTGTGACGATGATGTTACTGCGATGCAGGTCGCCATGGGTGAACTTGATTGCACAGTCATCTGGGAGGTTATGGCAGAATGGTTCCACTGGAACTGAGTACGGATCTGGCATGGGTCTTCAGTGAAGAATTGTAAACCAATCGTGAAAGTCGCGAACTGTAGCGAAAGGGCCTGCTTCATGCATGCAATTCACTTGAAATGCTCTATCGTAAAGAGGTCCCCTCGTAATGTTGCCTACGAAGAGAAAGGTCAGCTGACGGCAATGACTTATCCAAAGGGTACCCGGGATATTCACATCTACAAACGGGTCCTCTGGGTCCTGTTCGACTTGGCGTAGACGATGAAAAATTGTCCTAAGTTCGCAACAGATGCCAGCTTTGTCCTCATATCCCATGCTGGACCATGCTTGCTCAAGCGATTGCCCATTTACATATTCCATGTAAATGTATGCCTCACTACCCTCGGTGCGCCAACAATACACTTCGGGTACAGGAACATCGCCTTTGAGGAACTGATGGACGGCGAATAGGCACTGAGCTTCGGATATTTGAAAGGAATGCCCCACTTAACGAACAGACCCATTTCTTCGATCTTCGAAAATGACAGGTGGCGGACGGACATAAGGTGCCGCCATCGAATGAACTTTGTTTTGATTCGCATACCCTCCAGCGAGATGCTGTGTCCTAGCGCGTGCCTGCACTTCATTTGGTGAAGGTAATCGATCCCATTTTTGGGTAAAACTCGAATCTTCCACAACAAAACTGAGAGAGTTGGGGATCTTCCATTGCGTAAGTCGCTCCCGTTCTCCTTCACAGGTCATAATGTGTGAGACTAGAGAGGTGTGGACCGTGTGGCCCCATTACCTGTTTGTGGTGGAACCGAGGGTGTTTTATGGTGTCCCGTCAGGTGATCACATGATTAGGTCTTGGCTGCAGGCACCAACTTGGCGACTCTTTCGCGGATGTTAGCTACTTCGCCGCTTCACAGACACCGTAACGATAGTGTCTATGTCTATGTCCTTGTCGGGCCTTTCCTGACCGTCCTTAGCTTCTGTATGGCAATGATCACTCGTCTACGCTATGAGTATTTTAGTTGCCCGGAACTGACCCAGGAGTCCCGTCCTGAGGATCATCTTGGCTGCTGTACTGCGTAACGTGGCATCCCTAGCGCGTGGCTCAGCTCTGTTCAAAGCACAAGCTTGTTGACGGGAAATAGACGCCTGAATATGAAGCCTGTCGCACTGGTTGCATCGCAGTCCTTGCTGCATTTAACTGGGCGAATGAATTGTCTCCCGAGCCGGCTCCGCAAAGTCGCGCGGCTATCTGAAACTCATTCTACGAGTCTGATTGGGTCGCGATGTCCCACAATCACACGATACAGAACTTGGCCACAAAGGGAACTCACAGGCCACCCTTTTGACCCTCAGCATTAGTACAAACTCCTGTGATTTAACCAGAACAAGTAATGCTCCCTTAGGATTTTCTCTAGGACAGTTAGTCACATAAGGCATGTTAAAAATACTGAGAACTGTGCTAGTAGATCAGGTTGTATTCAGTAAATGATGCTCATGCAATGCTCCTAATTCGCTGTTTGCCAGATGTGTTTGATTGCCAGCTGCCAGCGATGGAGATTTTGCTCCTAAGTCTGACAGGTACTACGGTGACTCTGAAAAGGATGGAAATGAGAAATGACAGGCCTGTAAATCTCAAGGCTGGCGGATAATCCGGCGGTGCTTGATCATTTGTTCACAATACTATTTCCTATATAATGCACTGGATGCAACTGGCGCTAGAATTAAATCGCCGAACAGTAAGTTCATTCATAGTCAGTGAGGGCTTAGCGCTTGGCACAGGTCGGGATTGAAAGCTCGAAGCTCGTTGACCCTTCTATTGCAGGGATATAAGCGCCTGGATATGGTTCTCGTCGCTCGGGTTTATTAGTACATTCCTGGTCCTCCTTATATTTGGCACTCATCCTAATACATTTTGTATTTTACATAGAGTTCCAGGACTATTATACTCTGCTCTAAGATGCTACTCTCCCTCTTACCTGGACAGAAGGTCCCCCTTAGCCTCACCATTCAAACAGCGCTCCTCCCGTTCGCAATTGCCACTCAGTGCTACTTTACAGACGGCAGCCCGGGCTTACCAGAGCTGCAGCCCTGCTTTCCTGACAACACCAACAGCGCTTGCTGTGCAATCAATAAAACGAACGGAGACCCCAATGATATTTGCCTGAGTAACGGGCTTTGCCTGGCCCAGGTTGCACCATATACTGGGCTCATTCTCTTGAACGGGTGTACAGATCGCAATTGGGACAGTACTGGCTGTCCGGGAATCTGCCCTAAGCGTGCGTGGGTCCAAGGGTACTTGATTTTAATCTGGTGACGGGCTGCTAATTCTGTTCTCTGCCTACAGCAATTCAAGGAAGTTATGGGATTCATGTCCTACCGTGTCCCGAAATCAGCAATGACTACTGGTGCTGTAGTCCCAATGGTTCGAACTGTTGCGACAATGCCTTCAAATTACAAATGGGCAAGCTGATGCTCTTGAATACTTCGTCGGCTGCCCCATCTCCCACGGCTACTTCTACTGTCTCAGTAGACGCAGGTGCTGCTACCAAGACCTCCAGGGCCGCATCAGGTGATCTGGAGTGCTCGGATTCCAAATCAGTGGTGGTTGGCATTAGCACTGGTGTCGGGCTAGGAGTGTGTCTCGTAGCATCAATAGGAACCCTGTGGTCCCAAAGACGGAGGTACCAGCGAAGACTAAAAGAGAATCAGCATTCCGGAGTAGAATGCAGGCTGAGCGGTCGAATGGGTGCTACTCCTCCTGCCGCACCCGCGGCAGAGCTTCCCTCGAATAAAGTTCCGGCAGTGTTCGAGATGGGGACGGGAGGTTAATAGCAATCAGTGTCATATAATAAGAACGTCTCTCGTTGAGGGAGTAGTGTTTAATATCCAAGTGTTTCTCCATGAATCCATATCTGTTAAGTAATAATTAATGAATATATCACAGAGATTCTGACTTGCCTTCTAAGAGATAAGGGCATTCCAGTGATACAGGACTTGTTAACGTCAGCTGGTACGTATGGAGAAAAAGGTGCTCGGCATTATCTGCTCCGGCAGACTATCGTGCTATCATTTCAGCATAACCTCCGGATGCATTGAGACGATTTGTGGGCAGTCATGCACGTGATTTAGTCAGTTTGGAGAAAGAGGAGGCGAAACATTCTCGCATTAAGGTGCAAAAATCTTGGCCCTGCTCATGCGAGGGGAGAGAGCATTGTGCGGAAAGCCTTTATAGAAGCCTCTTGTGGTTTGTGCTCCAATATACTTGAATAGAACCTTGACTTCTTCCCGGATATTGGTCTGAGAACAATCTTGTTACAGTTGACCAAGGAAGCCCCCGATTCCTTCTTAACTCTACCAAGAGTTCCTCTTCCTCTGGTAGCCATGGCTTCCCTTTCCTAGGATTCTGGGTCTGGCGGGGGGCTAATTGCACGTTTCCTTTCTCGACTGCACATGCTTTTGACGAGGGGTGGGGAGCACGTTTGGTGAATACTGGCCGGTCAGGGGCCGACCGGGGTTGGACGTGAGACGGTGGACGATCAACGGCATCTGGAAGGAATGTAAGGAAGTATGCGTGCCGCTGACCGTGTGGTTGAATACGGATGATGCCGCGGCCGAAAATCTCCTGAGCCTCACCAGGACTAGTGAGAAAGTCAACTCCAGATGGGGGATCATGTGCGGCTATGCAGCCATCGGAGTGACAGCGAGCGGAAACCGAGGTGTTCTGAGCAGTCTTTGAGGCTAGTTCCCGCCGACGCCTTTTCCGCGGGTGTGTTCCGCCATCAGCGGCAGCTTTTCCTGTGAGCAGAGAATAGTTTCCGGTGAAGCTATCTGTTGGCTGGTCTTCTTTGCTATCGCGACTAGCAGCAGCTTGCTGGACAAGGTGTGATGGCTGCACAAGGGAGTTCCTGGGAGTTCCTGCCATCGAGCTGGCCGATCGACGGACTGGGATCACTACAGCAACAGAAGGTGGCCGACCGCGCCGGTTGGATTCTGTATTCACTTGAGAGCGAAGAACACGGCGGGGAGGCGAGTTTGACCTCAGTGGCTTTCGCTTACGTTGTGGTTGCAAGTTCAGGCTAGGGAGGACAGAGATGTTACCTTTACAGTCAGTACTGGTGTCTCTGCTTGAGGCAATGCTGGGCGTGGTGGTCGGCGAATCAGACGCACTAACCGTCAAGGCCGTCGTCTGCTCTCCACAGCACGCTACCTCGGACGGCGAGTCCTCAAACGGGATTCCATGATGTTGACCAGGTCGAGCGCGACACTTGCTGCCAGGTGACGCAGGGTTCGACAAGGCTGGCGAAGGTAGCTGAGGGCTGCGATGCTTTGGAGCACCGTCTATCGTTGTTGTCTGCTTTCCGGCGTCGCAGCCAGGTAAGGACAATGGAAGACAGTGTGAGTCACCCGGTAAGTTATCGACTGCGCTAGCAGATCGTTCTGCGATATATTAGTGAAGCCAAGAGTAAGAAGGGCATAAGCCACACACCGCTTGAGTAGCCCGAGTCCGCTTCTGCGCCTGTGGCGATCGGACCGGAGCAGAGAGCACCACCTGGTGATTGTGGCCATGTACCTAGCTGGTCTCGCAAGGGGCTTCGGGTAACCAATTGATTCCCTCCTCCCCCGCAGTCATCGGTGCCGGCTGGTATAACTGGAAGCTCCGACGTCATTGAACTAGTTACTGCGTCGAGCATCAGCAGAGAGTCCTCGAATACTGTCGCAGATATTCCCCGCGCACCAAGACTAGGAGAAGCATCCTCGCATCGATCACCAGGACCATTTTCCGGGTTGGAACGTACTTTCATGGTCCGCCTCCAAGTCGGTCTCTCTCACAACGGGGCTGTTTTCTCGTGTTGAGATATTCTCAAGCTCAATATCAAATACATTGCGAGGGACAGGGCATTGGAAGCGGCCGTTGATCGTGGAACTTGTGACAGCCGTTACAGCGGTAGGAGGCTTGGGGGGAAGAGGATGTGAAAGGGCATCTGGAAATGGAAGGGACTGGGGAGCAGAGGGCACATGGTATGACTTCCAGCCGGAAGAGGACGAAGTGTGCGCGGGAGGTTTGGGAGGAGGGGGATGATGGTAGAAATCAATATTATCAAGGCTGATCATGACTTCTCAAGGTCTTCAGAGAGGACTTTCTTTTTGAACGGGTCAGGGTAGCGGGAAGCTGATGCTGGAACAATGTAGGCAAGGGCTGTTCGCTTGAATGCAAAACGACGAGAGGGGGTGATCATTTATAAGTAAAAGAATAGAATACTCGCAGCACCTGAGAATCACAACATAGATCGGCACTGTAGCTACGGAAGACCGGGCTGGCTCATCCTCTCTCACAAAAGTCCAAACGCCCCAAAGTTGCTTCCCACGCACGGGCTGAAATCAGCCCACCACCTCACCACTTCCGGATGATGAGGCCTTCGAATGGACAGAAAACAAAAGTTACACGATGCGGAACACGCAGTCAGTGGGGCCATCGCAATTCCGCGGCAGAGGCGTCCCCTGCTAGTCAAAGTCCGAATGCAACCTCACCAATCTAATCCGCCAATCGTTGAAAGCGCCACGTCGTGGAGGAGTGATAATGACGCCGGGAACGGGCGTGTCACTTCGTCCTCCGAACATGAGGCATTTCTGCTATTGGCGTACGGGTTCTCCTAACCAGGACGGAGGATGGGAAACGGAGCCACCGTCAGCTGAAGCGGCCTTGCCACGTCGTCCCGCGAACATGAGGCATTTCTGCTATTGGCGTACAGGCTTTCCTACCCGGGACAGAGGATGGGGAACGGAGCCACAGCCAGCTGAGGCGCCCCAGCTGAAGCGCCCCAGCGCAGAAACGGGGGCCATTGCCAAGGGACGCCGAGTTGCCCCAATTGGAAGCTGCGTAAGGGCTGTGCATCGAGGACTGCAGGCTGATCGCCAGTGATCGTCTCGTGGCTTCCGGTGAGATTGGTCCACGCGCGACTCGCTACCTCAGCTGGTGGAATCGACTGGCTCAGGCAGCCAGTCGGGGTCGCCGAAGGAAGGGAAGAGAAGAGAAGGGGGCTGAGCACTCATTTCCGGACGTGACAGGGATCAGGAGGGGCCTGTGGGCCGCGCGACCCGCGCGATAAATGAGAGTTGCAAGGGCAGTAACAGACGTAGGAGGGAGGGGACCATGAGGCGACGCACCGGCGGTCTTATATAGTTGGGAGGCAGCGACGAAGGCGGCGCAAGGCGGCAGTTCTGCTTCGGGGATAGTGTTGAGCACTAAACCTGATCCGATACGAACTAAACCGCGTCGGGGTCGAGCGAGACGGGCGCTAAACTAGAAGAGGGCGGTTGCCGAAAACGGCGCCCCTTTGGTAAATACGAATTGTCCTACTTTATTAATATTAGAGAATAATACTAGATCTTATAGTATAGTATTATTATTATTAGTCTTAAAAAAGGTAGTATACTAATAGAGTACTATAAAGAGATTATATATATTTCCTAGTATACTAGTTAGTATCTTATTAGGGTTAGTAAAGCTTATAAAACCTAAAATATATATATATAATAATATAAGTTATATTATAATAAGAGTATTAGGAGTATAAAATTAATTTCTTTATATTAAAAATATAGTTAATTATAAATAGAATACTAGTATATAGGTTAAAGTTCTTTATAGAAGTATAAAGATAGTATATATACTATAATAGCTGCAGAACTACTATTATTAAGATAAGAGAATAAGTATAAACTATAATAGTAAGAACTCCCTAAAGATAATATAAAATAAGGATAAAATTTAGGGAATATAAAGAAGAAATACTAGGACTTAAAAATAACTTAAAATATTAGAGATTAATAAATAAAGATAAAGTAAAGAGATAAAGAAAATAATACTATAAGAGAGAAGTATTAAGTTAAAAGAAGAGAAAATATAAATAAAGATATAATTAAGATAAATATACTATAATTATTATCTATAATAATATTATTTACTACTATACCATAGTATATAATAATAAAGAATATAATAAATCTTAAAATATATAAAGATATTAGCCCTATAAATAGTTATCTCTATTAATAATATTATATTATATTAACTATTATAATATTATTTGCCTCTTTAGAAAAATTTAAGGTTATATAACTCTAACTAAGGATAGTTATTATAACTAGAGGGGTATAATTATAAAGGCTTAGCTATAGCCTAGCTACTTAATTATATAGTTACTCCTTACTTCCTAATTATTTTTAACCTTCTATTTTTATACCTTAAGCTACTTTTAAATTATTACTAAATACATCTAGGATAGATAGTAAAGATAAATAGTATCCCCCTTATCTAGTATTTGAGAAGATAAGGATTAGTTTTATTCTTATCTGATCTACTACTTTCTACCATTATCTTCCTACAATATCATTGCTAATTCTTATCTAGTCAACAGGCCATCTACCCTGTTATGTAGATCCTTACAGTAGGGAAAAGATTTTTAAACTATAGTAATTATTCTTTATTCTCTTCTTAATTTAGAGAGTTCCCTGCAGCATATATACCTAGTTATTAATATAATAGTAATATCTATCTATCTATCTTAGATAAATAATATAGGTTATAAAGGTCAGGCAGGATTAATTAGTATATATAATATAATAGATAATAGGAATATAGAGGGAGTAAGTTAGTAACTAAGAATATAAACTTTAACTATAGACTCTAACTATAGACTAATTATAGACTTCTAGAATTATAGTTACTAGACCTTCTAGTCAGCCCTAATCAGTATAAGGCCCATAGACTCCGCGGCACAACACCATTACTAGGTCCTATTAAGATTAGCTATGGTTGTGGTATAGGCCTGAACCTATGACTCCCTATATAGAAACTCACACCAAATGCAACTCTACTCCTGAGTGTATTTATTTAGTGGGCTGGTGATGCATTTTGATCTTATCTGTGGTGGTGAGTTTTTGTGTTTGTCGCAGTCAGGTGGTTCAGGGGTTTGTGTTTCGGGCCGTGCCGCAAGGGGCCCGCCCCAAGGCATCTTCGCCCAATGGACACGAATGGGTTGCCTGAGTCTTTATATCGCCTTTGTTGACCAAATCCCAGTTCGCTCCCCTGGGACAGATACAGCTGGATCTTGTTGCTTCATCCTAATGAATACAGCTGGATCATGTGTTACAGCTGGATGATAAAACCAGTGCAAATGTTTACTGTGCATACTTCTGATTTCTTTTCTAAAACCTTATTCAAAACAGAGCTAAACTGTAACTAGCAAACCTACGGAATATCTATCTTCCTTGTAATTTAATTATATTATGGAAAACTGTAATCTGCAATAATGACAGACAGACATACGTATGGTCCTGTACAGCGATCCTTGGGTGGCTGGAACTTCCAGTCTGAAAGGTTCCATGCAAGCCAGCCAACCGCCTAACCGCAGCGCCTGACGTCTAGCAAACTGTCCACAGTCACTTTCCCGATCCTATCCTGCCATCCTAGAATTGAGGTGCTTGCTGCAGGCTATGCTGGAGCTGAGTCGTGCAACATAAATAACTCTGCTTATTATTCTTCTCAGCTCATCAGCGCTCTACAGGCCATGGCAATAGGCACGCTCAAGAAGGATACACCACCCAGCGTCCTCTGTAAATGTACCAAACTGAAACTGTTTTGGACGGGTGCTTCAGGAGTATCCAGGTCAAGTGTATCTATGCGCCCGCGACTCTAGTGGATACGGTCATCATTCAACATTTGAATCAGACTCCGGCCTTAGGGGCCCCGGGTAGGGGCCAACATTGATCAAGACAGTTCTTGGCCCATGGTACCACCCTTGTGGAGTTCACTCCGTTTTGCCTTGTCACTCACAGACACAGTGGCACATATCTTGCAGATAATTCGCGTGCGAGATTTCAATGGGTTCACTCTCATCCTTTAAAGGGCAGTGAATGAAATTTGACTGGCTTGAGCAAAATGTGGAGGGAAGTCGCCGTTTGGAAACAGGTAAGGAAACCCCCATACGGGCGATCGTGGACTTGTCACTGAAGACCTGGACCACATAGCGCATTCAGCCATGATACATCACTCGCAATCAAACCGTACGCTGCCCTCAGTGGCCAATTCACGCCCGATATTGCTGTATGCTGGAGACGGTGTGTCCCATCTGTCCGCCGCATCGGAAACAGCCATCCTCTTTGCGAAGAGCGGGATGGGTGAGTTGCCTCTCCGATACGTGCATGCCATATACGAATTCCTTCATAAGCTAAATGACATCACTACTGACAGCTGCACAAGGCCTCATCCGGTACTGTAGCAACGTGAGATTCTATTTGTGCCATTTAATGACTGAGCCTCCATCCTTGCCACCGTGCAGGAAATCTACGAAAATGCATGCTGCAATGGCGTTTGAGGGCCTGCCTCCCACCCGCTGAACTAGCGAAAAATGAAGGATATATCCCTGATGGCCAGTCTAATAATAGAAACGTTGATCCTCTGTCCGCCGAAGAGGCCGTACCGAACAACGATAAATTGTAAAGTCAGTGCCCTATATAGCAGTTAGAGGATCATGTCAGATATGATGCAACCTTCCTCACTACATCTCTGTTTCCTTCTCGACTTTGGTAATGACGATTTAATGTAGTAATGTGCTTGTAAGAAATATCCGTTTATGGACCATCAAACCACTGAAGTAGAGTTTGCTTCAATAATGCGAAGACAATCAAGCCAATAAGCTATCAACGAATAAGATGCCTACCCCAGATAACCCGGACAGAGTATCCAGTTGCCATTTCGGTATTTGCCAAATGGGTCCAACAACCACGGAATCCCGACTTTTGCCTACGTCATTGTCCGACGAGCAGCTCACTCAGAAATAAGCATGGGGCAAACTCCCACTCCGCTCGCTCATATAAATGAGTATTTACACCAGTCTGCTCAATTCTTCACTTGCAGGTAGATCTAATTTTGATATGATCTCTTACATGGAAATACACTGAAACCGCACTCGTCATGGCGTCTATGGACAAAGTGTTTTCGGAATATCATGCGCGCAAGAAGCTTCTTGAACGGAGCAACAATCCTTTCTCTAAGGGCATTGCCTATGTGGAAGGACAGTTTGTCTCACCCAGCGACGCCAGAATACCGCTGCTCGACGAAGGCTTTATGCACAGTGACCTAACTTATGATGTTACAACGGTCTGGGATGGACGCTTCTTTCGATTGGATGATCATATGCAACGAATCCTGGAAAGCTGCGATAAAATGCGACTCAAATTCCCACTTGCACCGAGTAAGGTAAAAAATATTCTGGCTGAAATGGTGGCCAAGAGCGGTATCCGGGATGCATTTGTGGAAGTAATCGTGACACGTGGTCTCAGAGGTGTGCGTGGCTCGAAGCCCGAGGATCTGTTTAATAACAATATATACTTGCTTGTTCTCCCATACATTTGGGTGATGGAGCCTGAAAAACAGCGCCTTGGAGGCTGTGCTATCATTACAAGGACTGTGCGACGAACACCGCCGGGTGCATTTGATCCTACGATCAAAAATCTACAGTGGGGTGACTTAACAAAGGGGCTTTTTGAGGCGATGGACCGTGGCGCTACTTACCCTTTCCTCACCGATGGAGACACCAACCTTACTGAAGGATCTGGATTCAACATTGTCTTGGTGAAGAACGGAGTCCTCTATACTCCTGATCGAGGTGTCCTGCGAGGGATTACACGTAAAAGTGTGATTGACGTTGCCCGAGCCAACAACATCGACATCCGCCTTGAGGTCGTGCCAGTGGAGCAGGTTTATCACTGTGATGAAATCTTCATGTCAACGACTGCCGGTGGCATTATGCCTATCACGTCGCTTGATGGTCAACCAGTCAATGACGGCCAGGTTGGCCCTATCACAAAGAAGATATGGGATGCTTACTGGGAGATGCACTATGATCCGGAGTATAGTTCTCCGGTTGACTATGGCAGTGCCTAAAGAGAGTGATGAGATTATAGAATATCATGACTGGTTGCTTATGGTCCTTGCTCGTGCCCCCTTGGGGTCTTTATATTTTCTTGCTATGCTTTGCTGCAGATAGTACATTCACATTACTAAGTTAAACAAAATACTAAAGTGTTGTGTCCCTTGCATAGCTGAGATGCAGGTCTGAGATTAGCTCACTTGCACTGTCAAAAAACACGATTTAGGCAAAGAGCGAATGCTAGTGCCACTCGGGCCGACACTCAGCCCATGTGTGCTTTCAAGGGTCGTGATGATTGTCGTATACTCTGCTGGCCATTGACAACTGCCCAAGGCATACGTTACCATAGGGTTGAAGGCCGGTATCTAAGCTACGCTGAATGGTCATGTGGTAGTAGTATCTTACTTTATAACTAGTTTTAAATTTATTATGGTTAGAGTCAGGCGCCTCACTAGTTTATCTGAACAAAGGTTAGATTGATATAGCCGATTGAAATAATTACTATAGTGCATAATATTAACTATCACAGATTGGTCAGTGTTTGAGGCATTGACTCGCCTCCGACTGATTAAATTCGTATTGAGAAATTAGAATCGGACAATAATTACATTTTCCTTATGCCCTTACCCCAGGTTCGATGTCCTTCCACCCACGGATCGAAATGAGCCTTAGTGGCTTTATCCTGCACGAACTCACGGCCCAGAACAGCCCTCGGCCTCGAACGTCTCCCACGAGAGGGTGCTCTCTAAGATGCAGTGGGAGCTGTTCCCCAAGGTACTCACCCATGCAACGAGCATTCTCAACCGGGCTATTTTCCTGAATATAGCGCTGGGTGGCCAGCGCTGCAATGCAGGTGAGCTGCTGTGCCTGATAGGTTTGTGCGTGAGCGACACCACGCCGTGAACCAACAGCGCAGAGATCGGAGTGTATCCTCCACTGAGGACCTTTCCCAAGGTCTGAATGTCGTGGACAACACCATCGTGCTGCCATGCGTGCTGCGTGCCGGTGCGGCCGAGCTCGCACATAATCTCATCGAAGATTAGGAGGGCTCCATGGCGGTGACAGACTTCCTTCATGGCTTGGAGATATCCTGGCAACGCTGCAACGCAACGTAGGGCCTGGTATGGAATGGTATGACCAGGATGCATCCAGAGTGTAAGATCCGGAGTGCCGGGCTTACAGTGCCGACCATGGGCTCCACAATAAAGGCACAGACGGTTATGGAATCTAGTTCACGCCCTTTGGTATTCCATGGTCCAGCAGTATCTAGATGAGAATATGATCATTACGTTGAAATGATAAGAACTATCAGAGATTGTTACATAGGTTTACGTTAACTTGACACTTGCGACTAGATTCATATCAGACAACATCCTATTCCGGATACATCTAGATCTAGTACCATCGCCGTTACATCATACCGACGATTTAGTAAGGGTAGGAAGATGCGATATAGGACCCACCATGAGGGATGAATGCAGTCAGAAGACGGCCCAGTTCTTAAAGTTTGTTTTCCAAACTTCAGTCCGGGAACGGCCCTAGTGTTTGATTCAAGTCGATAGCTTTCTGTTGGAATTAAAGATCAATAGGCTAAAAGGTGTCCAGCCGATGTACTCGTCATCAGTTTAGAAGACCCGCGGAACGGCGATCCAGAACCTCCAAACATTGGGTACAGACAGAAGGGACTGCATCTAGCTCAGTCCTCTCACGGATGAAGCTTCAGAAGAATCATGATGATACAAAGAGAGGCCGACGCTCCATAAGGTATTCCATGCTATTGACCGCGGCATAAGTACCCAAGCGTCATCGGCTAGCTAGGAAGTTAACGGTAGATCCTAGGTCTTTTATCTATAGACATTGTACATGTTTCTGTACGTGGTAGATATATGAAGTTTTCAATGCTCCTTCCCAAGAATCTTACGTTAAGGTGGCCTCCTACCTTGGACTGGCGGGGTCACCCTAGTGGGCGACTCCGAAACTACATAGAAGGGTAGATTAGTAGTAATGTTACGGAATGGACCTACAACCTGACGGCTGGTCATATCCCAGGTGGGGTAATTGATTGATTATTAAACCCAGTATGAGTAACGAATCCGTTACGAATGCCAGGAGCCGAGTTTCGACCTCAAGTACATTCATATCATCAAGCTGATTACTTGGCGGACTGCTTGGCAATATCCGTCAGTGCTTTGATCGATGGAGAAAAGAAATACTCCCCTCCCTTAGGGATCACGCAGCACTTCAAATCGACGTGGATATTGTTTTTCTGGCCGTCACATAATCCCATAACAAATGGGTCAGGCCCGTTAGGCTGGCCACAGATGGGGTCGGCACCAGGTCCTGGAGGGCCGGTAATACTTCTCTTCAGCGGGGGGAAGGTGTTCTTGTTACACCACTCTGCTCGCAATTGTTAAATATCAAAGCGACAATACAGTACAGGGTATTGATGCTGTGGCGGGATTGCTTACGCTCTTGAACTCGCCTGAATCCATTCGCAATGCTGCTTTGGTAGCACAGAAACAGCATTCCACGCTCCTTCTTTGTTGTCTGTTGATCGTGCTCTTCTTTAGTGACTTCATCCCCATAGGGTATGCCCCGACGCATTATGGAACTAGTGTTCCTATCCTTGACATCTCCCCGGGGTCTGCACTTGCGGATATGCGCGGCGAAAGGACACTTTTCCTGATTATCGCCGGGTTGAAAGTCAAAGTTATTGCAGTCAGCGAGCGAGGGATCGTCTTCCCATGGCGTAAGAAACATAGGGGCACCTGTGTCATATTGTAAGTTTTAGTCATGAATATACAGTAGGCTGAGGCACAAACCGCTCTTCCATCTGCCCATTAAGCGTGCTGAAAGCTGATCACTGGTCAGATGATGCCTAGGAGCCGTGTCATCCAGCCATCTAAGCCCTCGTCAGAAGGTTGCGGTGAAATATTCAGTGTTCTACTTCCTTACTTGTTGAACTCAGGCACCAGCTGTTTCAACTTGCGGAAGACAAGGAAGCTACCGTCCGTCGCCCAATCCGGCTGACCAACAGGCTCTTGGTCGGCATTGGTAATAACATATCTAGAAGGAAATAATATTAGTACTAGTTCGTGAAGTAGATTTCCAGGAAATCGTGCCTACCCTGGCGGTACAAGCGGCGGCTCATATTCGCCCTTGGGGGCCGGGTCGAGCCCCTCCAGCTGGGGTTGGGAGATGTGCTCACGGTAACCAAAGCTGATAACGGTCAGATGCTATTTCCTTTCAGTACGGTTACCACTTCTCACTGTTCCCTCCTGCTGTTGGGATCTGGTCGCGCATGGCCATACTCTACGAAGAGCTCCCTGATGCTGGAAGTGAAATCAAAATATCCAACGAAGATATATTTCACCTCGCGCAGTTTTGCTCGCGCGCTCTGCTCAGAGTGGCCAGTGATAAGCATCACGCCATCAATATACTCACCTTCGACTTCGGGCTTGAATTTTGCCTCCCAGTCGTCTGGATTGTCCCGACCTTCACCTCCGGCAACTCCACCTTGCAAGTCTGCAAGCATACCTCCTAGGAAGTTGCCAGATCTCAAATTGTCCTTATCACCCTTGAAAAGCTAGGTAGCGGTTATCAGATATGGTCCTCAAACCAGGAGAAGGGATGGCGGGGCTTACTTTTTTCAATCCTTTGGCGCTCAAGGCCAAGTTCACACCAGTGAGTGGAATCACTTCTGACTTTGCTTCTCCACTGTGCACCTCAGCCTTGTTCTGTCTGATCCGCTCATGGCATTTAACAGCATCATTCGCTGTGGTAATCAGAGGAATAAGTGTTTTCAGGTCTCTACGAAACCTCCTCTCAGAGGTAATATTGAAAAATAAAAAGAATTCATGAAGCTTCGGCAAACCCGGCCTAAGAAATGTTACTATCGTAGGCCGGCAGGAAAGCTCGGCCAGGCGCAGACTCACCAGATGTTGCCTTGGATGTTGTCCTTATTAATATCGAGCTTATTGAATCTTTCAGAGGTCATGTTGTCAGACAATATATTCTGATCGAGCAGGCTGTAGCGTAAGTCTTAGATAAATGCGAGTGATATAGAGGAAAAGAACCTAATAAGCAATCACAGATTTTTATATCACGGTCATCAGATTTCCTCCAACAACCCATAAATGCTAACGCCAGTTCCATGGTATCTAATAGATGCAACAGCAAAAGCGAAATCCAACAACCCCGCACTCGAAATTCTCTCATGCACCGAGTGAGGTGAAAGGTATGCCGCTGTTGAAACTACAAGAGGTGTAAGCGTAATGGACTTCTTGCATATCAGTGGGCACGTTACATCAAGCAAAAGGAGAAAGTACAGCTAGCAAAGATGAGCCCTCAATATTTGGTTCATGCCGCTCCGAGATGAAACGGACACCGATGGAAAAAGTCTTGTGTAAACGTTGTTAGTGCTTAAATTCGAAAGAAAGTCATGATACCTACTACTTCATGAGCTCACACTTCTCACCCATCCACCGCTCCCCAATGTAGCGTAGATCAGGCAGTCATCGCTTGAGCGCTACCTTATTAGAGTTTTGATTGGGCTAGAAGATGCTAGGGTACTCCGCCATAGTCGTGGCTTGAATCTGTAGTCTATGGCGTGGTATCGACACTGCTTCGGCTAGCCATGAGCTAACCAGTTGGTAGAGTGTAAGGCGCTGTCCACAATTCCAAATCCGGACGGAAAGTGACATTCGTTTTGATTCAGAAACTCAATGGATGTTAATATACGAACCATAATAATAGGTGGAAATAGATAACACCATGCCCAGTGTTTAGAATC
Source organism: Aspergillus felis (assembly GCA_016413765.1). Classification (NCBI taxonomy): domain Eukaryota; kingdom Fungi; phylum Ascomycota; class Eurotiomycetes; order Eurotiales; family Aspergillaceae; genus Aspergillus; species Aspergillus felis. The sequence continues at coordinate 4,437,125 of CP066506.1, read as the reverse complement.
CTTCTACTGACGCCCCAGCTCCCAGCTACGATGATGAATATAATAAGCGTGAGTATCAGGCATCGACGATACTCTCCGGTGGAGGCAAGTCTATTATTAGAGGTTCCTGGACTAGTCTATAATTGAACAATGAAGACATTAATATCTCCAAACGTGAATTCACACACTTGCAGTCTATTTTCTAATGCTGGATTAAGGGCCTTTACTGAGTAATGAGAATCTTGGCCTGTACCATACAGTGATATAGTGATAGCTGAATTTTTGGCTGGAAAGTTCTCCTTATCTTCCAAGCAGGCCCGAGGATCTAAGTCTTGACTGTCCTTTCGTAGATGTCTTGCATTGCGTCAAGAATGGAATCCCAATTATCGAAGGGCACAAAAGGAATCCCTTTCTCTTTGCAGTACTTCATTAGATCTGAATTCAATGGTTAGTATCTTGATAACAAGAAATACAAGAAGTATTTTCATTCGATTGGAATGTGGAGTCAAGGAGAATACTTGCCTAGACCTTCCTTGGCAAATAAGATGTTTGTTTCGGACGCAGCAGAGAGGTCTGAGACTCCATCTCCTGCAAAAGCCACCACAGGACGTTCTCCGTCCGGCAGCGCAACACAATGCTTGATTTCTAGCGATTTGTCGTGGCCAAATATGCTATAATGCTTGCTACGTCAATACACCGCGACGAACAGTTTCATCACTCGCCCACTTGCCTATCGTCGCGATATTTAATCTGCCATCCACCAACCATGTCGATATGTTTACCGTTGTGAGGCGCGACGTTGTTTGCAATGACAAATATATTGCTAGGCTTGCCGGCGAATAGGGAAACCAGTAATGCCTCTATCACAGGCGTCATTCCTGATGACAGAATCACAATGGGAATACTTTGCTCTTTTGCCCAGAGATAGAAGTTGACAAAACCGGGGTCGAGCTGAATATTTTCCTGCACGATACGAAGACACTCATTGAAGGGCATTCGCACGCTGTCAAGCATGGCCTGAAAAGCATCCCTGGCAGGGTCATTCTTCGGCTCACTGTTGTAGGTCCTGGAATTTCTACGCCGGGCTAGCACGTACCTGAATGCCAAAGTTCCATTTAGGACTTCTAGCTCGAGCATCCGGCGTTTTTCGGCCCCGAAGCCGAAATTGTCAACCTGTACAGATGGTCAGTTGTTGTGAACAATTGTTGGCGTAGGTTTTTTACTAGGTAGTCATTGCCTAATCAACTTCTTAGTAATGGCTTCATGAAAGATGGAGCTGTAAAAGGGCGAGTATATATAGCTTACAGTCCTGCAAAGTGACAGTTCCGTCGAAATCAGTGAAGAAAATTGCTTTCGGACTACTATTCAAGTACTGGTGCCCGCCCTCCATTTGTGAGGAACTTTGGGGCATATTTCGTCATATGCTGCTTCAGAAAGACTGTGAGAATTGACATATACTTGGGAGAACGGCGAGGTACATTTCCGCATTATCTATCCAGAGAGTGACTTCTTTAATTTGATCCATCCGTTAGGAACCAGATATTTCTATTGAAGCTGACGGTCGACTATCCTTAGAAAGGCAAACTTGCCATTTATTTCCACTTCAATATGGCTTGTGGAGCAGATTCCGAACGCTAGGGACGTGAACCATTTTCAAACGTAAGGGGGCTAGCCGGTCGACTTGGTGACGCAAGAACCCCCAGCTGCTTAAGCCTAGACTGTCCTCACTGTTTCAGCCTTGGAGGATTCCGAGCCGACATTGGATATGGTGCAACGTGAGATGGGGTTTCCAAGGGAGGATGACAAATCTTCGTGGGCTGTTGCGCACGGTCCGATACTAAGTTATTGGACCGCACTTGGTTACCACTTGCAATAGTTACCACTGCAACCATATTGCCGAAAGCCCACAACGGGGCAGCTTGCTAAACTTTGCTCAGTTGACGCCTGTTAGCCACGTATTTGTCACAACGCAGTGACAGGACCATGGCGGGTCTTAGAATGTACGACATGCCCGTTAGCTACAAATCAAGTCCCACAGTTGTTTCCATATCCACATTACACTTTTCCCATTTGACGGGCAGATACAATAGATGAGGTCTAGCCATTTCAGATGCTGAATCCGTCATGTGGGTCAGCTTGATATAATCGAGTGACATGGCTGTGACCTTGTCTGGATGCAATCGGCCGATTGCATGCCCAATAAACTGTACACCAGAACGTAGAAATATGACAAATATGGTACTTCTTTCGGTAAAAGTATGCCCAGACAGATAAGCTGCGTCCTATCTGGCGGGATTGCACACATTCTATGATGCGAGGAGATAGCCTATATCTACCACAGGATAGCGTTTGATGATAAGCCACTTTTGTGCACTCCACAAGGCGAAAGCATATGTTTAGCCTTTTAGTACAACGTAAGAACCTATCACCTTAGAGTCCAAGATAGATGAACTCCTGCAAGCATACTGTCCCGAGATGAGGGCTTCAGTAAAATGTATTCCACATGCTACAGCTCAGTCCTTAGGTGTGTCGAGGATATGAAGCGTTACATTCCTGCTGACACTCTCATGAACATATCGCACTGGGGACCAGATAGGCACCATAATTTTAGCTTATAGACGGACGTCACTGTGAAGGCTACAACCTTGGATAGGGCCAGCGGGTCGTCTAGGTGAACACTAAATTTCTTCTGACCCATGTTGGACGCGTTCGGTAGTCAGTTTGAAAGAGAACGTACGATCTGTCCATCTCGCAATCACGAAAGGACAAGAACACTATTTAACTGCGTAGGCCGTAAGATGGGGGACTGCAGTCAAAATGGGTTGCCTCTTTTATTAAATTTGAGTGAACGTTCTATCGGTATTATAAGCAGAATGGGGTCCATTCCCGAGCCAGCTTACCTTTACAAAAATGTCGTCCACGACCCGACAGTACCTTCTGTTCAGTCTGCCAAGGGAATGTACATTCACCTTGATAATGGGCAGATAATTCTCGATGCCACCTGCGGCGCGGCTGTCAGTGCTATCGGACACGGTGTAGAACGTGTGAAGCAAGCGATAATCTCGCAGCTTGATCAAGTCGAATACTCCCACCCTGGATTCTTTCCTAATGCACCAGCTATGCGGCTTGCAGATATGCTTGTCGAGTCTACAGGCGGGAAGATGTCTCGGGCGTGCATCCTGGGGTCCGGTAACGCCCGCCCTCAGTATCCCTTGCGTAAGAACTCATTTGACGCTAGACTGACTACGTGGGTTCCATAGGTTCGGAGGCCGTCGATGCCGCAATGAAGCTTTCCCACCAGTACTTTGCAGAGGAAAAGCCGGACACCCGACGAACCAAGTTCATCTCAAGACGCGGTTCTTGGCATGGCTGCACCTTGGGGTCTCTGTCCTTGGGAGACTTCAAGCCGAGGAAGGCTCGGTTCAAATCGATTTTACATCCCAATATCACCCACGTATCGGCATGCGACCCGTACCATGCTCTCAAAGGTAATGAAGATCTGGAGGCGTATGTGGCTCGACTCAAGCAGGAGCTCGACGAGGAATTCCAGCGACAGGGACCTGACACCGTCTGTGCCTTTTTCCTTGAGCCAGTGGCCGGAACAGTACGCTACTCTCTATCTCTTACTAGACTTGACAAACATTGACCGCTATGGAATTTAGGCCCTAGGTTGTGTTGCCGCAGTACCTGGCTACCTAGAGGCCATGCGGGAAGTATGCGACCGCTACGGTGCACTTCTGGTCTTTGATGAGATCATGTGTGGCATGGGCCGCACTGGGGCCATGCACGCTTGGCAGGTGGACGGTGTCGTGCCTGACATCCAACTTGTGGGCAAAGGTCTCGCAGCGGGATACGGAACCATATCTGCCCTCCTTATCAACGATCGCGTTGTTTCTGGGCTGAAGCAAGGCGGAGGATTCTTCGTTCATGGACAGACCTACCAATCGCACCCGCTTGGTTGTGCCGCTGCAGTTGAGGTTCAGCGCATTATCAAGGAGTATAATCTAGTCAGCAACTGTCGGGAAATGGGTGAGTACCTCGGAATGCAACTGAAACTGCATCTCGGAGATCATCCACATGTGGGCGATATTCGAGGGAGAGGTCTTTTCTGGGCAGTAGAATTCACGGAAGACAAGGATAGTAAGGCTCCATTTGATAGTAAGGTTTCTCTCAGCAAGCGCCTACAGACCAAGGGACTAGAAAAGGGCTTCGACATCTGTCTATTTGCAGCTACTGGTGCGGTAGATGGGTGGAATGGTGACCACTTCTTGCTTGCACCGCCATACACTGTTGGAAAGCAGGATGTGGACGAGATAGTGAGTCGAGTTGTTAAGGTTATCCATAGTGTTTTTGAGGATATCTATGCTTCGAGGCAGCAGCATCCTTATCACTAGGGTCTTTGATTTCTGTCTTATTATCTGGGTTTGTGACTGCTTTCGGGATGGATTTGCTTTATTGTACCTGCAAGAACATAGTAATAATAATTTGCTCATAATTGATGGTCCTCCTCCTGCCCTGGTAGACCGACATCCGTGGAATTTGGCTAGCCAAATACTACCGTGTCAGATAGCAGGTGATTGGAAATGCAACACTTTTAGGGTTATGACCTTCCGTTTCAGGCCACTATCCCACTCACTCTTCTCAACCTACTCTTCCGCTGTAGCCGTTGACTATGGTAACATTAACGGTAGTACTAGTCCCGCATGCTTAGTAATTCCATGAAAGTTGGACCTCAGAAGCAATGGTTACGGATTGATATGCGCCGAGTTTTATGCCACAATTCTGACGGGCCTATTTCCTTCTCCATATTCCTTCCTTCCCTGCTCGTCCCCTATTCTGTTTTGCCTTTATATTTGCTCGGTCCTAATCCTCTCTTCTTTCTAGACGCTAGCAACATTCCGACGATAGCTCTTTTGACTCACATCATCTCTTTGGAGAAGGTAAACGAAGAAAATGCTGGAAACAGATTCTACAGCGCCCCTATTATCACGGTCTGAAAGTTACGTTGATTATCGGACCGTTATATCAGATCAAAGTCTTCCTGCTGGAGATGACTTGCGCAATACGGACTTTCAACCAGAAAAGTGGAATGAGCCTCGGACGAATGTTTGGCGCATTTTAGCCACCTTCTACAGCTTTATCGTCGTTGGAGCAAATGATGGCGCATACGGTGTACGTCATAAGTCAACCATTTTAATATTCCGTGTGCTAATCGCCCGTCATGTATAGGCAATGATTCATTACGTATGTTTATCCCACAGAATCTCATCCCCGCGCGTATCGATGATGCATAGTCGACTCCCTGCTTATACTGGCCTTCCAGTTGGGAAAATATTATGATGCGGACTATACAACTGTTTCACTCGTGTTCCTTTCCCCGTTCATCGGTTACGCGATCGCTGCTCTTGGGAATAATTGGATACACGATCGTTTTGGACAGCGCGGCATTGCATTAATCGGGACAGGGTTGCATATAATCTCATACCTTGCGACTACCCCACACCCACCCTATCCGGTTCTAATTGCTGTATTTATCATATCGGGGCTAGGAAACGGAATCGTGGATGCCTCCTGGAATGCATGGATTGGTGCCATGCACAACAGCAGCCAATTGATGGGAATCTTGCATGCGTTCTACGGTCTAGGAGCAGCTCTGGCGCCGCTAACAGCAACCTATCTCATCACGGATAGAGGTTGGAAGTGGTACGAGTTTTACTATGCAATGGCCATTGCAGCAGGAATAGAATTCCTGACCTCGGTGGCAGCCTTCTGGTCTTCGACAGGATCAGGATCTAAAGATCCGGATGCCTGTACAGACGGAACTCTGTCATCCGATAGCTCAGATAATCTTGCGTCCATCGCACCACCAAGGAAACCCACCCTGGAGTCGTTAAGAATACCATCTACATGGGTAATAAGTCTCTTTCTCTTTGTCTATGTCGGAGCCGAAGTGACTATTGGAGGATGGGTTTTCACCTTCCTAGTTGACCTCCGAAACATGCCTTTGTCTACTGCAGGTTTTGTTAGCTTCAGCTACTGGGGAGGACTTACAGTTGGTCGTGTGTGCCTCGGCTTCCTCACCCCATTCTTCAACAGTCAGCGCCTGGCAGTCCTTCTTTACTTGGGTTGGTGTATTTTCTTACATCTTACATTCTGCGTCGTTGATGACCTCCGCTTGTTAGTCCTTTCGGTGACCTTGCTTGGTTTCTTCCTTGGCCCTCTCTATCCCGAAGCAGTTATTGCCCAAGCAAAGCTTCTGCCAAAGTCTCTCCATGTTGCGGCTGTCGGCTTTGCTTGCGCTTTGGGGAGTGCCGGGGGTTCAGTATTCCCTTTCATTACTGGCGCGATTGCAAAGGGTTATGGAATCAAAGTCCTTCAGCCCATTGTACTTGTAATGCTAGTTCTTTGCTTAGTTTTATGGCTTGTACTGCCGAGGAAACATGAAGATGGCAGAAGGCAAGCATCTTCAGTCTCAGGAGGAGCATCTCTACTTGCCTAGCTTTGACTGTTCGGCTCCTCTGTACGCATCCGTACTTCTTGATGGAAAAAGCTTGTAATATTTAAAGTTCAATAGTATCGTATTAAACCAGGCGCGCAGGCTTTTCATTAGCGATTCGTGTTCTCAAACAATGGTTATCTGTCATGACAACCTTGGTGAATTGCTCAATCACGACATAAGGGCCCTCTTTAAAGATCGAGCCCCACTTTTGCGCGTCAACGCTTCTGGTACTGGATTGCTCCCATGGGACTGATGGTAAGAACTTCTCAAATCTACTCGTCTTCCTTCCAGCAGAGTTAATGCAACCTAGGTCGGGCTGCCAAAGTTGGTGAGAAATACCCGTCAACTCAGTGTTCTGCACTGAGGATAATCTCCCCTACTAGAAAAGGTGACATGACGGAAGAGAATGTTACTGTCTAACAGCCTTCCACAGCCAATGCACCTATGCGTAGGTTTCCAATTGGGACAACCATGACACAGCCTCAGAGTCTACCGTGGCTTACTGCCCTTCAGCCCCCTGAATTTCACTCGAACCTCGTACGGTACATCATAGGTCCCAGCCTCTTATCTGGCTGTCCTCCGGTATTGCCGGACATAGAGCCACCGAGCAGTTTCTACGACCTACGATAGAGACCATACGATACAACCACCCAGCCTTGATATGATCCGTTCACCCAATTACTTACGCACCATGGCCAGCTGGACAAAGCATTCTCTGGCTAATCCTCGCAAGGCTACTTTACACTAGAATAAGAGTGGCAGTCCCAATTGCGAAAACAATTGCATATGCCGAGGGAGGATCTGTGCTCCTTGCGAGGGCACGTGTTCCACTACTGGATGAGGGCTTCATGCATGGTGATCTCACTTATGATGAGCAGTCGGTGTGGGTGGGGCGATTCTTTCACCTTAATCACCATATCAGTAAGTTATCGGGCTGCCATTGCGATAAAACGAGGCTGATTCAGAGCTGCCATTTTCTAGCGTGTAATATTTCAGTTAGCATTCTGGTCAAGAATGGTACCCGTGTGCCTTTATAGAGCTCATTATCCCCCGCACGCGCCAATGGAATTAAGCTCCGGGTCCAAGTTTGGGCCTCTCGAGCAAGCTTATCGTTCGTTCGGAATCTTATGTGCACAACAGTGGACGGTATCATAGTCTTCACACCTCCACGGCCATCTGATTAATGGCTGCGGAGTCGGCCCTATCACTTGTAGACTCCGGGGATGATTACTGGACCACGACGATGCAAGCACTTTTCAGATCCATTACGGGCAATTAGCCAGCAAGCTGAATGACCGTGTACTCTCCTCCGCAAGCATACGTGCTTTCCAGGTCTCCTTTTGTCTTCACATGTCTGCCCTCATTGGTGCTACAATTGTAAATCTCGCATTTATGTAATCCAATACTAAAGCAAAGAATAAAGTTATCACTGACAGTGAAGCTGGAGCTCGATGAAGGCAGTAAGGTGGATAGATTGCCTCGATAATACCACCATGGCCCGTGATGGACTTGTCTGATAAAAATCAAAGAGTATCCGTACGTAAATCTGAAACCGCGAAGTCTGCGTTTACGGGAGCTTACGGGTTCAAGTAGGCTGTTGGACAGCAGGAACATAGAGGACTCTGGGCTGGACTGGCCAAGGCTACTAATATCTTGACGAACACCAGCTGATGGGGCTCGCGCGTTGCGTTGGTGGCCTTTCTGAAGTAGTGACGAAGCAAATATCTGTCTAGTAGTCAAAGATTCCACATAATATACTGATTCTGCGTAAGATACTTAATAGTTGAGATCGTTTGATGCTACTTCCACACCAGGGATCGAGACAGACACGGGACAGAAAGGTGGCTTCAGATATAAGCAGTATCGGTGGCACCGATTCGGTGCCATACGCACCTTAACCGAGGCGGTGAGGGAGCGTATGGCACGGATATACACTCCCAAAGAAACAGCAAAATTGAACCGTTTTTGATCCAATAATAGCTACGGCTGTACAGTTTGGTTGAAGATTATCCAAGTCTATTCACATAATGATCATAATATTTGATGAGGTATTTCCTCCTCGTGGGATTGTCCATATATTAAAGCTAGTCTTCGAACACAACCCTTTCGTAGGATGGGTCAATTCCAACCATACCGCAGGGTTACATCTCGCAGAACAACCCAACCTACAAGGAAGGCGTCATATTCAGTTTTATTGGTTCGTGACACCTGAGGTTGGAACGGTCGGACAGGTACCATACAAGTATATCAATGATAAGGAGGCGATTAATATTCGAGACCAAGTAATGTCGCCAGCGTTGTATGAGGCCATTACCTCGGTACTGTAGTATACTGAGACATACTGCTATACGGGGCTGGCTTTATAGTTATCCCGCCCACCTCTGCTGTAAGTAGACGACCGGGTTAACTGTCGTCGTGAAATCATTCCAGGGACTGACGATCAGCATGGCCTGCCACGAGACATACCGATTCATCAGATCACAGTTCAACAACTACTGAGCACGGCAGTGCGATGATATTGAGTTTCGGATTTTTATTACCACGGTGTGTTGGGACTGCTTAAGAATTTGGATGGGGTCTGCCTGAAGGGTGCACCGTCCCAAAGTGATATGCATGTACTCGGGGGGAAACTGAGAGCATGTAACGAGCAAGGGCCCTGAGTATTTTGTCATGTACGGTTCTCGGATCCGTTGCAGTGATGACCAATGTCCTATGTTGCTAAACGTTTTCAATGGAGAACTTCCGGAACTCGTATTGGCCACGTGATGCGCAATAGACTGCCGTCGCTACGTTGTACTATTAGGAATTATATAAATCTCGCTTGTCAAGGGCACGAAGGTAGAGATGGAGAGTCCACCGTGAACGGAACCCACTGCTTGTCCTCTCCATTATAGGAAAGGGTTGCAACAACCCCTCGACCATAGTGAATGGTAGCCCATGTCAGGTATCTGAATGATAAACCATGGTTAAAACTTAGAGGGAGCCATTCTGCTGATCAATTGGACATCCCAAGCTACTACTTCTTCCGCAGTCTCATTGAATTTGTCGGACTGTGTTGTAGCAAGCGATATTGTGGGGTTTATTACGCACAATGGAAGGTCACTCGTTCTTCAATCCCAGGAATTCCAACTGTTCTTTCAAGCTTCCCGCGACATTACCAGGTGACATTAGGAAGTGACATCAGGAGGTGACATCTTGGAGTGATTGCAGTATATATACTTCAACTTCATTTGTCAATTCGGTAAATATATTCATTAATTACTTCTTCTACGGACGTTACACACTTCGCCTGCAAGAGACCATCGGGATGAACCTCAAGAATATCAGGCCCCTTTTACTCCTCGGAGTTGCAGAGGCATACCATTACAATGTCGATTCATCAATCATTCGGGCAGTTAGTAAGGAAAGGATGCCCGGTATGGAAGGTGGTAATGCTGCTATAGATTCAGGGGGTGAGGGCACGGGACTCTTCCAATCCCCACCTTACAACAGCAAACAGCTCGACCGCACGAACTGGGTCGCCACTTGCGATAATGCGCATACTGGCAATGAATGTTCTAAGGCAATTGATGGCGACAACAGCACCTACTGGCACAGCGACTACAACTCCCCATTGCTGCACAGTATCACGATCAACCTCGGCATAGCGCAGAATGTGAGCGGCCTGGCAGTCTGGCCACGAACGACCGAAGATGGTTGGATTGTAGCACACGATGTTTACCTGAGTCCCGACGGGTCCAACTGGGGACAGCCTGTCGCTCATGGGACATGGTGGCCTGATTCCACTGTGAAGATGGCTATCTTCGAGCCTCAGGAAGTGCAGTACGTCCGAGTCGTTGCACTTTCATCATCAGCCGGAGACAACGCAACCAGTATTGCCGATCTGCAGATTTGGTCCGCCCAAGAAATTCCTATCGCACCAGAGGGTAAGGCCCTAAATGAAGTTGGAGCCTGGGGGCCAACCATCGACTTCCCTATCGTGCCCGCGTCCGCTGCAGTCGAGCCTAGTTCGGGGAAAGTCCTCGTCTGGTCCTCATATCGGAAGAATCAGTACGGAGGGACATCCGGCGGCTTGACTCAGACCGCTATATGGGATCCGAACACTGGTGAGGTCACGCAGCGCGAGGTTTCCGATACTGAGCATGATATGTTTTGTTCTGGCATTTCAATGGATATGAACGGGCGGATTATTGTCACGGGTGGAAATGATGACTCTATGACCAGTATTTACGATTCCTTTGCCGACACCTGGCATAGTGCGGCAATGATGAATATCGAGCGTGGGTATCAGGCGTCAGCCATACTCTCGGATGGAAATATGTTTGTTATCGGGGGTTCCTGGAATGGTCCGCAGCTCAGGAACAAGAACAGCGAAGTCTACAATATAGTTGAAAACACCTGGACCGAACTTCCCAACGCCAACTCAAGCTTTATGCTGACCGATGATAACCTCGGTGCTTACCACCAGGACAACCATGGCTGGATATTTGGCTGGAAGAATCGCTCGATCTTTCAAGCAGGTCCAAGTCGTGCGATGCACTGGTACTCTGCCGACGGTCAAGGAGGTGTGACAGATGCAGGGAATCGAGGCACAGACTATGACCAGATGTGTGGCAATGCGGTTATGTTTGATGCAGCCAAGGGAAAGATCCTCACATTTGGAGGGTCTCCTAATTACGAGGATTCCACGGCTACAAACAATGCATCTCTCATTACTATCAGTGACCCTAATACCATGCCAGAGGTTGTCAAAGCTGGTGAAGATATGCACTATAGCCGCACTTTCCATACTTCAGTTGTCTTGCCTGATGGAAGCATCTTTATTACTGGTGGTCAGGCACATGGGCTCCCATTCAATGAAAGCACTGCACAATTGACACCAGAGCGTTATATTCCGGCAGATAACAAGTTTATCGACCACTTTCCTAACAATATCATCCGAGTGTACCATAGCTGGTCACTCCTGCTACCAGACGCTACAGTGATCAACGGTGGTGGCGGGCTCTGCGCCAACTGCTCAGCCAACCACTATAATGCACAGATCTTCAAACCTCCGTATTTATTCGACAACAACGGCGGGATGGCTTCGCGCCCAGTAATTCAGAGTGCCACACCTAATGCTAAATATGGCGCCCAAATTACACTCGTGGTCGATGCGCCCATCTCTGGTGCCTCCTTGATTCGTTATGGCTCCACTACGCACACCGTGAACACTGATCAGCGTCGAATACAGCTAGAGCTCCAACCCGCTGGTGCCAATACGTACACTGCAATTATCCCGAACGATCCTGGTATTGCGCTTCCCGGCTACTATATGCTGTTTGCTCTGGATCAAAATGGAGTTCCTAGCGTTTCAAAGAATGTCCAGCTTACGGTGTAGGTAAGAAGGGTATAATATACATTGCAGGAGGTTGACACAGGTTGGTGGACTTCTTAAAGGAACGAGACACGCGAATCTAAAACACAAAATGTCTTGAGTTTGCAGCGGTGGCTATTCCATGTCGTAGCCTCTTCTGAGAGACTTTATCAAAGATGATTGGATCTATATGCTTAGATGATTCAAAGCCCCCTACATCTGAAACTATGTTTGTCTCCTCGGGACTACGAAATCAGAAGTTGTTTGGAGAATCCCTGGGCGGAGCTTTGCGCCAAAAAGGCTCCTCGTAGCCGCCGGCATCCTGCTCAGGCAGTCCGCGCCTGGGTTGAGGCCCAGATCAATCAGTAGCACTGGTTGCCGGCGGCACGGTGTGGTTTGATATACTATATGCCAATCAGCACTGTTTTCTAAAAGGCACGCAGGTCAAGGGTGCGATGGTGTCCGAGTTGAGTCGCAGCGACATAATTTGACCGCATGTAAGCAAGTATTACCAACGCGGCCAAAAGCTACACCATATCAGGGACGATGACAAGTGTGAATCCCGCGAGAAACGGTGGTCCACGCCCTAGTGGACTGCCCAATATAAGAGGCCTTACGGCACAAACTACGGAGGCAGATCGGCACTGCATTTAATGATATTTAAGGTATGCTAGAAGGAGGATCTCAAAATAAGGAAGGGTAAGAAGGATGATATGCAAGGCAGTAGCATCTTAAGTTCTTTACCGGACTTCGCAGAGGCATCACAGAGGTTTCAAAGCCGCGCGCCACGGTGCCGCTGAACAGAACATTAGGCAAATAGGCCATCGCAGGCCATGATGAGACTCCAAATTCGTCGGAAAGTAATGGTTACTGTACGTAGACACACGGAAGGAGTAGATAGTTGTATCCTGCATATTGACTAGGCAGTTAAGACTTAGGATTGAGGTACAAGTGTTATGTTAAGCATCTGACTATGGGAGTAGGTGCAGGTATCACAGTAGCTGCCCTCCTTCTGCCTACAGTGGTGGCAGCCTGTTAGGCTGCCACTACAATATGTGACTATCTGTGAAGCGATGGATGCTCATCTATTGGATGGTACCCGGGACGGGACCAGACAACTATCTGATGATGACTACGCGAGGGAGCTAAGCTACAGGGGACGGCGTCACATTCCCGGGTTACAGTTCAGCAAGGTCTCGAAAAAGTTCGACCAGGTCTTAGGATATCTAGGGTAATTTGAGACCTTGATCCGCATGAGTAGCCTCCCTGTCCAATCGATATTTGTTTCACGCCCTTTGTTGCTTCGGATCCTGTCTGGTCCGCCAAAGATTAATTTGGGTTGGCGAGTCAATTATGGCGAACCAGAACCAAGAGCCCCACCCGCCGCCCTCGGCCTTTGAGCGCTTGAGGAAGCCGCACATTGGCATGAACCAGGCGTAGAAGATCTATGGTTGAGCTATCGATTTCGATGGGGTATCATCTTTGAATGTTGCCCAAATCCCTACAGTGTCACATCCACGAAAGTCAGCAAGAGAAAAAGCAAAAAGTACGGCGTATCGAAACGATCGCTGCGCAGCCATTGGCTTGCTGAAGACCACCCCCGGCCCTCTTTTCTTGCACCAGCAATGACCTTTCCGACATAGCTAGATTGCTCATGACCTCTTCTAGCCAGCCAACCGATAATTTCTATCTCAATCCACGAATTGCTCTCGAGAATGGCCGTCTTGATTCTCCAATGTACGCTGGTTGCCTCCTGCCCCGTCATGGCTCTAGTGCGACCTCAGCATTGAGTTGCTCTTCGCCTTTTGTATGTGCTAAGTGTTCTATCCATATTGCCGGATGTAACTTGTTCCACCCTGGGTGGATGAGTTGAAGCTATGATTGGTGGGGAAGGAAGAGACTAAATTTGAATGGGTCTCGGATGCTCAGAACGGACCAATGGGAAGCCCACCGGAAGACTAATGCGCGCATAATGCGGCGAATTCCGCTTGGGGACAGGGACTCGGAGGGTTGGCCGCGTCAGATCAAGCAAGGTAATAATATCATAAAAGAAACTGAAAAATGAAGCTGCTGGAATTCGTATCTATCTAGCTACTCGGGGGAGAAAGAAGGGGTGGTCAGGCCATCTGGCTCAGCCTAGCAAATAGCCCTCGGGTCATCGTAGGGCCGTCTGACCGCAGGCAGAACCTCTGAGATAATATTTTTGCTAACCCGAGTCCGATGAGATCCTCTCAGGTCGATCCCTCGAACCAGCTGTACACCGGAGGTACTCTGTGGGCGAACTGGGATTTGGTCGACGAAGGCAATATAACGACTCGGACAACCCATTAGTGTCCATTGGGCGCCTCCGGGCGAATGCCCCATTGCGGGACGGCCCGAAACACGTATCCCTGAACCCCCTTGACCACGACGGACACGAAAACTCTCCACCACGGATAAGACCCGAACGGGTGACCAGACCACCGAAAATACACTCAGCAACAGGAAAATGAAGCTGGGAGAAACATCCAAGGCAGACTGAAAGCCAAAGTGATACGCCAACAGGATATGAAGCACCACCTCCGTAACATACTATGACAGATAGTGAGGACCGCAAGACAGACAAGCTGCTTGCAAAGCTCGCAAAACTCAGGAGAGAGATCAGGAAATGTGATGATCTGTACAGAGATAAGCTATAGAAGGTCAAGGCTGAGTTCAGAGCAGCCTTAGCCAAGGTCGACAGGAACTAGAAGACCTGTACTGTATACGCAGCTGCTACGCGAACGCTCTCAATTACTCCAATTTTAGACGTTCTCCGTAGGTATGATCTGCGAATGCTTCCCTGTATGAACCTCATTGCCCACAAAGAGCTCGTGTGTATCCGCATATGTGTCAAGATGCAGCTCGGGGCCTGAATACACGTTGCTCAACTTCCACGTGCCATCACCCCAGCTCCCGACTGTCCGCTCCTGTCCTGAGTGATTACCTTCTGCTGCTAGGTGAGGTTTTGTTTTATCATTTCTATACACGTCCAGAACGCTGTTTTCGCCGAGAAACATTGTGTATAGCTTGAAGGTCCCAGACGGCTGGAGAATGAATCTCCAGTACTGGCTGTTGTAATTTCCAGAAGGTGCCATTTTTAAGACCCATTCTCTGTTGCCTGGATGATCGTTTCCACATTAAGGGCTGTGGAGTTACCAAGATAGATGTTTGTGAGTCGGTACCAGGTGTTATGGTTAGGAACAAAGGAAGCGCCCACAGTGCTGTGAAAGAGATGAGAGGTTAAATTCTTATGTAAATTCAGCCACGCATGCCCGGTATACCTATCACATCTTGCTGATCCACGCTAGCTCACTGTGTCTAAAATATGCTCAACCGCTGGAGTATGGCCTCTCACGTGATATATTCTTTGATGAATGTAGTGCACATGCATAAACCTGATAAGGGAAGTCAAATTGACTGTGCAATAACGGTGGTCAACGAAGCAAATTTAGTCCTGACTTCTGAATATTGATGTTCATACACTGGGCGCACGGATTCTTGATCTTGAAGAGATCGTTAAAGCTTGAACTGCGGGATAAACAGACATTGGATACACCTTTAGCCATAGTGGTGCTGTTAAATATAGTTGAAGCTGCGATGCCCTGGCAGTTGGGGTCGGTCCAGGTGATGATCCCATTGATTCCGTACGGATCGGGCACATGATCCATAATGTAATTAGCTAGTCGGGTGAAGTTACAGATACACAGATGAATGGTGAGGAAGGCCGTCAAACTCCGTCAAGTAAAGCCTCACTGGCGGCAAATCTGTTTGAATTTCGGGGAAAGGTCATTCAGATGCTGCATTGAGGAACACGGAAGTGGATGTTTGGATCGCTCTACAAATTGAGCAGACTGGATTAATTTAAATTGCCCTGTTCCGCTGATCTCGCGATAAAAATATTTGTTACATTGGGTGCAAAGAACAAACAAAAGCCGAATGAGGCAGCGGGGCGCAAAGCAGGAAACCTCCGTCGACGTAAGGGTGTCCTGCGTAGCCCTGGCTGTATTCTGCTCAGCGTATATAAAGGTCGCTATTGGGTGGCATTGCTAGAATATTAGGTGTACATACTCTCGAGATGATCCGGCCTGCTGAATTCCCCGAGCAATTTTACCAGTCCTTTTAAGACCCTCTGTGCCGATAGATCCTAGTGGCAAGCCATGGGCTAGATTTAGATGCGATTTGCTGTGGTACTGGACCAACTGTTCACGGCACTAAATAACTTTTTGAAATCTTCTCGCGCCCTCAGGCACTGATGTAGGTCGGGGCCATTGAAAGTTGCAAGCTGATACCCCCCCGGAGGGTGAGAGTGGTGTCGAGCTGGTACACCCTCAGTGAAGGGCATTTGCACGCTGTACAGGGAGCGACTAGAGCGAATGGCCTCGACGAGCGACTTCTCGGGCTTTGCAAATGACTCTGCTTTGGGGGTGCCAAACAAGACAACGCTGAATCCTTGAGTGTCATTCATCACCATTTCGTCAGTCGGACACCATTTTCCTTGATATAACCCAACCACGGCATCCAGAAACCCGCGCGGATATAGCTCGGGCCATTGGTTGGAGAAGCGCAGGTGCATCTCGATAATCCGTCCGCCAATCATCTCGGCGTTGAGCATACCGGTGTAGTCTGACAAGTGTAGCTCTACAAAATCCACGAGTGCGCTCTCGTCCTCCTGCGATACAGTGACATTGACTTCCCATCTATCGAACGTGCCCCCGCCAGACGGAATGCCCAGCGTGTGAGACAGCCAGACCACTTTGCCGTTGAGAACCGCCAAATCAGTGCTGATGTGGTCACCTTGAAGAAGCTCTGACCACATATGCCCTGACGAGCAGTGCTCACGATAGTCTTCCATGTCTTCAAGGACTCTGGTTCCCGATCCAAGGTTTCTGATGTTGTAAATCGGCTTGCTGAAGACAGGAAATTTGCCAGGTGCCACTCCATGTGGTGCACACACCATTCCCTGCTTCTCTGCGATCTCTAACTTGTTGTACACCCATCTGTGCGCTGGATTCTGGCGATACGCATTGTAGTCTTTCAAAGGAACGACTACATGCTTGGGGCATTCGGTGCTACTGTAGAACTGTTTTTTCCAGGGCTCCTGCGTTTCGAAAGGCATAGCGTTCGATTGGCTCAGCTGTGTTTCGGTATCATGAACTTAGGATAAAGAACAGTTAACCAGCATACTGGATATTGCAGTGGAGTGAACACGAGAAAATATATAGCTTTAGATAGCTGTGTTTGTGTTGCATGTGCAAAAGTCTACACCCTCAGAATGTTCAGGTGAGAGCCACTTTTGCTGTGAAGGTTATCTACCGCCAAATTGGTTCAAAGGGTGTTATACACCGACTGGGGAGACATACAGCATACGGTACCTGTCCGCACATAGAACTCCTCTAGCTGCTCTCACTGAGCAGAGTGATGTTGCATTGCCAGCAAATGTACAATATGGTTGGTAACAATTCAATTAGCTGGCTTTCAATGTGACATGAAGTAACTGTAAATACCAATCATAGCATGAAATTCTATGCTGAATATACTTTACTAGATGGCCTAGTGAAGAGATAGATGACGACCGGATTGCCGCAGGCGGAAAATACTTATGACATATCATTTTTATCAAACAGCATTCCATTTCCGTCTAGTGTTACATTATACATCATGCCTTGCTTCAGTAGGAATGCGGTAAGTACATTCCGACTCCAGCGCGGTTGCGTTTCTTCAAATGAAATCACTACACAACAATGGAGCCAGGAAATTAGTAGCCCAGCATGTTATCAATCTCCGTTTGGGCGTTTCTAGCCCGTCCATGCGACCGCAACCGCCACTGGATTATTTGTCAGAGATCGAGGCCTGGTAGAGTACCAGAGTTACAGTGGAATAAGCTTGCATACCTATCATGTCTCAGCGGGTCTGTAAAAGTCTATTCCTTTGGGGTTCGATGCCGCGTACGACAAGTGGCACAACGGACCATGCCGTAGTGGTACTCAAAGATCTGATGGAGGAGCGGCAGCAGCCAACTAATCAGCTTCTCGATCGATTATTTGATATGCACGCTGAAAAAGACGACGTTGGTTCTATTGCTCACACCCGCAATTGTAACAGAATTGGGCACCACACCTCCATAGAGATAGGTAATTTAGGCGGTGGAGGAGTACTATTAGTTATATAGTGCAGCTATATAGGTGGCTTATGTAGCTCTAAACCACATCAGGTGCTAGGGGCTGGATCCCTATAAAAACTACCTAATAGGACTATTGATAGTGCAATGCAGCACCTAGAGTTGCATTTGGTCCGAGTTTGGGTGAGTCCAACTAGGGTTGGAACCAAACCGCTGCAATTTCAAGTCTAAATCTTAGAAATCAGAACTAAACCTGATCCGTTCTGATTTAGTGTGAGTTTAACCGCAAAACTTGAAGCTTGGCATAGCTAAACCATTCCTAGCCAAGTTACATTACCTACTAACTAACCATGGTTAGATTTAGTTCGATTTTGGGCGGTTAAAACCACTATCATTCGGTGAAAGTTAACTGTTTTTAAATTTCAAATAATTATACTATCTATCATACTACTACCATGCCTATAGAAATTAATATTTCTATATGAAATATATAGTAATTATTATTATACTAATCTAGATCTAAAATATTAATTCAATATCTATAGGGTTGAATGGATGGTGGTTAAAATCATCCTTATAGTGATTGTCGAAGGTTGATATGCATATATATATAAATCACTACCACTTTCATACTAACCTGTAACAGAAATGATTACTCCCCTATATCTTAATAACCACTAAATATTTTGAATTGATATTTATATATTTAGATATCCTAGATCTAGGGCTATCTAATGATATTAAAATTATTAGATATATCCTAGAAATTAGTGATTTCTATCCAAAATGGTGAGGGTTGGTTAGTTGAATCCGATAAATCCTCAAAATCGAAACTGACGGCTTTAACCGAACTCAAATTAGTTTCACCCTACCTAAACCGAAACCGAAGCGATTCCCTAGGCTAGGAACCGAACCCTCACCGCTGCGAGTTCGGTGAGGGTCGGATTCGATTTTAGCGGTTCGGTTATGCAACTCTAGCAGCACCCCAGGGCTGGGCTGTAAGGGTAGATAGGAGCTGGTTAGCTAGCCCCTAGGAGGGACCCAGGCATGGAATGAGATGGTACTAGGGGCCCTGAGGGAATAGGGTACATAGAGGGTGGTTAGGATGGCAGCTACAGTAGTTAGGATGTGGTGATATATATCTTTATAATTTAGGTATACCTCTAGGGTAGGAGCTATAACACCTAGTAAGAATTACCTTATAAATAATAAAGTAAGGTAGATTATAGCCTGGTTAGGGGTCCTGCTGGGATGCTTATACACTGAATATATTAATCCTAGGAGCCTAGGGGCTAGTATGGCAGGCAGGTCACCTAGTCTTAATAGTAGTGTAGGCTGGATCCTGATGGGTGCAGGGGGATTCCAGCACTAGGATGGCTACAGGATAGGTATGGTATCCTACCAGGGCATGATGAGGGATGCAACTAACCCAGGGATCCTATAATTAGGCCCCTGTGAGGGTGGGAAGGGCGCCTCCAGGGGTGATGTTATCACTGGGTCAGGGCCCTGCAGGAACACAGTGAAAAGCACCTGACGACCACTGTGGGACCCTGTACGTAGGGGGTTAATATAGACTCTAGGAAATAGAGTAGATATAGACTCCTACTATAGATTCCAGGAATTATGCTCACCCACCCTTCTAGTCAGCCCTAATTAGTATCGGAACCATGTACTCCGCGCACGACACCGTTACTAGTATAGGAGTCAATAGGACCCATAGACACCATGTACAATACTGTTACTAGGAGCTGCATTGGATTATTTGAGTTAATTTCAGAATTACAGAAGATAGTTATTTCCCATGAACAAATAACCTTTTACCCAGAGGCTCAAAGAACTTCTCTCCTGGAGGACCGACAGGTTTCCCGAAGACCAGCTGTGCCTTGAGACTCCAGTCCGCAGGGACCTCCCATTGCTCAGCAACACGGGTATCAAGCATTGGGCTATAATGCTGCAGATTGCAGCCCAGCCCTTCCGCTTCCAAGAGCGTCCAGACTAGCGTGTAGTTAGCCGGTGACTCTGACATGTTGCACGCGAAAACTTACGGGCAAACTGATGCATTCCATTGGCATGTTCCGACCCTTGGACAAGATTAGCTTGAGTCGTCAGAGTAAGTGAAACACATACACTGTGGGAATTTATCCTTTAACATAGGCCACTTTTCCCCAAGCTTACTGTAGGGAGCCGGGTCTTCATAGAACAAGACCTGTTCCGTGTCAGTCGGCATTCTGACAAGATTCTAAAGTCACAATGCTACTGGCCGTTCCATATGCTGCACGATAAATGGCAATTCGGGGCTTGTAAAGCTTTTCAAACAGTTCTGGAGACACCGAAGCACTGGCGACTTCGGTTGCAATGTCCCATAGTTTCTGGTGCTCTTCCCTAAGAAGGACTACCAAACGAGTTGCCTGGCAGTTAAAAGGGCTGGGAGTGTGCAGAATTACTTCAGAGACCAGGTCCATCAGTCGTTCATCGGATATTGTCGATTCGTTGGTAAGGGCGTAGACAGACCGACGGCCTTTGAAGCCGTCGCTTAGAGTCGCCGCCAGATTGTGCATGTTGAGATTGAAACCATGCCACGAATTTTCAAATAACAACAAGATAGGAAGAGAGCTATAACAACATCTGAAGGATCTTCTTATTTTGGTGGTCCAAATCTCCACGCCGGGTTCGGGGGTCGGTGTTCGGATCTCAAGATCCAAGTCCAACCACTTGTGTAAGAAATTGATTCGCGCCAAGACCGAAATGGATCTACAGCCCCGATTCACTTTTTAAAGCAAGTGGTCAATCTTTTGTCCAGAGTTTTTAAACTGGTCATCCAACATGGCAGAGCAGGCATCTCTTCCCTCTGGTTTCAGGCTAGGTCACATCGTCTTCTTCGCCTGCGTCGTCTTGCTTTTACAGGCGTTGGTATGCCTCATTATGGACAAAGGCGACCGCGAAAAGCTTGCTAACAGCTTCCAGGACTCGACCATCATATCCACTGCTCTCCCAAGCATTACGGATGAATTCCAATCACACGATGATACCAGCTGGTACGCCGCCATCTATCTCCTCACCATGTGTGCATTCCAGATCTTCTGGGGTAGACTGTACACCTTGTACGATCTCAAGTACACATATATCGTGTCTATCGTCATATTTGAGGCGGGCAGTCTCCTCTGCGCGGTTGCCCCGACTTCTGCGGCATTCATAGGCGGTCGTGCACTGGCGGGAATGGGGGCCGGTGGCGTGTTCGCGGGAAGTTTTGTCGTGGTGGCATTCAGTGTGCCCTTGCAGAAGAGGCCCCTCTACTCCAGTTATCTGGGCGCTGTGTATGGTCTGGCCAGCGTGATTGGGTATGAACAGCGGAATATCTGGATGTTCATTAACAGTGGCTGACTTGTGATATTTCCCATGCCATTTGTAGGCCGCCCATCGGGGGCGCTTTTACATCCAACATCACCTGGCGCTGGTGCTTCTACATCAATCTTCCTCTGGGCGGCCTTGTCCTAGCCGGTCTGATTCTGTGCTTCACCAGTCCTGAAGCAAGTGCCCGGCTGGCATCGTTGCAGCCCCGAGAGAAGATACGGCGCTTGGATCCCGCCGGCACGCTGCTTCTAATGGGCTCTATGACTTGTCTCATCCTGGCACTGCAGTGGGGTGGGACGACTTACTCGTGGAGCAACGCCCGTGTTATTGCCCTACTAATGGTTGCTGGCGTGTCGCTGATCAGCTGGGTCACCTGGCAGCTGATGGTAGCGGAAGAATTTGCCACGGTGCCGCGGCGGATCTTGTTGCAACGCAGCATGCCCTTCACCATGTTTTACTCATTTACCCAAGGAGGCGTCAATTTTGGCGTGCTCTATTTTGTTCCTGTCTGGCTACAGGGAGTTAAGGGATACAGCGCGGTGCAAAGCGGGGTTGATCTCCTCCCATTCATCATCGGACTGACCATCACCATGCTCGGGGTGGGTTGGTTCGTCACGAAGGGTGGCTACTCAGCCCCGTTTATGCTGATCAGCGTAGTTATAGTGACAATATCCGTCGGCCTTTTTACCACGTGGAATCCGGATACCGACCGTGGTCGCGTGCTCGGATATCTGGCCCTGTTCGGCCTGGGGCAGGGGTTCGGATGGCAGCAGCCCATTCTCATCGCGCAGACGATGCTCCCAGCCGCTGATATTGCCCCGGGAACGGCATTGACAACAGTCTGCAAGCTGCTGGGCGGAACCATCCTCGTCTCCATCAGTGAGACAGTTCTTACCAATCAGATGAACAGTCAGATTGCGCAGCGTCTCCCGCAGCTGGACACGAGGCCTCTGATACTTAGAGGAACAGCGCCTGCGGGCCCCTCCTCATTTCCCCAACTGACAATGGCCCACAATGAAGCCTTACGATATGTATGGCTGATCTACGTGGGAGTGAGTGCAGCCAGTCTGTTCGGAGCGCTGGGGGTGGAGTGGAGGAGTGTGACAGATAAAGTGGCTGGTGGGGGCCCCCAGAGCGTTGAACCACAGAAGTCCATAGAGTGTGTGAACGAAGAATCATAGAGACATAGATTTACCTCTAGATTGCAATAGACCTCGGTTATAATGACATCTTTCTTTCAGTTATTTACTTAAGGCCTTTCTATCAGAAATAGCCAGATCAACTAGAGTGGTACGTGGGCTCTGTTCCTGCTATTTGTGATCCAACTACTGTGGCAGTGGGAAGGTGTGACCGCTCCCTAAAAACCTCCCTAAAGTCAGAGGTAGATCAGGGTAAAGTAGGCGTCAACGTGCTAATATATAGACGTAGCCGCTTTACATAGGCATAGGGTCTGTGGTCTCCATTTTCCGGGTAGTATGTGAAGAGTGTCTGGCAATTTTTCAGTTTCCTACAATTGGTCTTTTTTTTTTATATATAGCAAGACTGGATTTTCGTCTTGTGAATTCCTCTTGTTTTCATAAGTATCCATTAGCCTTCTGAACTTGACAGTATCATAGCTCCTGCTGCTAAGCTTGGGATGTGTAGTAACAGGTGTAGAGTCCATATATAGTTTTCTTCAACTGTCACAATCCAATCTCATTTCATCGAATGCCGAAAACAATCATCTATGATAACGAGGGGCTGAGTCCTTGGCCATCTGCCAGATCTCGCTCAACTCCTGCAGCACTGTGTCAGACAGGGGACCCGCCTCGAGAATGACCAGATTCTGCTCTACTTGAGCTAGGGTCGACGCTCCAATAATGATAGCGTCACCATGTTGCCCGTCCACGGCCGAATGATACATGACCCAACGTAGCGCGGCCGCATGAGCCGTCAAGTTCTCACGTTCTGCGGCCGCGCGCAGGCGATCAGCATCCTCAAAGAGTTCGTCCTTGAAGTAGTCCTCCTGGTAGACCTTCCCCAGAGGGGTCTAAAGAACTCGCCAAACATAAACCATACTGCTCTTGATTGGGAAGGGGACAGCACATACCGTTCCATCAAATCGGGATCCAGCTAGCGCAGACTGCGACACGTTCTTGGAAGCCTTCCCGGTGAAGAGACCAGCAGCCGAGGGACTAAACTGTCCATCAACAAGCGATTGCCATAGAGGTCAGAACAACGTACCTATACGCATAGAAGCGAATGCCATGTTTCCTGAGTGTGGGAAAGAGCCCCTGCTCCCCGGAGCGAATCACCGCATTATACCGCCCCTGATACACTGTCGGCTTAATATGCCCTTCGAGCTCACAGATCTCGATCATCTGCTCGACTTCTTCTGCTGTGTAGTTGCTGATGCCTAGCTCGGAGAATTTGCCCGCCCGGTGGGCTTCGTCCATCGCCCGCAGGGTCTCTGCGAAGGGGGTCGCCCGGTCCCCGGTGCGTGCAGGTACATGATATTAACCTTTTCCATGCGCAGCGCGTCCAGAGACAACGGAATGCTAGCGGCGATCATCTCTGCGGTATGCGTACCAGGTCACCAGGAGATTACTTTAGTGTCGATGGTGGCCCAATCGCAGGCACGAAGGGAGCCCAGGAGGGCCTCGGACGTACCTGGGGCACCAACGGGGTAAGCACGCGCCGTGTCAAGATGAGTAACGCCGCGGGCCCGAAGTAACTCGAAGAGGGGGAGGGTATTTTCGGCGCTGTTGAATTTGGCCTGGGGGTGGCTGGGATCTCCTATTGCGGCGCAGCCGAAGACGAGCTCAGGCATCGACGATTTGCCTATCATTGTGTCTGAATTGGAGATTTGGATTACTTGGTTGTTAATCAAGTAATGCTGCTAGTAGGACGTATTAGATATATGTGGGAATTACTGAGGGTCTAATTGTGACTCAAACCGGACTAGAACACCCGGAATCATATCGGGCCTCAATCTCGGGTTACAAACATGAAGTGAACATTCTTCGGCGATTGGCAACGCATCTGCCTACGGATGCAGGACCAGCTTGTGTTCACTGACCCCTCCTATCCCCAGGATATCTAGCGTCTTCTGCACATTCTCCAGCCCACCCTCGGCCACGCGATGGCGAGTAGGCACGATGCGTCCCGATGACAACCACCATGGCAGATATCGCCGATAGTACCATTCCCGCAAGTCACGATTAGCCTCCTCCAGCGCCCACGCCATATGGAAATAGCGGTACTCCACTTGCTGTGGAAATTCAAACTGGAACCGTGGTCCTTTGGTTGGATGCAAGCCATATAGTACCCCGCTAGTTTCTCCTAGCAGCTGGCACAGGATTTTGAAGCTGGACGGCAGACTGACACAGTCAATAGTAGCGTGGTAAGGGCCATGGTCCTTGAACTCCTCCACAATCTCTTCCTCTAGCTGAGAATGATCAATGATATGCACCGCGCCAAGCGTCTCGACGACGGCCCGGTTATGAGGCGACGAGGTGGTGATGACAGTATAACCTGCGTCGGAGGCGTATCCTGTGCCTAAACCACCGCGGCTGGATGAGCCGCCATGATGAGGATGCGCAGACCATTGCGCGGGGCAATCCCATCGCCGTCAGTAGGCGAGCGTGCAAGGCCCATGTGGTGCGACAGCGCGGCGACCATGGTCGTCAGGTTGATCATGATAGCCGCCGCGGATTCCAGGCTGGTCCGCTCGGGAATGCGCGTGGCTGTCTCAACAGAGGCTAACGCGTATCTCTGATAGACCCCATGGGCGGGGTCGCCTAGGGTGCGGTCGGCGCGATTGACAGCGACGCGATCGCCTATCTGGAACTCAGTAATATCGGGACCAACTGCCAGCACGTCGCCAGCAAAGGAAATACCCAGGATAGCCGGGTAGCTTTTGGGGTGGACCTGGAAACATTGATCCTTGAAATCGATGGGACTGAATGCGATGCATTTGTTCCATGAACAAGATTTGCTCGGGGCCATGTTTGTAGAGGCCAGCGGGTCCCAGTTCCACTGGCTCGCATGCGGCACGTTGCCAGCAGGCTTCGTCCTGCATTGTGATGTGCTGGGGCGATGTAGGATCACTCATGGCTGAGCTGCATCAGAAATTTGGAATGGTCTCCATTAATAGTCAGCTTTATGGTGTGTCGGGGCTCGGAGAAAGAACAACATTTCTGACCCGAAAGACCGAACAGAGGAAGCAGATAAACCTGACTTGAGAGGGACGCCGAGGAACAGATCTTACACACAGCTTGCACACACTAACATAGGACATAACAATGAAGTACAGTATTCAAGAAACAGTGACACATCAAGCGGCACACCATGAATAGATGGAAGCTCTCTGGCACTTGGTGTGGAAGAAGCGTGTATATTCCCCCCAATATTCTGGAATCGTTGTCGTCAAGGGTGGAGAAACTGACGCTAGGCAGTGTTCTGTTGGGATATACCCGTTTATGGAGGCCAAGTTGGAAGACTTTGAAGGGATTTTCGACCAGCTGATCGAAGCCTATCATCGTCCTCCCTACAATTTTGACCGCATTGCCGAGACATTCTTTCCGGTAGCGGAAGATCTGAACTCGAGAGGAGACGCAGCCAAGAAGGAGGGTAATCTGACCTTAGCCTGCGAGTTGTATCTGCGAGCGGCGGCCGTCTATCGTATCGCTCGATTTCCCTTTCCTATCTCTACGCAACAGTTGCATGCCTGGAAGTGTCAGAAGGCGGTCTTTGTCAAAGGAGCGCGGTATGTTTGTTCCATTCCGTTTACTGATATTCGAAAGCACGCTGATAGTACAATGGACTACTCGTCCCCCCATTCACGAGATATGGATTTCTCATGTTCACGGCGTAGGGAAGGAAGTAAACTCCCAAATTCTCGACTGTGTGGTCCTAGCTACGAAACGTCGACCCGGTTCCCAACAATCATCCAGATCTACGGACTGGATGGCTAACCCACAGAATTCACTCGTAAGTCTAACGACCACATCAACTGCGGATATGCCTCAATTGCCGTGGAGATTCCCGGCACAGGCGGCTGTCCTGGTCTCGTTCAGGATCCGACTAGCCCAGAGCGACTGTGGAGTAGTGTTCTGGACTGGCTGGAGCACCAGGAGTGCGTCGATCGGAGTCGCATCGTTGTCTGGGGGGCCAGTACGGGGGGCTATTACGTGGCACGACTGGCTCATACGCATCGAGAGCGAGTGGCAGTGGTGATTGCACAGGGGGCTGGAATTCATTATACGTTTGAACCCGACTGGTTGGATTTATCGAGTCATTTGGACTATCGGTTTGAGTGCGTATGCTTCCTCAGAAGGAGCGTGGAAGTGGTTGGCACCTTCTCTAGTCTGACCTTCTCCTTGGCTGTCAAATTTGGTTACAGAGACGCCGAGGCCATGAAGGGAGATGCCATACAGCGGTTTTCGTTGCTTGCGAACGGGTTGCTTGACCGGCCATCTGCGAAACATCTTCTGGCCAATGTAAGTGCGAGACCCACCTGGTTGATTGGTTACTATGGCAGGTAGTAACACTTGGTAGGGTGTGGACGACCAGATCTGTCCCATCGAGGATTAATACTTGATGCTGCAACATGGGAGTGTCAAACACGCCCGGCTTGTGCCGGGGCTGGGGCACATGGCCGAGCCAGCAGCCACTAAGATCATCAGCGAGTGGCTGGCTGATTTCTTCAGTACCCTTACAACTTGATTTCTTAATTTGCTTTTCTTGACCGTGATAACAGGCATGTTTGAGGGCTTAGATCACAAGATCAACGCCCATAGTGTTGTTCCTCTTAACGTGCTGGTAATTTCTCTTCTGTAGATACTGTTACTGAATCCCAAACACGTCCATTACAAATTTCACTACCATCAATCCTAGGTAAATTTGGTCCCTTCCTGCAATCGAGTTGGTCCCCGAAGGCCTAGTAAGGGTCGGCACCAAACTCGATGCTTGAGTCCCGATCCCCGACGGCGATGAGTACCGAGACATGTCCAGTCCCGTTTCTTATGGACTCAGACAAGATACAAAGGCGCCTCAGTTAACCAATCGCTAGACACATTATTCACATTTTGCATTTGTCTTGGGCGAAAATGCGCTGTCTTGTCACCTTCGCTGTCCTCGTCGGACTGAGTGTTGCCGAAGTCACAAACAGACTCGGTCGACTGGATTCCGACCAACTGCCCAAATTCCTTAGCGACGGAGTAAGAACAATCTCTTCGTGGTAGCATACACACTAACTCTCCCCGAATAAGCCTCTACACCGTGGATTTCCCTGGGGTCAGAAAAGGAACCCCCATGAACACCCTCCCGCAACGGGTGTCACCCGGCGGTATGATTTCACTGTTGCCCGCGACACTGCCAGCCCGGATGGGTTCCACAAGCAGGTGTTGGCCATCAACGGGCAGACTCCTGGTCCCAGGATTGAGGCCAACTGGGGGGACTGGATTGAGGGTAGCGACCTCTGCTTAATTTATGTCTCCGGCGGAAGCTGATCGATTGACCATCGCAGTGACTCTGCACAACAACATTACAGGCCCGGAAGAGGGGACCTCGCTGCATTGGCATGGTCTCCTGCAGCGAGAAACCCCCTGGTACGATGGCATCCCCAGTGTGACCCAGTGTCCAGTAGCCCCAGGATCATCGTTCACGTTCCGATTTCGGGCAGACCGGCCAGGCACGACATGGTATCACTCTCACTATTCGGCCCAGTATGCGGGCGGTCTTTTTGGCCCCCTAGTTATCTATGGACCAAGCCATTTTGAGTACGACGTTGATCTGGGGCCCATCTTTGTTGGTGACTGTATGAATCCTCTGTCCATGAGGACGCTGCTCGACGTGCTAAGATTGACTTGCAAGACTTCCACAAAGACTACTTCACTATTGTATCCGCAGGTCAGCTCCCAGCGAAAATAACGAAACAACATCAACTGACGTATCCCAGTGGTCGGAAATAACTCCAAGCTATGGGCGCAACCCTCCGACAATACCCTGATCAACGGCCGGGGCAATTTCGACTGCAGCCTGGTCAACGACCGGACACCCTGTGTCAGCAATGCGGGCCTGTCCAGATTTCGGTTCGAACAGGGCAAGACGTATCGACTGCGGCTGATCAACAATGGCGCGGGAGGTTTGATCAAATTTACCATAGACGAACACATCCTGACTGTGGTCAGCACCGACTTTGTGCCTATCGTTCCATACAGTACCACCAACCTGACTCTGGGCGTGAGTTTATTCCTTGCAACTATGGGCCATCCAGTGTATTTGTGCCACTGACCCTGGCATGTCGCATACAGATCGGTCAGCGTGCTGACGTCTTGGTCACGGCCAACGGCGCGAGCAACGGGGCATACTACATGCGTGCCACTCAACCTCCAATCCCCTGCGCTCGTGCCAATCAGCCCAACGGTACAGCCATTGTCCTCTACGACGATGCGGCAGAAGATGCCATCCCGACCTCCAAACCCTACAATCTGGACCTGAAGATGTTCGGCTCGTGCGCTGGTGAGCCCCTCAATCTCACTGTCCCGTACTACCCGATCACTCCCGATCCGAATCCCTCCACCACCCAGACCATCGTGAGCACCGAGCCCGTCAACGCCACTGGCAGCCAGGTCTTCGAGATGGATGGCTCGTCCTTCCATGCCAACTACAATGAGCCACTGCTCCTACACGTCAACCAAGGAAACACTTCGTTCGCGCGGCCCTGGAACGTCTACGACTTTGGGTCCAACAAGACCATCCGCATCAATCTGTTCAACAACAACACCAGCCCCCATGTGAGTCTAGTCTTACATGCGCGCAGGTCCAATAGGTGTACTGAACAAACCATCCCTTAGCCTATGCACATCCATGGCCACGACATGTACGTACTTTCCCATGGCCCAGGCCCATGGGACGGCTCGACGGTATTAAACCCCCACAACCCGCTCCGCCGCGATGTCCAGATGATGGATCCCTTCAGTCACCTGGTGATCCAGATCGACGCCAACAATCCTGGTGTCTGGGCATATCACTGCCACATT
This sequence comes from Aspergillus felis, assembly GCA_016413765.1. Classification (NCBI taxonomy): domain Eukaryota; kingdom Fungi; phylum Ascomycota; class Eurotiomycetes; order Eurotiales; family Aspergillaceae; genus Aspergillus; species Aspergillus felis. The sequence continues at coordinate 4,407,777 of CP066506.1, read as the reverse complement.
GCCTGGCATCTGTCCATGGTAAGATCTGCCTTTCTACAGCGCAATGCCATCGCGAGGATAAGGTGTGCTAATACTAGAGCAGGGAATGTATGTCAATATCTTGTACGGCGCCGATGATGTAACGCAGTGGGAGATCCCGTATGTGATGCAGCAGACCTGCGTGGATTGGGACAAATGGTCAAACAAGAATATAGTGTTGGAGATCGACGATGGAGTCTGAGCTTTCTGCCATTATCAGTTGGAGCAGCCTTAACGTGGGACAGTTGGGGTGGCTCGTGCTAAATATATATGAAAGAGTAATGGATGGAGGTAGACTTGAATCAAGTAGCTGAAACATGCACTTTTGGGGTAATTTTTTGACTTCACCAAGTAGATATGTCAAGTATAGAAGCATTTTCTATTGCATATTGTCTTAAAGTCTGTAGTAGATTTTCTGGGAGAGCAAACTTTACTTTTGGCTGGACAGCATATCGATATGGACCCACTAATGATAGAACCTTGTTGAATGAGAAGCACACCTGTGAATAAACTTGTAAACATAAGTTGAACAACAATTATCTATAAATCTAATTCAAAGCATACTACATCCCCATTGCCCGGGCCAAAAACCGGCTCAAACTCAACGAGCGCCCTCCCTCCATCATGGTGAAATGATTGGCGTCCGCCAGCACCTCAATTTGTAACCTGTCCCTTCCCACCAACTGATCCCATCCATTTGGCCCAAAGTCTGTCCTGTCCTCCAGGAGCCAGTGCATCTCGCGCGTGTCGTCCGGATGGGGATCAAGGCGCCTCCCGCAAGAGGTCCTGTATACCCCGTCAGCGGCCCAGATGATGTGCGTTAGGGGAGCTTGACCATCTGCAAATGCCCGGGGTTGATACTGCGCCAGGGCATCGACAAAGGCGAGGAAATGGGGAAGAAGCCACTCGGGCGGTGGCGCGTCGCCGGCCCCAAACATGTTCAGCCCGTTGAGGAAATGGTACATGCGCGGTGGCAGCTTGGCGAGCCCGATCGGGTCGGGCGAGTCCAACAGGATCAGATCGGAGACTTGCTCGCCAGCCGCGATCAGCACCTGCGCAGCGTCGAAGGCACTGATGCCCCCAGCGGACCAGCCCCCCAGGGTGTACGGGCCCTGCGGCTGTCGGCGTCGGATCTCGGTCAGGTACGGCGCGGTTAGATCCTGCAGGCTACAGGTGAGCTTCTCGGGTGTCTTCATGAACGGACAGTTCAGCCCGACTACCGCCACATTTTGCGCCACGCGTGCCAGTGTGGCGTACGAGGTTGCAGAACCGGATCCGTCAGGAAACAGGAACAGAATCTTAGTGGCTGACCTGAGCGAGCCTTGTAGAACGATTGATGTGGCCGGTGGGAGTTCCGATGATAGATTGGAAGCATTCTGTTTGACCGATAGGAGAGCTTCAGTTTGAGGGTTTTGCGGCTGCAGTCTCTCCCGGATATTGCTTATGTTATTGTCGAAGAATATGTCCGAGGGCAAGTCAACGTCGAGCTCCTCGCGCAGTCTGCCGAGAACTGTAAGTGAGAGAAGGGAATCGAGTCCCAAATCCGCCAGCTCTTGAGCACTCCACACCTCTTCCATAGTAACACCGACCTCCTCTGCTATGATGGAGCAGATGGCAGACAGTTGGTCATTTGGTAAATCTTCATCATCTGACGTGACGCTGCCCTTGCTCCGATTGCTGAAGACTTCGTCAATGGAAGGGGGGGTAGAAGGCGAAGATGTGCTCTGACATGACGAGGCAGGTGTTCCTCCAAAGAAAACCTTCATGTCCTTCACAGTAGGACAATCAATGAAGAAATGTGAATCGATATCAATCTCGAGGTCTTCGCGGAAACGGCCCGAGATGGTGAGGGAGAGCAGGGAGTCCAGCCCAATGTCGGCAAAAGCCAGATCATCGCGTATCTCCGACACGTGCAAGCCAGCTTCCTCCGCAACAATGCCCAATGCCCGCACAATGACAGCGGAGTTCGTGATGGTTCCTTCAGTGGACGCAATGGCCTTTCGGCCTTTTGCCTGGAGGCATTCCCGATGCTCAGACTGCACTGACCGCAGGCGAGTGACGCGCTGGCTGGAGGGCCTGGAGACTGAGGTTTGGACGGATGGGTTTGGCAGAAGCGTGTTTAGCGCCCGGCGCGGCACAGCTTGAAACTGTCATACTGGGTCAGATGCATTGATAATAGAACTCGATAGTCAATAGAGTTACTCACTGCGACGCCTTGGTTTACGCCGATGACCTTGCCTCCTTGAAAAATGTAAACGTCGCCAGAAAAGCGAGACTCATCGATACACTGCATTTTCACATATGTCTGATATGTCTCATCTGGAGACAACATAACCGCGCAGCGCATGGACTGCCAGCCATGGTTGATGAAGACATGCGTCCGGTAGTCGCACGTTTCGGTGGCATTCATCACGAATCCTGACAGATGGCCCAGACTATCAATGTAGTACGGGTTAGCGAAGAAATTGCCCTGTCTGTCCTGGAATTTGACGTAGGCTGTGGCTTCATGCTCCTGGCTATCCAGCACAACCTCTTCAATTCCTCGAAACTTGTCCCCGTATTCCACGCAGTTCTCAAAGAGCTTGTAGACCATGCCTCGCTTGATTTGATGGCAGCGTCCCCCAATCACTGCACTTTCGAGGTCCCGAATACGCGATTGAACAAGATATTCAACTCGATTCCATTCATCCTGCCACTCTTGTGGTCTACCAAAACGGACTTGACAGGTCGCGTGTTCAACAGTTTTGTTACCGCTCCTGTCAACGCTGTAGTAGGAGACTTGGGCACTCTGGGCAGACCAATCAGCCACAGCTGACACGTGGAAGAGCTCGGTCTCGCCAGGAGTCTTCATTAGAAGTGGCTTTGAGGTTACCATCGATGCCACATCGATGCCCGTGTTTTCTTGATGGGGATTGCCTTTACTGAGGAAGTTGCCCAGTGTCATGGCAATATCAGCGTACACGGATGACGGGCACAGCGCAGCGCCGTTGACCCGGTGTGCCTCAAAAACTGCCCGCAGTTCCGGATGGGCGATGTCCGATTCAACTGTGACCGCCGACATCGCGGATTCGTGTTGCTGTTTGACGACGCGCTGACAGGTTGCCGTCGATAATGGCAGAGTGGGAGGCGTTGAGTCTTTAATCGAGCAGCGCGCCGGTTCTCCCTTGGTTAAACACCAGTCGTTTACATATTGGATCCAGTGATTGCGGTAGTCCCACTGATAGCAAGGCAGGTCGAGAACCTTGTGAAAGCTATGGAAATCACGGTGATACTCATCCCAGAGGATGTCCACGCCTTTGCGATATAAGGCACTCAAGCATTCACAAAGACTGACCCATGTGTCACATTGTCGGCGAAGCGACGTAATCGTGACCGCGGAGCTTCCCAAGCACGCCTTGATCATGCCGGACACCACCATGTCAGGCCCGATTTCCAGCCATATGGTTGACTCATTGACCACTTTGGACCGTCTCGCTGCCTGCAATGCACCGACAAAGTCAACTGTCTCACGGCAATGGCGGACTAAATAATCTGCATTGATCTCATCACCAGTGGTCAGAACACTGGAGAGGAGGGGAGACAGAACGGGAATTTTTGGTGGTTGGAAGGATGCCCCTGCAGCTGCCGAACGAAACTCCTCCAGAATAGGGTCCACTTGGGCGGAATGGAAGGCGAATCTGGTGTTGAGCTTTGTAGTCTTCACCCCAGAATTGGTGAGCGAGGCTTGTGCATTGTCAATAGAGGCCAGCGGGCCTGCAATGACGGTCTGACTCGGGCCATTGATGCATGCATTTTCTAGCCCATGCTGCCCGACCATGGAGGCTAGCGAGGCCTGGTCCTTCTGGACAGCCAGCATCGCGTGTGTTCCAGCAGTGCAAGACTTTTCGAGCAGCTGAGCCCTTTTGCCCACAAGATACACCACATCACTGGCGGAAAGTACGCCTGCCACATGCAACGCGGCATACTCCCCGAGACTATGACCGACTACAAGGCCGGGTGTCACCCCAAACGCGCTCCAAAGCCGTGCAAGGGCTATCTGTAAACAGACCTGAGCCAGTTGTACGACCTGTGGCCTCTGAAATTCGTTGTCCTGAGCCGTGCCAGCTATCAACGGGAGAATAGACTCGAAGCCATGCTGCTTGGACAAGTGATCCAACGCCAGCAGTTCTTCCCGGAAGACCCCAAAAGTCTCCCACAGTTGGCGCCCCATTCCCAAGTACTGGGATCCTTGCCCAGTGAAGGCGAAGGCAATCTTGGGCGGATCCCGGGAAATCGGCTTAGTTTCGGTGATGGGCTCGTTCTGCAGTGTGGCACGGATGGACGCCATGTCATTACCCGAAACAACCACACGATATTTGTGGTGCAACCGCCGGGAGGTCGTGGTATATGAGAGGCTCTCCAGGTCGACGTCAGATCGATAATTCAGGTGTTCAATAAGAGCCTTCACGTTCCTCTGCAGGGAGCGAGGGTTCTTGGCTGACACGGTCACCATATGCCGGGTGCGAGGGCTCTGATCTGAGGACAACAGACTCTCTACCGGTGCATCTTCCAGCAATAGGGCCGAGTTCCCCCCCGCGGCGCTGAAGTTGTTGAGGAAGGCCATGCGCTTGCGGTCCGCTTGGCGCGCCCACGCTGTAGGCTGCATGGCAATGCGAATGCCACGGTCGTTCAGATCGGCTGGAAATTTAGAATTGAGCCTGGTCTTGATCCCACAATGGGGCGGAATCTCATCGTTCTTCATCATGAGCATTACTTTTATCAGCGAGGTAACCCCCGAGGCCGACTCTGCATGGCCCACGTTTGCCTTCACGGATCCGAGATATAGCGGATTTGATGGAGAGCGCGCAGAGGGAGGGCCTGTAAAGACCTCCAGCACTGATCGCATCTCCGTGGCGTCGCCCGCTTGTGTCTGTAGAGGGTTGTGTCAGTAATGTTTCAGCCGGAATGACACGCTGGGAACGACTCACTCCGGTACCATGCATCTCAATATACGTCACATCCGCGGGGTCATGCCCTGAATCGTTCAACAACTTTCGAAAAATGAAGGACTGCGCTCCAGTGTGCGGCCGGGTGATGGATTCTGCCTCGGCTGAATGGTTTGTGTATGCACTGACGATTACAGCCTGGATCGGATCTTTGTCGGCCAGAGCATCTTCGAGTCTCTTCAGAATCACTGTGCCGACCGCATCCGCACGGCAATATCCATCTGCTCCGTCATCGAATGTCTTGCAATTCCCTGTTCGGGAGAGAAAATGGCCCTTATCAAGGCCGGTGAAGTTATCGGGATTGGTCATCACGTTCGTACCACCCGCAATGGCCATATCACAGTCATTCCTCCAGAGCGAGTTACAGGCAAGGTGGATGGCAGCAGCACTGGAAGAGCAGGCCGTATCAACACTGATGCTAGGCCCCAGGAATTTGAAATGGTAGTTAATGCGGCCTGGAGTAAATGCCCGATTTCCACCAGGGATGAAATACGTGCCCACATCCTGGCCACTGTTTACTTCGCGCCAGTCATCGCTGGTCATACCATAGAAAACGCCCACTCTGTCCCGCTGCGTGGAAGGGGTTCGGTCGGGGACGATGCCCGCCATCTCGAGCGCTTCAACTGCGGTCAGCAGAGCGAGCCGTTGGCCGGGATCCGACTGATCTGCCTCTTTTGGTGAGAGGTTGAAATAGCCACAATCGAAGAGACCGGGTTCGTTGATGAAGCATCCATGCCGCACCTGCGACGCATTCTTCTTCTTCCCTGTGGGGTCATAATGGGTTTCCACATTGAATCGGTTCGGCGGAATCTCACGGTGCACGTCGCGGCCTTCATGTAGAAGACACCAAAGACTATGCGCGTCGGCTGCCTCTGGAAATCGTCCTGAATACCCGATAATTGCAATTTTCGACTGGTCGGACCGACCGGTGTGTTTGGTACCAATCGCTGAGGGCGTTTTGCACATGTCGATGAGATGCCGTACCTGCGTTCGGGCGCCTATCTGCTCCTGGAGACTGGCAGTGAGACTCTGGACCGCATTCGAACCGACGGAATGGATGGTACAGGAGGATTCACTGGATAGCTCCCATACCGGTCCAGCCAGTTCCAAAACCCGGTCCCACCGGATTGCCTTGAGGAGAATCTCGGATAAGGAGATCTGCAGGAGGCCGTAGAATGTGCCCTTTGGTATTGGAAGACCCGTTTCGCTGGAGATGACTGGCAGCTGCGCCTCAGTTTCAGAGACTGTCTCGGAGAGACTGGCTAAGATGTCTTCCACATCGGATTCAGTATGGAGATGGCTCGCATGATAGGGTGCATGAATGGAGACCGGGACTGCTGTGTGCGTAGCCATGCTGGGGCTTGCAAGGAATGTTTTGAGTATTCGAGGAGGCCCACTGACAGTCACGCTGGAGGGACCCACGGCGCTTACAAAGGGCCGCGACGGAATGGGAAGATGCTATATGGGGACAGTCAATTAACTGACTCTGGCACTATTAAGGTCCGGGGTATTCGTTACCGCGTCATTACAGAAGCTGTCAATATGAGAACAGATGCTTTCCAGCTTCATGTTTGAGACAATGAATGACCAGGGATTCACAGATGCAGCGGATGGTTCCAAGGCGTTTCCGACCTTTCTAGCATGGAGACCAGTTCGAAAAGCGACAATAACGGCCTCTACTGCCAGGGGGACAAGCTGCACAACTGTTGGCGCGCATGCCGCTGCCGATGCGGCTAATAGCCCAGTGCACATTCCCAGTAGTACATCATGTGAAGCCGAAGGATACGGCCTTGATGACTCCTCATAGTATCTTGGTATGGGTTAATAAGTGTTACTGCGGTTTGTGCAAGCCCCCGATAAGGCAGTGGAAACGACTCACCCAACAATGCATCCCAAATGAAATATCGTCGTGAGAGTGCTCTCTAGCATAGGTGCGGCTTGCGAAGCCGTTGTGTACCGGGCCAAAAGGTCGGAAATGCTAGAGAACCGAGGCAGAATCTCCTGAATGTGACGTGGTTGCCTCGATGCCTCTTGCCTTAGGGCATAGTTCGCTTTCTCGAAGAAAGTTGTCAGGAGGCTTTTGTCTTTGGCTCTCAAGAGCTGTCTAAGCCCGGAGACAAAGTCATTTGTTTGGTCACCGAAAAGAAGAATCTGCATAGGCGCCCTCATTTTGAAGTCAAGCGCAAGATGGCGTCTGTCGTTTGACTTGTTCAGGACTAGAAATCCGGGAGTGGTGCCTTAACTGTGAGGGCCTTCTTCGTTCTTGACGTTCCTTCACGCCCATTGTATATTACCCTTGCAATGCAATGCGTCTGGCATGGTAGGCATGGATTTCCCCTGCTCCATCCCGATGAAATCCGAAACCCGAAAACAAGATAAACCATCTGACTGGTCGGTAGGCTGAGGACCACAGTCTGCCCTGTCCCTGGCCTGGCTACCTGATCACCAATACGAAGATACACTCGGGCCAGATGGCGCATGATCTAGTCGGGGGTCGGTAAACTTATGGCGAACAACTGAAATACGGGTAACTGAAAGATTGGACAAGGGAGAAATTCCATGTCAACAGAGGAATTAATCCATTGATAGCAGCATATTCTGCTTCCAACCATTGACCTCTCTACCGCTTGCAAAGGGCTCTACAATTATTCAGGAACTACATTGTGCTTGATCTCGGCAGAGAAGTGCACAGAAGAACCCTATAGCCAGCGCTTCAACCTGTAGTGGTTTGAGAGATTTCAGACGAAGATTTTCAGGTGCAATGATTGAGTAAAAAGAGAGACGATTTTCTTTTGCGTAGAAAACATCCATGGCTTTGGAAACTATAGACACTCAAATGTACACCCTAAGACTATCTTGCAATATCTACAACTGCACAACCCTTCCTTCTTGTACAATATCCGTCACCCATCCAATGGTCATCCTATTATTCCAACAACGTTAGCACACAGAGCGCTCCCTCTCTCTTACCAGATGTTACCCACCGAGTTCGTTTGGTGTCTGCAAAATGCTCGTGATCGGGAGCAACGGTTTGCAGATACTCTGGGTCGGCCTTCAAGCGAACGAACTGCTCGACATCGCAGAACTGAATCTGGACTATGCAATCGTAATCGGCCACGTTTGCGAATTGCGCGTCGTAGATAGTGCTCATTAGAGCGCGGGTCTTGGAGGGATTATGTACCTACAGTTGCAGGTCCAGCAAGTCAGGTACATCCACAGGGTCACGAATACACATCATAATCCTCACAGGAAAACGTACCATGCTGTACCTCTCGATGCCATATTTCACCATCAACGCGCGCACCTTTGGTGCATGGACCTCGGTCATGTACTTGCGATATTCCTCCTCGCTCAACCCTTCTTTGCGATACGCGCACATGGTCAGGCAGAGGGATGGGGTGCGATCTTCAATCCGAGACGGTGACATAGCGAAGGGCGTTGCTACTGGATGCTATTAGATTACCCTTTGGCTTGTCCCATTAATACAAGTGAAGAAGGGTTATATCAAACATTTCACGTCCTGTTCGGGTTCGAAAGAAAGTCGTCTTGGTTGGGCAGCTCGGCTTTCGGGCTTCACAATCAATTACAATGGCCTGAGCATCAGACCGCTGGACGTCGCATGATCCTCTAACAAATCGGCTGTAGGGATAAGAAGAACCTCAGTCTTCTTACAGGTCCTGGAAAGTTGGTTGGGTCTCTATCAAATCAAGATCAAACCTCCATTGCCTTACGCCCGCGTCTTGTGTTTCCTTTGATTTCAAAAAAAAAAAAAAAACTTTACTGTACCAATCATGAGCTCCAAAAAAGGACCAGTACTGATCATCGGCGGAGGACTTGGTGGATTATGTCTAGCACAGGGTCTTCGGAAAGCACAAATACCCTTTCATGTCTTTGAGCGCGACCCCCATTCTTCCTGGCGACCTCAGGGCTACCGACTACGTATCAACGGTGATGGGGCGTCGGCGTTGAAGCGCAGTCTGCCTCCGGCGCTCTTTGAACGCTTCGAGTCCACCTGCTGCGAGGTTGAACTTGGCGAAACCGACCTGAACGCTCTCGACGGTGCCATTCTCGCCTGTCGCCCGGGAGGGGGTCCCATCAAAGCCGGCATGAAGACCTACACTGCTGACCGCAGAGTCCTGCGAGACCTGCTGCTGAAGGGATTGGACCAGCACATTTCATTCGGCAAGGAGTTGGTCCGCTACGAGCTGACAGAGACCGGGGTCGTCGCTTGTTTTCGAGACGGCACGCAGGTCGAAGGGCGCCTGCTCGTGGGCGCTGACGGTTCTCGCTCCGTCACCCGCAAGCAATACCTACCGAATCATGTTCCACTGGACACGGGTGGCTGCTGCATTTACGGAAAGACCACCATCACACCAGAGCTTCTGGAGCGATTCCCCGCGGCTGCCGTACGGTGGATGACGCTAGTCGTGGACCGAACCCCGATCACCCATACCTTGGATAATATTGACGAAACCCCGGTCACCCTTCTGCTGGAGCCAATCCGGTTTCCAAAGACTGAACAACAGAACGGGCTCCCTGTGGACTACATTTATTGGGTGCTGATTGCCAAGAGAGAATTCTTCAATCTGCCAGACGGTTCGCTCTCTGGGGTAATTGGCGAGGAGGCAGCTGCCATGTCTCTAGCCATTACCGACTGCTGGGATCATCGAATCCGATCCCTACTGCACCTTCAGGACAAAACGCAATCATCTCTTCTTCGTATTTTGTCGGCGAGTCCCGAAATTGCCCCCTGGAGCCCGTCTAGCCGGGTCACCGTGATCGGGGATGCTGTGCATCCCATGAGTCCGTGTGGTGGCGTCGGCGCAGTGACCGCACTAGTCGATGGAGCCAATCTGGCCGAGACAATTGCAAGCAGGGGAATTTCTGATGAGGTTATCGGGGAATTTGAACGAGAGATGCGGCAATTCGCAGGCAAATCGATCCAGAGAAGTTTCATCGGAGGACGGAAATTGTTTGGTCAGAGCCCATTCGAGCAGTGCAAGCCCTACCAGTCCTCGGAATAGAAATTGATTTTCTCTTGTTAAATTTGATTTCGGAATTCGATCCTAAAAATAGTGAAGAATCCAAGAGTGTGTCTGATTGGAAACATACAACCTACATCCGCTAAACAAAATAGACAAATCCAGATCCCGATGCGATTCTCTCCATTTATGGCTGCCTAGTAAAGGATATCAGGCTGCTTGAAGCTGGACGGTCTCTGAGATCTGTGAGTCTCCCGGGGTTCGGGTTTCAACAGGGCCTCGGCAGTGATTGAGTGTTCGCTCGCCCGCCCGCGTCTTTCCTTAGGGTGTACTATGGTAGGCTTGGGAGCAGACCAGAGGGACATTATTCACTGCATACTAGGAAATTTGAATATATGTTCTTTTACTCGTGTCTTGCCTGTGATTCCACCTTACCTCTAATTCTGCTGTTTTGATGTATCCCATAGACCCTTAACCTTAACAATCCAATCCCAGGCCACATTCTGGTTATCAACAATGGACAATATCGATCAAATCTTGAAAGAACAGGTAGAACCCGACAATGCTGAAGGATTACACAACGTGTCTTTCTGTGCTCTCACCGCAGACGGTGTGTGTGTCTCCACCCCTTGGACTGAGCCGTGCTAATCCTGCTTATCCACGAAAGGCCCTGTCTACGCGGGAGCACATGGGCATTTGGATGTGAAAGGAACCCAGCCAGCAAGCCTAGATGCCCTTTACTGGATTGCGTCGTTGACCAAGCTGTCTACTGCCGTTGCGACTCTCATTGCGGTGGAAAGGGGGCTGGTAACGTTGGACGCCAACGTGCGCGAAATTGTGCCTGAGCTGGCAGAGTTGGATATCCTCGAGGGTTTCTCAGATGATGGCACGCCACGCCTTCGCAAGTGCAACAGTCCCATAACGCTACGGTAATGCTTCTTGGCCCCTGTGCGGAAGTTTTGTTGACAATGACCCACGGCACAAAGGCAGCTCCTCTCTCATAGCAGTGGGTTCTGCTATGACAACCTGCATCAGGGACTGCAGCGTTGGTCCGCATACGTCGGCCGGACTGAGAACACATTCAGCGGCTCTTATGTAGCTACTCCTTTTTTCTTGCCCCCGGATTGTCTCTACGGTGACTCTGCTGACTGGGACGCGAACTTATTTCCAGAAAGGATACACACACCCGCTGATCTATGAGCCGGGACACGGCTGGAGCTACGGTCCCGGTATGGACTGGGCTGGCCGGACGGTACATTCTTCACACTGAGCAGATTAATACAAAAACAGAGAGCCATAGCTGACTCGTAGCAGATCGAAGTGGTTGCCCAGCAAGACCTGGAAAGATTTATGGAAACGCACATCTGGAAACCTTTGGGCATGCATTCAACAACCTTCCGCCCTTGGACTCGCCCAGACCTCATGGCGAATCTTGTTGAACTGGGCTGGCGGCGTCCTGACGGCTCCGTGATCCCAGCGACGGTGCCCCTCGCAAGTCCAGCAGTCGACTGTTGTGGAGGGGTGGGGTTATATAGCACGCCAAACGACCAGGCCAAACTCCTTGCTTGTCTATTGTCAAATGATGGCACCCTGCTGGCTCCGGCCAGCGTGGCGGAGCTAATGAAGCCCCAGGTGGAGGATGATATCCAATTCACCACCGAAGCGAACTCCGCGAACACACCAAATTCCACCAAGAGCTATACCAACGGCAGAGGCCCTCGGCCGCATCGCCAATTGTGGCCAAATGGCGCAAAGGGTTGTTTCGGGCTCAGCGCCGCAATCAACAACGATGCCTTCCCCTGCCGCAGAGCAGCTGGGTGTGCCAATTGGCAGGGAATGCCTGGTATTCATGTGGTAAGTAGCGCATTTTCTCATATCAGTCTAGCTTTGTGGGAACTGCTCACCCACTGAGCACCCCATCCGTCCAATCATCCATCTCTTTGATATAGAACAGGGTCTAACACCACACTTTGGATAATTTCAGTGGTTGGATCAAGCCACTGGCGTTGCAGGACTGTTCTTCTCCCAGATTCTTCCTCCTAGCGACCCGGGCGTCACAAAATGTTGCTGTACGTTAGAGGAGGCGGTATACCGCCAGGTCAGATCGAGGGATGAATGACACGAGGCCAGCAAACAAGAATGTCCTCTGGACATTAAACTATTTTGGTAGAGTTGTTGGCTATGGATAACGATGGAACGTAGACAGAGAGGCAGATACGATCATTGGTAAGGTACTTTGTTATCTTAGGTAAATAAATAAAGACATGTCTTGTCAACATACTAATGCCGCTAAAGTAAAGAGGCGTCCAGACGATGCACTCCTTAGTCTAGTGGTATAACATTTCAACATTGTCTTAATTTCATCACAAGTAGTAATATCGCGCAATTGCTACGCAGCAATCCTCCAAAACTTGGGGGTAGTTAGCCGATCCAGGCAGAGGTTAGCCGAGAAAGTTACTGCCTAAATAAAATTTCAGACTACCATTTCTCTCTGGCACTCCGTAGGAATCCACCTAGGGCCTACTCTTACCTTTTCATTGGTCCAGCTCGCTGACAGCAGATAATTGCGGGGCGTGTACGAGGGTAAATTCCACTAATAAAAAACAATCGTGAGGTTGGTTCGTATAGCTTCGAAAGTTCAAGCATTGAACGTGAATGGGTCTCTCTGGCTTGCCCACATATCTGGCTTGGTTGGGAATTATGTTAGTGGTTCGTATTATGTTAATTAACTTATTAGATCACTCATTTTCATTGCATGTGATAGCCATAATCTGGGGTTCTTGAGTCCTTGGGCCCCTAGATAAGCTAATAAGATCCGTAATTAGCCCTTTTTGCCCTTGTCACTTTTATCCTATACTTAGCTACATGGTCGTAAAACCTCCCCTCTACTGGTGCAGCTATGTTTCTTTTGTACCATACGTAACAATAGAATCCTTCTCTTTGATGAATATGGTGCTTCTCAAGGTGGCGAGCATCCTGCCGTATTTTATCTTGTTCGAACTCGGTTGTATTACGTGTTTTCGTATATCACTATCTGTTTTCAAATGGTTATTGAAGCCTGACCCTGGAGAAGGAATGTATAGTTGTATCTCACAATGCTAAAACTATCCGAAACCATCACGGGCTTAGAAAGATACATAAGCTTGTAACTCATCGAAAGCAGATGGGTTGTTCCTTAATTGAGAGTTCTTTTTCTAAACTGGGCAACATCATGGCCGCTTTGCAAATAATAATCATTACAGATGCAATGACGCATTCTAGGCCCCATAAAAATAACTTATAATCATATTAAAGATTTATAGAAAACATCGTAATATTTCTCTTGGGTCTATTCAGGGGATCTATCTAGATTCCTATCAGGCTAGCGGTAAATCCACTGGATTCAAACATTTGACGCGCCATTGTAACCTTTTAAATGGGGCCTCTTGGCCGATCTGGCCCGTAGGTTGCCCCACAGAAGTTGGACGGTAGAGGAGCATGGCTCACCGTTGCGATTTCAGGGTCTCGTTTACTGCGGTTAACATGTCTGGCTCCCCTCCTCCTAGTTCTTCAATATAAAAGGCGACTATCTTTCCCCTTAGATTCTTGGTGCCAGTATCATATCTCACTTATTCACGCCCGAACCCGAATCCTTATAGCTCCAGGGCAAACAAGAGCGTGCACAATGGAAGATGTTGGACGAAATCGAGCCCAAAGATCTAGACAGCAGTCAGGTCCACCTCCAATCAAGCTACGATCCTCGTGTGACTACTGCACGAATTCCAAAATCCGATGCGACAAGCAGCATCCCAGCTGTGGCCGCTGTACCAAGCTGGGCCACAGATGCCAATACAGCATCTCCTTACGAACAGCGAAACTGGCCGGTCTCATGACGGCTGAAGATAAATGCGGGACAAACCGTAGAAAGGAAAGCAACGAGGATGCTCAGAATAAGCGTAAAAGAACACCACCACCACCAGCAAGCAGTCGCTCTGGAGGCTATATACTATCGTCATTATCGCCATCCAGGCCATCATCAAGAACATCAGCATCTTCAACTGACCACCGAATTCACGGCATGTGCGATCCTCCTGCTGCAGCTGGACCGAGCGACAGTTCTAGCACAAAGAGTGTGCCCACTCCGACATTGATAGACGACTCAGGCTACATTACACCGTTTTGCTTTGAATCTGTGCTTGCGGGCCCCAAGAGCATGTATGTCATGGAAAATGGTCAGGAACTAGAGGATGTTTCCCGGTTAAACCATCTCTCGGTCGCACCTTCACATGTTCTGCCGTTGGAACCCGCTGCGGGATTACAGCGTCCTTGTCCTGATTTTGTGACAACGGCCCAGGAGTTTGGCTCACTCTGGGCTTGGCCGGACTTTGTAGACCAGCCCATGCCGCTGTCGGAGATCACGTCACCGCACAACAACGCTCTGTTCAATCTGGACACTGCTGAACAATGGGACAAGAATGGTATTACGGCAACGTCGGCGTTGAAACCTAAGCCCGTCGATATGCATTCGCCTGGCCTCGGCAAAGGCATGATTATGACATCTGAGAGTGCCCATGACTGCACCCACATCGGCAAACGTCTTCTTGCCAGCGTCAATCGACTTACTATGCGTGATGAGGACTCCTCCATAGGATTAACTACTGGGCAGGCGCTGTTGGTCTGTTCTGGCATTGCGAAACGGCTACAGCAGCTCCTCGAATGCTCCTGCAAGGAAGACCCCCATCTCCCTTTTCTGATCGCCGTGATCATATCCAACGTGCTCATTATCTACAGCAGCATCGCCCAGATCAGAATTCCGCCGTTTTGCCACGAGCGTAGCCTAGCTTTTCGACATGCGCCCCTCACAGTGGACGTCTACGAGGTGGACGACGAGGCGGGGCGGCTGCTCAACGCGCAGTTGGTCGTGCATGAACTGCGCAAGATCAGGCAGCTAGAGGCTCAGTTTTCAGAGAAATACTGCCAAACCTCCGAGGCTCAGTCTGGTGAGAGCGACATCTACTCTGCCTTGGGGAGATTTGTTAGTCAGAGGCTTAATCAGACAATTGAGGCCTGCTCTGGACCAGGACTGAACTGTAATTGACCAAAGCTGATGTGAAATGCAAACGCATTAATGCAGAGCCTCGGCTCCGGCATGCCTTGCGGTTCGAAATGGATATTATTTCTCTACAGGGGTTCGGAGACTAGCACCTTACGATCTATAGAAATACGAATTGCCGAGTCACTACGTTTTCTGCGGCCCCCTCGTTTGGGTTTGCCGCCTGTGTCTACGGTGCCGTACTCCGTATAGTGTCGCTGTTTGTGGTTTAGCCTGCCCGTATCAGGCTCAATCTAAAAACGCGGCGTGAGTCGTTCAAACGGACGCCGCCTTTTTTTCCCGAAGTTTTGTTCACCCTGAGACTCTAAACAGCAGCAATATCCCTGTTTAGCTGACACCGGAGAACTCTACGCCTATGGACACAGCCCCCCAACAACCAAAAAAAGCCCCACCTCCTATGACTACAGTACAGTCTCATTTGGTTGACAAGATCTGACTGTGCCCAAGCTGATATGACCACACTGCCACATTTCGTATTTGGCTGCCGTATTCAGAAACATACACCTCGCTGGCCGAGGTACAATGAAGAAGGGTTTATTTCATCTGGTGCCACCGTGTCGACCTCTGCCAGCAGTGGAAGGAGGCGCGCGAAAGCTTCAACCGCCAGTTCCCAAACCGCCAACGGTGCGGGTTGCAGGGGGTCCAGTGCAAGTTCTACAGGTTCATTCAGGAGAAAAATGCCCAATGCTGCGCGAACAGCGACGGATACAGGACGATAAGTTGCTCCGCGATTTGGAGTTGTGGAATGGGCCTAAGTGTGGTTTCAATGGATGAGAGACTCCAAGGACCAAGGTGCTAGGTCGGCAGATGTCCGCATTCTCTATGCATCTCTACCTATCTTTCTTCCGTGAACAGCTTCCAGCAATCGGGATAGCAGTTTGGCTGTGCAACTTCGATATTTTCACAGGTGGTTGAATCTCCAATATCATCAGATCATATCAACAATCCTTCTGTCTATGCTCCCTTTGTAACAGGTGCGCGCCAAATCTGGCGCAGCGGCTTCATCAGTTTTTGCGTTCCAAAAATACTTTTCTAGACTCCGTCGCTTGCGCGAGGCTACTCTGTACACGCGCCAGTGGTTCTGTGCATTTACTGTTTCTGGTATCCCTGCACACTATGGCGGGGAGCAAAGCTGGTGGATCCTTCGACAATAATATCCCCTAGCACAAAATAGGGTTAAGCTCCCCGCAGCAACGCCGAAATGCATGTGCTTTGTATCCATAGTATATTCACAGACACCATCGGAGTTCAAGGTTAATTTTCCCAATGCTTGTCTCGTTAAAGCGTGGTGTATTTTTGCAAGTGAAGAAGGCACGGGAAGGCTGGTGAATGAGGCACTTAAAAGAAACGACCCATAAGACCGAAGTGAGCTCATGACCGTCCCAAATCCAACATATAATTCGAAGAAGCCCTGGTTCTACCACCTATTTTTTACGACAGTGATACAAGTGCGCCCGTGTCAGGGGCCCAAAGATAGTACCCGCCATGCGGATAGGATTTGAGCGAAAACGATTTGACTTGACGTCGACGGCTGCGGATTCGCCCCTGCCAGTTAACGCCAAGGGCTGGGTTTTCATTTTCCAGGTTGACTTGTCTGGTCAATTAGTTTGATGACTGGTCATTCTAGGGAGGGCAACAGAGTGGTTAATCAGTCCTAGATTGGTTCAATATGATCCCTCTTCATGCTGCCCCTGTGTTAACCTCGCCGCCCCCGCCAATAAGGCTTTGTTTGAACTTTGTCTCTGCTGCTGGCACTAGCCTTTAAAACCTTATAATTAATCCTCTTTTGACGTGAAGCCTTTTTGGTCTAATTACCCACTGCTGCTCAGTCAACTTTAATTATCATTTAATATGCCGAAAGAACCCCCCTGGGCGGGCATCTGCTCTATACCCTGAAAGCCTGAAAGTCGCAGTTCCAGTTCCAATCCACGCAGTGTCTAAAGAACAGAACCACCTGCATGTACTCCTCAGTGACCTCCTTAATCCTTACAACATCCATCCATGGTGTGTAATGGATAAACTGTAAACCTCTAGGGATTTTAAAGACATTATTCTAACCTATTTCTTACCCACCCTCCAGCTACTATAAGTGTCACCTATCCCTGCCTCACCATTGTTACCTTACTGGAGAACTACAAAGCATACCTTACTACTGTAGAAGTGCTAGAGAGAGAGAGAGAGAGAGAGCTTTAATAAGAGATAAGGATGCCTCATCAGAGTGTATTAATAGGCTTAAAAGAGAGAAGTAAAAGTTTATGGATAACTAATATTAGCTGAGTTAGTAGCTTTCCTAGATAAATAATATCTAATAGTTTATAGAGGAATTCATTGCTGGCTAGTAACAGCAGCTCAAGGGCACTGTTAATCCACCTAATAATAGTGATCCTATGGCCATGTCCTTGGAACACCCAGTAGTAACATCAGTGCCAGACATATAGGACACTCAGGAGGAAGGAGCAGGAATGTTTAATAATGGTGATATTATACCAGGCTTAGAGAACCTCATGTAGCTTTTCTCATTCTATTAGTAAGGTATTAAAGCCCTGTTGCATGTGGATTAATATAGACTTTATACATTATTTAACTTATTTAGTGGAATTTACTGTTTATGTCCCTTATTACTTATAGAGTAAATTAAAGGCATAGGGTATTAACTATAATACTGTGCTGCAAGTACCTTCAGCGCATACTAGATTATTTAGATCTAGAACTTACTTGTAAAGAGCTGAGTACTTTAAGGCTGAGTTATAATAGTAATAGATTTAAATATAGCTCTAATAAAGCTCTAGGGGATTTATATTAAAAGCATTCTAGTCAGGCACCTTGCTACATTTAGGGGCTAGCCTTTTTTATGAAGTATCTATATGAGGAATTTCAGCTCGAGCCTAGAGGGTAGAGTTGCATAACCAAACCACTGAAATCGAATCTAACCCTCACCGAACGAGCAGCAGTGAGGGTTCAGTTCCTAGCCTAGGGAATCACTTCAGTTTCAGTTTAGGTAGGGTAAAACTGATTTAAGTTTGGTTAAAACTATTAGTTACAGACTTACAGTTTTTGAGGATTTATTAGATTAGGTTTACTAACCCTTACTATTTTACTTAGTAATTACTAATTTCTGGGATTTCTCTAGCAATATTAATATCACTAGATAGCCTAGTATCTAGTCTATCTAAATATGAAATATCAATTCAAAATATCTAGTGGTTGGTGAGATAAGAGAATAATTATTTCTGTTAGGGGTTGGTATGGAAGTTGTGATGGTTTATATATATATGGATTAACCTTTAATAATTACTATAATCTAAGGATAATTATAACCACCATCTATTTAACCCTATAGATATTGAATCAATATTTATATATAGATTAGTATGATGATAATTACTATATATTCCATATAGAAATATTAATTTCTATAGGCATGGTAGTAGTATGATAGATAGTATAATTATTTAAAATTTTAAAATAGTTAACTGTTACAGCACCAACACCGCGAGGCTGAGATGACGGAAGTACGAAGTGGTGATGACCAACCATTCCCTAATTACCAGGTTGTTATGCAGGACAATTTGTATATGTGCTAATGATGCCTACTTCAGCTGCATAATCATGTGATTATGAGAAAGGTCCCAAATGCTAAGAACCATTGATGGTCCTCCAGGGACTGAAGCTAAATATAACTGCCATGGACTACGGACAACGGTCTATGATGGGACCTTATAATAACCTTAAGAGTAGGACTGATGGAGGAACTATATAAGGATGCTTATTACCACTATATCTAGCACTCTTAGTTTAGTTCTTTGTGTTTAATATAAATTATTTACTTAAGTATAAGTTCACTAGTCTAATTCATCAGTTACTCTCTACTATTGAGTACATGTACTTAATAGGCCTTGCTTCTATCTCTACTGTTATTATTCTTGTATTACTTTTGGAATGTCCTTGACCCTCAGAAGGTCATTGTATTACTGCACTATTAGGCTACCTGGTCGGTAGGCCTTAAGCGAGTATAGGCTATAAGTCCAGGGACTATAGCACCCTGTTCCCAAAGTAGTTGACTAGCAGAGGACAGCAGAGACGGATCCCAGGGTGTGACATTAACTTTCACTAAGGGGTAGCAATTCATCTAACCTAAAATCAAACTAAATCTAACTATGGTTAGTTAGTAGGGACCTAGCTAGGCCTACCTAGGCCCAGTAGTGGGTTTTAGGGTTAGAAATCAGAACAGATCAGGTTTGGTTCTAATTTCTAGGATTTAGACTCGAAATCGCAGCGGTTTGGTTCCAAACCTAGTTGGACTCGCCTGAACTCGGACCAAATGCAACTCTAGGGCCTAAATATCAGTCTTACCTTTCCTAAATGAGTACAGTACCTTAGGTCTCTATATATTACTATAATATTAAGCAGCGTAGCTAATAAATAGATATTACTAGACTATCTAAGAGGGTTAAGGTATACTATTACTAATCTATAATAGACCACCTCTATACAGACCAATAGAATCAAAGGGGTATTAGAAACTGGTGTGGAGGAATAGAGATAATAGAATAAGGATATTAAAAGGACTATAAAGCAGCTTTACTAGTCTTGCTAGCTTATGGTGGATAGAACACAAGGTATACCAAATCTAGTAGTAGTTATAATATAATATCATCCTGCATTTCTCTAAAATTAATGAACCTGCTTGTCCAGCAAGATAAGAGAATATATTCTTCTGGGTATATAATAACACCAAGTCCACTAAGGAGTCTTGTGCTGTTTCTAGAGACCAAAAATACAATTGTCAAGGTTTGATGAGGACTTCCTAGAGAACAAGGGGTCGAGGGGGCAATGTGCATGGCAGAGCGGCCCAAAAGTGACGTTGGCGAGGAACTCAGCGACCACCGGAGTGTCCGGGGCCAGGCTCACAATGATATGCACGCATATGTAGCAAAGAAGAATTCCTAGAAACTAGCCTGCTTGACTCTCTTCTAGTAAATTAGAAGGCAAGGGCATCTCCACTAAGAATGACAGAAATATAGATCTAAGATTATTTATAGGACTATTAGCCTTTATGTTATGCTTCTATTAAATATAATTAGCTGATGAAGTTAATGGTAGCTAATGTACTTAGTGGAAAATGTGAAGATCATAACTATATACTAATTATTTCTTTGTTATTAAGCTGTAGTGAAACTATTAGATTAGGACTCCTAGAAGTGCTTTCCTAAGGGCTATAATGCTGATTTAGGGTAATAGAACTTCAGATACTCCCTATATTAAGGATGTATAATCTGTGATATACAAGGGGCATCTGAGCCTCTAAATAATATATATAGTATAAAAATTAATAATCAGTTATTCCTCTTCCTGACCAAAAGCAAACTCTGAAATGGTGAAAGTAGCACTCAGTAGGCCTCTAGTTCACTTCGGTCTTTTTACAACAGAATCAAAAAAGCTCTGAGGTATTGATGGCCCCATTGATTCAGCTACCGGAAAATGGCATTAGTGGTCTCAGTGATTCTGCCACCAGAGAAACATCAGCGTCATTCTCTTTAATTTGCAGACTAATATCTGCCACGCAGCCACAGACAGCCACATGAACGAGGATACTAGATAGCAAGATTGACACATGTTTCCTGTGAGTCACCCCATTGTGGTGTAAGCCGCGCCAAATATTGTCTGTGGTCGACGTTGGGGAGCTGGGATGCGAAGGAGTGTGTCTATAACGTAGCACATGAAGATATTTTCTTGGGATACAGGAATGTTCCTTATATAGCGATATTATGAGTAGCATAATGAGACAGATCATCCCAATATGCATCGAGCGAAGTGCCGTACGCTTCTAATAGGATCTGAATTAATTTAAATATTTTCCTGGGGATATTGTAGGATCATTGTGGGGGATCTACATAATTAGTGGCTTTAAGGAATGAGGGCTGATCATTGTAGACTTTGCAACCTAGTATTGGATAAGCCACAGCATGGCTACTTGCTCTGCAGCAATGACATGGCTTCTGTTATCTCCCCTCTATCTTACACATGTTTCCCTCTCATGGACAAAGTCCTGAGAAAGAAAGTGAAAGCAATTACTGCCCATTCAGAATGAGTAGTCTGAGTGAATTCAGCTAATCAGAGTCTGCTGTAGGGGTAAACCCGCAATCCAAAGCAAACAGACAAAAGTACAGATACTGGTATAAGGCTGATTCACCCAATTCCTTGTCCTACTCTGGTAAGTGTGAATGCTACTGGCCAGTGTAACTTGAGCAATATGAACTACTTTTCACTAGCAGGTTGAATACCCTGGGGAAGCTTCACAGCTGATGCAGTCCAACCTAATAAAGTCTGAATCTCCTGTTCCTTGATTATAAAGCGCGGCGCCTAGCGCGGCACCAACTGTACTAGAGCTGATTGCAAAGGAAAGAGAGAGAATTGGCTATACCGCACTTAAAAGTCTGTGTTTCTTAACATCACCTATCACCGTCCAGGACTGTCCCGGTATTTTGGTAACCCATTCCAAACTATCGCGTCTATGTCGGAGAACACCGCTCCACATATTGATATTTTGGTCTTTTGGCTTTACCCAAGACATGAGCTTGTCCAGATTCAATGCCAAAGAGCCCATGCAATGAATGTAAATACTCCTATTATTATTTTTTTTCTTTTTTTTTGCACCATGATGTTTCGCCCTTAGCTAAAGCTTTGCTGTTCCGACTCATCCGGTGGAAATAGACAACGTCATCTGATTTGTTACCAATCTGGCGGGCCGGTCCGTTAAACCTTAATAGAATCAACTCGGATGATTGGGTAACGGAGGTCTGTTGGAGCCGCTGGGCCTGGAACGTTATTTACCTGACATGGTGGTTGGTTAACCTAGATAGATAAAACCTCGACAACCATAACCAATGGATTAACCAAATGGTTTCGATTCGGTACCAAGAGAAATCGAAATTGGTGCGGTTCCCTAGGCTAGGAGCTGAATCCTCACCACTGCGAGTTCGGTGAGGGTTAGAGTATAGACTCTATACTTTCTATGCTCTAGAGGGGTTACAGGCAACTATAATTAGTATAGGACCTGTAGACTCTGCACACAACACTGTTACAAGGACTAGAGAGGGGTTAATTAGGTAACCTAGACTACTAGATTATCCTACTAAAGGAGTAGTATAGCCTTAGTAGGAGTAGTATACCTAGTAAAACCTATTAGATAAGCTAATCCTAATAAGTATATACTAATTTTACTATTATTATAAGGGATCTAGATACTATGACTAGCATAGTTAGATATAGCATGGGAAGATAAATAGAATAATACCTAGATTATCCCTCCTAGATAGCCAGGGACCTAGTGCAGGCCTGATATAGTTACTAGACTAGGGATGGCAGCACCTATACCAGGAGGCCCAGCAGGGTCTGACGGTGCCCTCTCGTAGGCTAAGTGCAATAGGCTCTGCTACCTAGGGTTGAGTGGTTGGCAGAGCTTTACTGCCCAAATCCGGAGGCATGGATCCTCACTATGCAAATGAACAGAAGAAATGGTGACTTTATAGGGTGGAATCGGTGTCTATATTCAATCGATCGGAATTTACGGGAATTGATTTGATCGAGGGCGGCTGAATCAGAATTTGGCGTTAGGTAGGGTGACAGGTGGACATTAGTTAATATATAGATAAGACAGCATTTTAGACTTAATAATACAGTGGCTGGTAAGTGCAATGCGGAAGATTTTCGAAATGTACCTTGATACTCAAGGCTGAAACAACTCATCATTGTAATCTTCAAAAAGCAGCGGCATCTTCTTCCGAAAGTCCTGTGTTGCTACCTCGTCCTGTGTTTCAGTACATAGGGTCTGGGGCCAGTACCAGAAGCCTCGTGAGGCGAGCAGTCTATCAATATATTCGTCGAATGAGTATCGTGTCTTGTAGAGCTCTTCCCCACAATAGTGAAAAGCAACGTGTTCGCTGGGCTGGCCCCACGAGTTGTCGCTGCCACCACGGCATGGAGGTGGCTGGAGGAATGCAACGCATGCCTCCGGCACAAACCTGTCAAATGGTTTCACAGAGCGGAATTGTTGACGCTCAGCAATTTCATCATCGTCGTCCCCCTCCCTTTCTGCCCACCATATGATTCCTTCCCACTCGTCAAACACCTCCTTTATAGGTAGAATGCTAATAAAACCCTGATCGCTCATGTCACCTGTCGCGATCTCCTGCACCGTGTGACGCCATTCCAGCCTCACCCAGCCCAAGGCACGATAAAAGGTCTCCACGCCCGTGGGTAGTTGGCCATTTGTGCGTTGTAGGACGGTCTGGATTTCCTCCTCGCTTGTGGGTGGGCCGATTTCAGCATCAAGCACTTCGATATGTGGTGTTTGGCGCAGAGTGATGACGAGGCGCTCAAAGCGGGTGCGAATATCAGTCATCGTGTGGAGGCTTGAATCGCAAATATAAAAAATTCCCTAGTGTTATAGAGAGAACTCGGTAGGGAGAGCAATCAATCTGCTGCAGTACTAACCAGACACCAAGATAAGAAGACGAGAGAATCCAGCCCTAATGCTGTTGAGCACGCGACCTCTAGAGGAGCAGGTGGAAAGTGTACCTTGCTCAAATCTGTTGAAGACCAGACAGGAGACTCGCAAAATAAAACTGGGTTGG
Organism: Aspergillus felis; assembly: GCA_016413765.1. Lineage (NCBI taxonomy): Eukaryota > Fungi > Ascomycota > Eurotiomycetes > Eurotiales > Aspergillaceae > Aspergillus > Aspergillus felis. The sequence goes on along the minus strand of CP066506.1, from coordinate 4,384,064 downwards.
AAGTTGAGGCCGAAAAAATTTTCAATACGACGGTGAGTCCTCGTGATATTCCCCGTAATCCCGTTCGCTGTTGATCTCTGCCCGTTCCTCGTGTCCTGGTGCTATCTCATTGGTGGGGAACCCAGAATGGCAACGGTGCGGGCCTAAGCCTCCTGCCAAGCACGTGCTGGTGTCAGCTGGTGAAGTGAAATAGTGAATAAGACAACCCCTGATCATATGATATATCTCCACTATAAAGGTTAACTAAGCTTAATACTATAACTTATCTCCTATATATCTCTATCTTTAAGCCTAGGTATCCCACCTATATAAGTATTTATAGACTTTAAACTAGAACTATAGATTAATATCCTATAGGCTATTAATAACCTTAATTTAAATACTATTGAATATGTACAAGACCTCTAGATTATAAGAGAATTTCTATCTAATTAATTAGAAGCAGTAAAAGAAGCAGTAAAGTTACTAAAGTAGTATTATAATTAGAATTGTCTAGATATAACTAGAGTTGTATTTAGTGCAAGTTCAGGTAAGTTCAAGCCTAGTTAGCACCAAACTGCTGCAATTTCAGGTTCAGATTTTAGAACCCAGAGCTAACCTAGATCTGACCTAGGTTGGTGGTAGTTCACCGCAAAAACCCACTGCTGGGCCCTGTATTTTGCCTCACTGACTACAAGGTGCAGGGCTCCGCGCTTGACTCGGCGATCTTGGATCTTAAAAATGACCCGATGATGCCTGGTCGAGACCGCCACCGAAAATTCTGCTTGATCTACGTACAATTATCCAGATTATGAACGCGCAAAGGACTCCATATTCTGCAAGCAATCGAAATGAACAACCTCCTGTTCGGACCCTATCCCTGGTTTCTCGCAGAAATGCATAGACAGTGATAGAATTGAAGAGCTCCAAGAAGCGACTTTAGAGGCATGGAAGCATTCATTTAAGAATTTCATTTTTGTAGATAATAGAAACCGGCGACTTCAACATTCTCTCTGAAAGCACCAATTCTCCCATAGAATACCATAATATTTGTAATATGTCCTTTTCAAATAACCCAGACTTTAGCAATGAAAACACTGCAGAGACTTGACGAGAAAGTACTCGCCGCCTGAGATGGAGTTCGCCACCAGCATCCAACGTCTCTGGCCCACTATCAAAAAGCCCAATATTCTTCCATAAGCCGGTTTTATCACTCCTTGTAAATATCTTTGCACATGTGTGTCCATCTGAAGAGTAAAGGAAATATTCTCTGGACTAATAATTCTGCACCATCTACCTGCTCCCTTTTATCTAATGAATTATTCACCGCCATGTCTTACATACATGAAGCCTCCCAAAAATCTTACATCTTCCACTACCTTTCCTTTATTAAACTAGCGGTGAGATCACTTTAGGACATGTCATATTCAAGTTTGTACTCACTACAGGAATCTCATTCCATGGTTTAGCATGCCTGTGAAACAATAGCCTCTCTTGCATACTTCTCCTCTAGCCATACAGATGCTCTAAAACCCCTACTAGAATGGAGCATACTTTAACTACTCCATCTTTCCGGATCTACTCTCTGCCAGATAACATGATGCCGTCAAATTCAACTTGACCGGCTATTATTCATACTCGCGACTTCATTGACCATGTTGAACCAGACCCTACATGCCCCAGTAAAGGGCTTTCTATGCAACTCTGTATTTGACTCAACATACCGTGCAAAGACATTCAATCAGACGATGTTGAACAAGATGAAATTCCCAGCCTGGTCAGATTTTTTAATGAGGCCAATCAGTCTGACCTTTACAAGCCAAACACTGTTGTCTACTCCTCAGGTCTTTTCATGACAACCTCGTCCGATGACGAGAAATTTTATATTGTCATCCACGCTCACAACTTAGACCGGTCAGTTTGTCCTATCTGCCATACATTAAAGCTTACACATTCTGGTCATCCGGGCAATGAAGACGATACCGAAACCTATTTCTTGCACTGTCCCGGAGCTGCCCAGCCAATAGTTACGCTCCTTGGTACTGTTCTTGAACGCGGTTGTTAACTGAATGACGGATCAACGCTCCTTCACTACCATCTCCAGACTACTGTCTACGATACTTCACCCCGAACCCAACACCCCTTTCCCATCACTGCGTACTTCAGAAACGGTCAGCGTTGGGCGAACTTTCCACCACTGAACATGAGCACCCATGTTTTCTTCCACAGGTCGCATTTTTGGCCTCACAAAGAACATCGCCAATTAGCTGTTGTTACTGATCATATACATTTTCTCCCAACACCAAATCACCATTTCCCCGCTACCCCTTCCTCGACTGGTTCTTATTTATCGTTACTTTTTACCTTGATTATAAAAACCAGGAACGTTCTCGAACAATGATCCCCAATCACAGCATCGGTGCTAGCATAGCTATTTATAAAGGCCTGCCATGGCAAAGTTTATTGATAATTTAATTAAGGTACCACTGTCATATATATCACGTACCAGTCTAAAAGACCTGTAAGTCCATGTGGTCCTACTGTATAACCAACGAATCACCCACTCGGAATACCACAACATGCCGTTCAGCGAAGAGGCCGAACGCAGGTCTTTCGTTCCGATTTTATCAACACTGGTGGCGGGTCCTGAGGCCACCGCCGCACAGGAGGAATCGGCCACTCCGAAGATCTCAGACACAATTCCCATCCATGCGGACTTTGCCATGGGTGGGAGGATTATCGCGCCTGAGTCGACGTTCAGTTGGAGCGTTGGTGCGGAAGACGTTGTCAGTAGCCGGAAGAAGCGAAATGCCTATGTCCACCTGCCGATTACGAAGAATGGAAAGGCCAAGATCCGTCTGGATGAGCGTGAAGATGCAGTGCTTAGTGAGGGCGATGGGGCTTTCATTTCAGGGGTAAATACGGCGCGATGTGTTGAACGTGGAGAGTATTGGAGAGGATGAGGCTGAGGTTATTGTTCTGGATAGTACATAGAAGGTATCTATCACACTTCAATGAAAGAATCTTGTACAATTAGAACCATCTTAGCCACATTTCAAAAATATATTAAGGTCATATAAATAGCAAACTTCATGCATTGTGCCATACAGGATGCCCAATATACTATTACTGCTCAAATATACCCCATCTTAATCACCCACCCATCGATTGTAACACAGTGTCCCCTTTGAGATCTATCTAACGACGAGCAGCGTCGGCCTTGATGAAATCCGCTGCCCGTTCGGCCACAGCGTATAGGGTGCTCACTAAATGGCCGCAGACTTGGAATGGAAGCACCGAGGCATCTACAACTCTGACATTCATAGTGCCGTACACACCCAGGCGCTCGTCCACGACACCGCCAATTTCACGAGGCATCATGGCAGCAGTGCCAACGGGATGGAAGTTAGAACGATCTAGGCTGTTTGTTAGGATTTGTACTCGCGTACTATTGCGGAAATGCATCGAAAACTTACAGTTGTTATCAAAGACCCATTCTTTCCAGCTCTGCTCGGAAGCGTTCCGAGGAAGGACGCTATAGCCTGGGGTGGACTCCTTGACGATGCTGCTGAGAGGGTAGCTCTCGAACGCGCGGCGAATATACTTTGCAACGCCGACGTGGCTTTTCGCGTCCCAGTCGAGCATGAAGTAATTGGGGTTGATGATAGGGAATCGGAGCGGGTCTGAGGAACCAATGTGGACACTTCCACGAGCGAAGGGAAGAAGGGTCCAGAACTCCGCAGACACTGACTTCGCGCTTCCCGGGTAGTTCAGGACTTCTGCGATTGGAACCCTGCCCTTGAAAATAAGATCATACTGGACCTCGAAGAGACGCTCAAGATCGGAAGCCTTCATAACGTTTCCGTTGGCCTTGGCTGTGTCGGCTGCGTATTGCTTCAGGTTGGCACGAATTTGTTTGGCAACAGACTCGGCTTTGTCACCGAAGACATCATAGACATCGGGGTAGGAAACTGTTTTGCTTCCGGAGATGGAACTGTTGCTCGAAGCGTCCATATGGCTGTTCACCTGGTCCTGAAGGTTCTCACCGACAGTAGGAAGGCCAACTTGAACGGGGATGTTGAACTTTTCAAGAATGCTAGGGTTGCCAATTCCGGAAAGTTCAAGGATAGCCGGGGTCTTCAAGGCACCGGCAGAGACAATGACTTCCTTCTGGACGTTAATAACGCTGACGGTACCGTTTCTGGACGTGATTTCAACACCACTGGCAGTGACATGCCCATCATGGGCTTCGCTCTCCCACATAATCCGGTTGGCAAAAGTGTTGAGCAGGACGTGCAAGTTAGGTCGGGACCGGTAAGGCCAGTAGTACGCACGAGCGGCATCTTCGCGAACATACTCATCAAGATTCACAGTGGAGGGGAACATGTTGAAGCCGCGCATCTTTCCGCCATTGACATCCTCAGTCCATGGAAGTCCCATGCCCTGGAAGGTACGGTTGAGATAGGTGGTTAGGGTATTGGACTGGATGTTCGTGAAGGCAACGTCAAGGGGACCGTCCTGGCCGTGGGATCCAGGGTGATACGACGCTCCAAGAGAGGCCTGAGATCTGGTTGGGATGGTGAAGTTCTCGCTCTTGCGATAGTAAGGGAACAATTTCTTCCACGTCCATCCGGTGTTCCCAATGGCTTCCCAGGAGTCAATCTGAATGTCCTGAGCCCGCGTATAAGCCATGCCTGCGGATAAGAGACATTCCGTTAGTTACGTCAGGTGAACACACGGCCTGTTATACAAACCATTGATAGTGCTCGTTCCACCAAGAGCCTTCCCGGCACGAAGCACCTGACTCAGGTTTCCTCCGTATGGCTGATTGACGGACTGGTATTGCCAGTCAATGTCTGTCCCAAATGCAAGCCCGTAACCATCGACGTTTGTGACATTGGCATTGTTCCTGACAGAGCCACCGGCCTCAAGAACGAGCACGTTCACGCTGGGATCCTCTGATAGACGATTTGCGACAGCCAGACCACTAGTACCACCTCCAATGACGATATAATCATACTTTGGAGACGTGGAGTTGGATAAAGGTGCCGCCACTGCAAGGGACAGGGCGCTGAGGAATGAGAATTTTCCCAACATGGTTTGTATAGGTGATGAAATTGAAATAACCCCTAAATTCTGATAGAACTGTGTGGAAAAAGGCCTTAATATGTACTTCCCGGTCGCTCTATACCCTGCGACAGCGTAGGGGTCAGTTGCATAATCGTTTGTCAGCGGATCCGTCATTTAAGAAGGGATCCCTGTCCCACAGCAGTGGCTGGAAACGCATCCTAAATTTAAATTACCTCGAGGGTCCAACTAGATGGACCGCCTGCCACCCGCTGCCTGCATTCCCCTGTTGTCGCTGCTGACTTCGTGCGTAAAGCACCATGTGGTGACATATGTCCGTATATGGTATGTAGTACCACCCTTCTCTCTAAGATATTGCCGAAATTCTGCATCTAGACTCCCTACAGAGCCGTATCGACATGAGACTGCACTAGACGGGAGAAGTTTCAACACCCGCGGATTCACCGGGAAAAGGTCCACTTCTGCCTTCAGGTGGACTCTCGGCATGCCGATCAGAGCTTTCATCCGTAGATTGTCCGGAATCTGGCTGTGATTACATAAGTCTTACTCAATGCACGATCGGATTTATTCAGCAATAGTGAGACCAGTAAGCAGAAATGCTCCAATTATTTCCCACGTGCTCTGGCTGTGAAGCATACCGGGTCTGCCAGATGTTTCAGCGGACACTCTTCTCGGACCGGCCGACCAGTGGGACAATGCTGATCGCACAGAGAGTTTCGCCAACGATTTTGTCAGTTTCACTATTTCCGGGATGGAGTAATGAAGATCATCCATAGATCCCAATTTTCAAACATTGATTGATTAGATCAACAGAGCAGCGCTGACGAGATAAGGTATTGAATACAAGGAACTAGGTGTAATCTGACGTCCTTTAGAATTCAGGAATGTTTCGACACAAGTTTTGTCACGGTGGGGAAGGTGGGTGTCATCGTCTGACTGCAGCAGCTGAGTCTTGCCGTCGAAACTTTCTCAGTATGATATTCAAAAATCTTTTATCTGGCTGGGACGTTGGGCTCCTAAGGCCCATGACAACTGTTACACCACCTAGGGTTGTCTGCGCAATGGGAACCTATATAGTGTGTTGTAAGGGGTCAGCGGGTTCTTGGATGAAATTTCCATTAGTCCCCAAGTTCAGTGTTGAATTGCTAACACGGGATGTCCTGCTTCGATGGGAGAGTAGGCCAAGTTTGAGGGTGTAACTTGCTCTCCTTTCGCACCGATTGTCACTTATGGAGTTAATTTCTCCAAATAACCTGTATTACATCGGTTACTCACAACACTTGTCATGAGCATGGGACTGGCGGTCGTGAATGCCTTCGTTCCTCTCAAACGCCAGTGCTCTGACTGGACCCGATTATATAAGCGATCCCCAAGACAACTCACCAAATATTTGGGCTCTTTCTCGATGAGTACAGGGGGGGAAACTTAAACATTCCCTTAAAGAAATAAGTAATTCTCACAGATTGACATTTTTGAAGGTCAGCGATATAATGCTATAACATGCATCTGTCATATTGGCCTGGGCTGTGAGCACCAACATGCACAATGGATAAGAACGTCCAGGTCTGGCGCAATGTTTTCTATCCACCAGGGGTGGCGAGAGACTTTTAGTGTAAGGCTGGCTGCCAGGCAAGAGCACATTATCCCCTTACTCATTCAAGAATGCTTTCCTAGTGTCTTTGCTTCTCTTTTCTCTTTATATAGGAGGATTATACTTCCTAGGATGATATTATAATATATATATTATAACAAATCATAAATAGTGAGCCATATACTTATTTATAGCTATAATAGAATAAACTACTACCTTATAGCCCTTAGCTTGTTATTTAACTCCATATACTGTTGCTAGAGAACTTGCTTTAATAGCTGCACTCACTTACTTAAATATATTCTGTAAAAGCTATAAGGCCAGAAAATTCACCCTAATTCCCTTGCTTTTCATTAGGATAAGGATATTAATGTAAAATATCCACTGCCTGTGCTCTAGAAGGATAGAAACCCTAACAGAGAGGCCAATGTGATAGACTCCAGAGTGCACTCTTATATTCTATGTCTTTAGATTCTAGGCTGGCATCCTGCCTGAATAGCGATATTGATTCACGCCGATGACTCGTCATAGGTTCTGCTCATCGCCGGGTCGATCGGGGTCCTCGTGGCGATTTTTATGATTTCTCTCTGCTCCCAATACTACCAGATCTTTCTGGCCCAGGCGGTGCTTCTGGGGATCAGTATGGGGTTTGTCACATGGCCGCCTTTCGCGGTGGTTTCCCGCAATCTGCCACACCATCGTGGCCTCGCCTTGGGGGTGATCACCGGGGGTTCTTCTGTGGGCGCAATCGTCTGGTCGATCATGATTGAGGAGCTCCTGACCAAGCGAAACCTCGGGTTTCCGTGGACGGTCCGTGTGCTGGGGTTTACGATGCTGCGTCTCCTGGAATTCGCATGCATTTCGATTACTGAGCCACCCAGACAACCCCAACCCCAACCCAGACCGGTCCTGGAGGCCACGTTAGAGAGCGGTTCGGCCTCTCCAACCCCGAAGCCGGAGGATGCGTCCCTCCCGTTGCTCCGGAGTCCCGTTTTTATCTCCATGTGCGTTGCCTTCGGCCTCGCCTTCTTGGGCCTGTTCAACCCCTTCTTTTATATCTCGTCGTACGCGGCGGGCCATGGCGCGTCAGCACAAACCTCCTTTTACATGATCTCCATCATGAACGCAGCCACCCTTTTTGGCCGCGTGATCCCTGGAATTGTGGCGGACCGTGTAGGCCACTACAACGTGATGACCTTCGTCCTGCTGGCCTCAGGAATTACCTCGTTCTGCTGGACCGCAGTCCACTCCCTGACCGGGCTTGTCATCTGGTCTATCGCATATGGGTTCTCTTCCGGGGTAAGTTGTCCACCAGCCATTGTCCCCTGCGTCGAATAGCAAGCGATTCATCGGTGCTAATTGTCGCAAACGTGAAGGCCATCCTGAGCCGGCAGGGCGCCTGTGCAGGGCAAATCGCGACTCCGCAGAATCAAGGCAAGGCAATCGGCTTCTTGCAAGGTTCGTTGGCTGTAACGTAAGTGGATATACATGACAGGAGACAATTCACATCTCACTCGCTTTCCCATGCAGGGTCCTGGTCGGCTCACCCATCGGCTTTCAACTGCTGGGCCACTATGGATACTTACCGCTGTCGATGTTTTCGGGCGCCACGCTGGTGGTGGGGGCAGTGGTTATGGGCTATGCGAGACTATGTCTTAACCGAAGGGTGATGGTAGCTGTCTAGGGTTAGTCGTGCGGGTGGGGCTTCTCCAGTCTCGGTATAGACGTCGGCCACTAAGCGTGGATCAATTACTTTGTTCCTCAGAATTCCATCCCTGGTCACAGTAAAGCAGCTAGAAGACTGGTGTAGGCAGGAAGAGAGGATAGAGGTACTGCGGCAATGGGCAAGGTGGTTGATACGGATCTTTGAGTGAAAGGCGTGGACGGACTGAGGGTGGTGGATGCTAGCGAGCTGCCCTTTTTGGTGACCAGACATTTCCATGTCGTGATGTATGCCATCGCTGAGAAGGCGGCGGATCTGATCTCTCCCTCTGACTGTGTTTAAGTTGTAGATCGACAGTGCCTACCCCTACAGAGTCTGAATATTAATGCATCCACAGAGCCTTTGTGATGGTGTTTGGGGCTCGATAGCAGAGATGGAGTCAGTGGGGAGCACGTGGGTCTTTACCTCTACATAGTAGAGTTGCGGTGGCCGCCGTTTTAGATGCTGACAAGATGCGATCAGTGCGTTCCTCTGGACTTTGTTGAAGTGGTACAGGTGGGTTTGTCTCGGAGAGGGTCATGCCAGACCGTCGACACATTTGGTTGGTAAATCTGTCGTCTGCTCTGGTCGCAGATTCTATAGCCCGGTTATTGCGATGGTCATTTCAGCCCCACGTTCATCTCGCTGCATAGGCCATTGTTGTTTGATATACTAGGTTGTATTTTATTGCATTTACAGTTCGCAACTCGGTTGGGAATATGATGAGTCATCGTCATAATACCATAACGTTCTATGGAACCCATCGCTTGGTGCCTGGTGCCTGGCCCAAAGTAACTATATATCGCGGCAAGCTGATACAGGATGGCACTGTATGCAAGAACGGGGCTAATCTACCAAGGGAACCAATCCAAAAAGATGGGTTGAATTAGTTTAAGATATAAAAAAGCAGACTATGCAAGGATGCATTAGGATGTCCTGGCTTACATGAGTAGGGAAGGGGTTGAAGCTCCCAATTCTCATAGTGTCAAGAATCCCCTAGTACTCTGTACAAATAAAGAAATCCTGACACAAATGGAACTAAACTATTTCAGGTGTACTTTACTACCCTACTTTACTTGACACATTTATTAATGGTCACCATAGGCTCGCAAGCAATCGGCGCTCGGCCACAGCCCTAGTCAATCACACCTCAACTCATGCTAATCAATTTTGGGAGCCCGCACTGACTCATAAGGTGAGTCACTGGGATAAAGCAACCAGCTGGGGTTACAAATACTCTGCTCGTTCGACCAGCATTCTATTTGAGCATTCGCATTTAATCTCACTACTCGCGATCAGGTTCATTCCAGCAACCATGGAGCGAGTAAGGAAAACCTTCTTCAACCCTCTCGCGACCTCGAAGGCCCAGGTTCAAAAGATCCTGGAAGACCTGCCAGTCGGCTCTGCACACCCTTTCAGCCCCGAGCAAATCGTTCTTTGTCGGACAGAAAATGGCTTTGAGGAAATCGATATCTCTTCCTACCCGGAAAACTTTTTTTTCAATGCCATGGACTTGGGCGAGATGGGCGAGATTCTTTTACGGCGAATGGCCGGCTTCCAGTCCCATCTGGGTATGTCTACTCTTTCCGAGTATATGGATGGAGAAGGAAATATTAACAACGTGCAGAGGTATTTGAGGACTTCCAGATTATGCAAGCACCAGCATCAACATTTAAAATCCCTATCGTCTCAGATCAAATTACGATTCTAGCAGTTTCTGAACGAACACCCACTTACTACGACTTCTGCTTCGCGGATGAATCGTGTAGGGCATGCTGCTGGCTTGCAAGAAATACCTTCGAGGGAATCACCCACAGCGGAGATATTCTCAATGGACAGGATCTCCTCGATTATGTGAAGATCAACAAAAACTCTCTAACAGACAAAGAAATCTGCGTGTTCATCTCCGGCTACCAGTCTACACTCATCACAAGGTTTCTGGGAACACACCCTGCTTTGCTAGTCGCCGATCATGTGGATAAGGTAAGTTCGGAAACGAGTCTCTTCTCTAGCATCGATTGACTCATCGTTGACAGATTCTTTACATCATCCCGGTGCCCTTGGACTCAGCGACAATCGGGGACGCAACAATCTGCTGCCCGTTGGTAATAAAACGCGATGGAGACTCGTTAATTTGTTCGATATTACCGACCGCAACCACGGACCGGGACATGATGTGCAACAGTGACAAGTTGATCAGCCCTGCCTTCCCAGAAGCGATAAAACGCGCCGACTTCACCGTGTGTACTCCTGAACTAACTACGCGAAGTAAGAATCACCATCGTCAAACGACCGAAGCGATGAGCAAAGCTAATATGTATACAGAAACAGCCCCAGTGAATGATTCGGTCAAAGAGGACACAGCGTCAAATTCAGAAAACCTGCGTAAGGTCATCACCAAAGAAAATGCCATTTTTACCACCGATTCAGCTGTTCTTCCTTCGTTCATTGATCTGGAGAAAACACAGATCATACGGTTCGGCACCGGTCTTGAATTCAAACTACCGGACGCAGAGTTACCCACGAGAGAGGAGCCCTCCGCTATTGTTCTGCCATGCATTTTTGGTACCGAGATCCAAGGCCCAGTCCTACTTGCAACCGGAACAGTCCCTTCGAATGTCCCATTTCCCAATGAAGATGCACTCCGGGACTACTATAAGCAACTCAGGAATGCCGTGGTGATCGTCGATGAACGAATGACAGATAATGCCCGGAATCTCGCATCTGCCTACCGAATCAATGCACTCTTCATCGTTCAACTCACTCCAGAAACCGAGCCCAAGGATACCAATGGTATCGTTTCATTGATGGATTCGGCGAATATCAATGCAGTGACGGCACTTGCAGGACCACAGTCCTTGATTCTGGTTCAGATCTCCGAGAAGTATTACTTCTACAGAGGCATCGCCAACCGGGCACACCTCAATACGTCGGGACTAGCATTTGGCTCAGATGTAACAAGTGTACTCGAGTCTGTAGGCATCGGCTCCATCCTAGATCCGAGGATAGAGCGAGTCATTAACCTCGGCGACGCAAATTCGATCATCCTCCCCACTACCGGCCAGTTAGTCCAACCCCAAGATCTACAGAAGTTGTTTGAAGAAATTTCAGTCGACCAGATCCAAAACCTGGAAGACGACATATCTGCAGTAGTTCCACAGCTCCAGGTGCTTCTGAACCAGAAAGACCTACAAGAACTCTCCAGAGCCCTGGTGACTGCACTCTCCGCCAAGATCAGCAAGGTTGCAGCCCCAGTAAGAGACAGCTACATCGAATTCCTAAGAAAGGAATACCGTATGGAAGATTCCAAATCCGTGCAGAAGAAGAATAAAATGCTTGGAGAATTGAGAAAGATCACAAAGCACATGCAAAAGGCCCTTGAGCCGGTGATCTCATGCCTGGCTAACATGATATCGTCTCAAACGACTTCCAAGCGAACGCATGATCTGAAGCGCCTTGTTCGCCAAACCACCATTCAAAATAACGTCGAGGCAGCGAAGTCCATGACTTTTGAGACTCTCTCGGGATACCTTGAGGAATACGCGGGAGATATGGGTGTTATGCTTTTGAATATTGAGACGGCGCGTTATCGTGAGCTTTTGGGTAACTTGAAAAACAGCGCCATTGATGCCAGGTATGTGGAACCAGCTTAGAGTCAGTCCTCTTCTGGACAATTCTCCCCCATCAAGCCTCCTAAAGTATACCTCGAATGACACTGACTTTTCTAGCCAATGTTGCGCCCTCGACTCGAGAATCCTGCACCTGGAAGGATTCGACGCAGGCATCATCATGGAACAGTCGCAAACTAAGCACAACGGCCCACTCAAAAGCACCATAGGCCCCTCCCAGCCCATTCTGGCGCTACCCTACCTAAGCCAGTCATCAGGAACCGGATCAATGCTAGCCTGGGTCTGTTGGGATGAGTTCGTCAACCTGAAAAGCCCCTACACAGTGCGATGGATGGAGAAATGCAATGAACCGCACATCGCCGCGCTCCGAATTATCATGAGAAGCACGCTTAGCCAAGCAGTCGCGTCCAGAGAACATAATATTCAACCCAACAGCCCGGAGACTGGCCATTTAATGAGCGCACTGTTAATGGCCGCCATGTCGAAACTCGCGGCGATGAGGACATCTAAGCCCGTGGAACTAGACAAAGCCGAGGATACCGTCACAAGGTTAATGCGCGGACTCTTCGGTAATCTCTTGACAATCGCCGGCTCAGGAATCCGTCCCCTCAGCATGGTCTGGCAACTCTTCGGCCTGAATCCCCAATACGACGTCCCCACGAGCTCCGCTGAGTGGATCTGGTATGAAAACGTGGTCGCACTATACCCGTATACAGGCTGGCCACTCCGACAATTCCACGGAAATCTAGAAAAACTCCTCGACAAAGCCGTCATCCGGGTGGTGACTAGGAACGAAAATCTAGCCAGGATCAGAGCAAGCCGCACGGCTGAGATGGAGAAGTTCTGCAAGATGAGGAATATCCAGCTCGAGCATTCGCGCACTATCATTACCATCTTCATGCGCATGCTTACGGCGGAGGATATTGATCTCCAGCCCGTCGCGGCTCGGCTGCTCGCGCAGCTGCCGCATAAACTGGAGAGACAGTCGCAGAGTTACACTAAGATGATCACATACTTGAACCATCTCGCAGAAGGCGGCGAACGGTGCGTCAACGACGACCTCACCGCCGCGAGCGTCTACACCTCGCGCTCCGCAGCCTTCGCGGAACTAAAGAAGCAAGTCTGCGAAGCATGCAAGATGAAGAATTGGGCACGGATGAAAGAAGCCTGCCAGGGGATAATGACCAAACATGTCGAAATCGCGGCGCTGTGGCGCGTCAAGCCTGAATCGCTGAAAGTCCAAAACATGAAGCTGTACAAAGCGCTGTTAGCCGCGGACTTCGACGATATTGACCAGAACACTCGGACTAAGAACCTCGAACTTACAAGGCAGGTTCTCGGCGATGCGGAGAATAAGCGTGATCCGTGGCAGGTTGGGAAGAAGGGTCAGTTCGGGGATAGCATCGAGCCTCTCGATGAGGACTTTCTTCATGAGATTATGACGGGGGAGAAACTAGAGCCAGCAGCCCCTGCTACTATAGAAAATATACCAGGAGAAGAGGAAAAGGCCATGATTGAAACGGAAGATGAATTCTCGGAATTCAAGGCGTCGTTGCGGGCGGAATTCATTAACACCATGCAGAAGAACCTCTCCGCCGAAGAAGTCTGCGACATTATAAATGTTCCTGTCTCCGCGATGCGTGTTTTCGTCAAGGCATTGAATCCAGCGTTTGTTTGGGAAGATTTGGCGGTGAATTTCAAGGGTGTTATGCTGGGGTTGGTGAAAGATCGATCGAAACGGGAGGAGAGTCGGCCTGTTAGGAGGTTGTTGCAGATTGAGGTTGGGAGGAACTTGCAGATCGAGGGGTGATATTTCGAAAATATTGCTTTGCATCCATTTTTTTATGGGTTTTTATGATTTAGCGAAATTCGAGGTCGGCGTTGGAAGGCCTGTCATAGTATAATCAAACCTCGAAGCTTCAATTCCCATACTCTCAATTTCAATAATGGTATCAATCGCTCACCAAAGTGCAATCCAACCCAATCCAAATACGCTAAATGGCCCCAAATATGTATACAAGTAATCACACCCCCACATCTAATGTCCCATCCCAATATACACATTCCACCACCACAGCTTAAATCTCCCCCTCCGTCTCTCCCTCCTCACCTCCTCAACCCAGAAAGAGAAATCAAGCTTACGTGTAGAGTGTGCCACTTCCTATAATGAATTTAGAGCCTCGTCAAGGCCTTCTAAAACCTAATTGCCGCTTACGTTGTCAAGCTGGCTTCGTGGCACACGATTTTGAAACCGTTGAGAGGCCTCCGCGAACTTCAGTACGGCATCCGCTATCTTAGCCACGAGGTGTTGTCTAGCTGACCACTCCTCTACTCTCGTGTAACTCCCCCCTCCCCCGGCAACAAGCTCGACACGGTATTACACTCCACTCGTATTGACCAGCTGGCTACTAACCTCTTTTAGTTGGCATCTTGGTGCAGATGTTAGTTATCTGGCCAGATTTCCCCTATTATATTCTATAGTATAATATCTCTATAATCACCTAATAAATACATATAGCAGAGTATCACAAACTTTATTATATAGCACCTTTTCTATGTAGAATTCCTAAGTCTAGAGTAAATAACTTATAGTTAATGCCCCTGAATAACATTTGTCATTTTAAGCTTAATTAAGCTTGATGTATGAATTATAGGGGGTGTGAGCATATTTAAATCTAGTGAGTATTAGACCCACCCCCTGGCAGCTAATCAGTGGCAACACCCTAAATCCAGTGAGCCCTCAAAGCTCCGCCCCTTGTGGGATAGAATCCGACTGCTCTTTTCCATATCATTCATGCTAGAGTTGCATAACCAAACCACTAAAATCAAATCTAACCCGGGCAGGAAATCTCCAGCGGGCCATTGTTGCTAATGAACGAAATTACCACGCCCGCTTCTCTGGCAGTGTCCATAATGTTCTGCATATATTGAGGGTCAACGGATGTGGCGTTTTCCCAACGGGGTGTACTCATTCTCGGGTGATAGAGAACGATAGGGCCGCCGTTAGTGATTTGATTTTTGGCAATTGTACGGGCAATATTCGTCAAATATCTATTAAGGAAATCATTTTAGTCGTGCAGCAAAATATGGAAACGTCACATATCAAGAGGTCCATACAATTCGTACGTCTTCATGTACTCAGGGTCTCCACTTCGCAAAGTCCCAGGAACTCTTGAAAGCCAGCCTGGGAAGCCACCGCCGGAGACTTCAGCGTTGATATAAGGACCGAGGCAGGAAGAAGAGAAACTCCCGCTTGAGTGGCCTCGTCAAAAAAAGGTTGCAGATCGAACACATCATCTGCGCGATAGGTGCCCCGGTTGCCTTCCAAAAGAGCCCAGTCAACGTAAAATGAAACGGTATTGAAGCAGAGGGCTTTAACCTTTTTTGACACGTCGAGATGGAGTGATTGGATAGGAAACCTGGAATCAAAATTAGATGCTTTATTAAGGGATGTTGGCTCCTTTGAAGCGTACCGGAATGGGTGTATTCACCCGAAAAGATCATGGCTCTCTCTCCATGGATACAGAGCGATTGAGTATCCCATGTCACCTGGCTATGTCAATAGAAATTCCGTAGATGGCGCAAACTGACCATTTCTCTTGCAATATTTTGCAACAAAGCCCGCTTCTCGCCGCCCAGTTGATCTGTAATGCCGTAAGAGCCAATTCAATGAGACAAAGCCCTAGCTAGGACTTGCACCGATAGACAAGCCAAAGCCGGGACTGCAGAAGGGAGCTTCATGTTTTGAGATGGCTGCAATCAACAACCAGTCAAGCTACAGCGGTTTGGATTTTAGAAAACCTTGCAGGATGCAATTTTCACAATCCTGAAGATAATCATGTAGGATGTGTAGCAGGCTCATTATCCCGCCCTCAATCTTTAATGGGTTCATTCAATTCTCCCGATCAAGAGGTAATACTCCGCCGGGGGAGGGGGGAGAAGATTCTCAAGTCCATCGTATTTATTTGAATTCAGCAAACCCTGTAGGCCCGGTTTCCGTAACTCTAAGATATACGCATGGTAGCTGGAGTGTCGGGTCAGCATGGCGTGGAGAGTGCGTATCGGATCAAGAGGTAATATTCCGGCGTGGTAGCAAGTAGAATTGAACTCTGAGGCAGAAAGGATAAGCATTGTTGGACAGAATGAACTCCCTATTATTAGCCGTTTGTCTTAGGCTGAATATGCCTTCCTACAAAATCTAAAACAGCGGGTTCACTATTGATAGTCGATAAAACAATAGAGAATTTCCCATGATTCCTCAACAATGGTGGCAGGGCTGGATTTGATTTTAGTACTTCAGTTATGCAACTCTAATATAGAGTTATTTAAGGAATACCATATTCACATAAATTTTAGTAAAATTTCATTTTTATTTTTATTTTTATTTTATTTTTTTTTTTAGCTTGAGCGGCTTCACAGGCCTTAACTATACTGGATTCATTACATTTACTAGCTTTAGGTATATTAGGTGGGAATAGCTCTAAATAAATAATAATATATAGTTTTAACAAAATCTACAGTTCCGGTGATATCTACTATGTACAGTTCTGGTGTGCTCACCCACACCACTAAAAAGTGGGTGAGCCTAAAGCACGGATATATCTCTGCAATGGCCCCACACATCAGGGATCTAAAGGGGACAGCATCGGATATCTCGTGTATCTCCCTTATGAAGGTTACATCGGTTCGTGATTGGCATCACCCAATACAAGGAAAGCCACAATGCAAACAGCTTGTCCAAGAAGGATTAGAACGAGCAAGAAACTTCACGCCATTCAAGAAGTACACCTTGAAGAATGTGCCGTTCAACTACTTTTTGACTCATCCAGCCTCGTTTCGCCTCAGTATTAAAGTAACAGACCTTTTGATTTTGAAACAACAATGGGAGTTCTCCGGCGCATAGCTGGCTGTCCATACAGCGAAATGTTATGATGATTCTAGCAGTAGGGAAGTCGCGTTAAAGCTCCTCCGTCGGGTAGAGAGGGCTATGTTCGGAGGCGCTTTCGCTCCGGCTGGTGGCGGGGATAGTGACAATACTAGTTTTAATCAGTAAGCTTGGCAAGTTAACACTGAGTTTGCACCTGCCTACTCAACGTCTGCGTTGTGAGACCTGGACCCAGAAGTTATGGCCACTTCAGGCGATGCGGATAACATGCTCAGGCTTGTCTTGAAAGTATGGGGGTCAAGTGTCCGGTGCTGGAGAGCGGGAAAAACAGGAAAACCCGTTCAATTTATATTCCTGGACCCGTGATCAGGTTATGCATAATCAGCCCGCTTTAAGACGAGCGAAGACAGCCAGCTGGCATCTTCTGCCTTTTATCTGGACCCTGGGAGCATCCACTTGTTCCCAGGAATGTCTCCGCTCCCGTAATCCACGGTCGATATTCTGCAGAATCATGTCTCAAATAGCTGTGGAGCTCCCAGCAACTAGGCAATAGGACGCATCTCTCAATGCCAGATTTGGCATGACACAGCTGTTCTAGAACGGAAACATCCCAATGAGCCGTTTCACGTAATCGGTTTCCACTTATGTAGCATTCCATGTCAGATTTGGGGACATAATGAGGAACATTTGCTCGTGAATGACTTTATGTGGCATATCTCATGAAAAGGTCAAGATATTGGGTAAATCAATATAAGAAGTGCCTCTCAGATGGTCAACTGCTGTGAGAGGTTTTGCGCATGGCGCTATAACTCATGTTTACGCAAGTTATTTAATTCGAGGCATATTTGTATACCATAAATAGAGCTAATCAAGTAAACAGCCACACAGCTCGGATAATTTGAGATCATTTACTAAAGCCACATCAGATCTTGTAAGATCATGAGGGCGTAATCGCTTCCAAGGCTGATTGTGAACTGTACACCCTATCCGTGCAAGCAGCAGCAGCTAAATAATGCAGGACAGAGAAGACAAATAGAGGGTTCAACAGAGGAGAGAAGGCTGAGGTAAGGAAGACGCTGAGGAGATGGAGCGCACTTTCATATACTCATACTCCATATCCAAAACCTCTCGCCGCCGTCTCTTTCCGTATATCTAACCTCGCCTTAAAATCTCCCTAATCCCATCGCCCAAAAGCATCTTGGCATACACGGGATGAAGTAGTTCCCTCACAAGCCTCGGCACCGCTGGCTCCCCAGTGAGCGGATCACACGTGAACCCAGAAAGTGTGATCATGACAGCATCCCCGTCCCGCTCCACCTCGACGCGGTCCGAAAATACCATGTGCGATTTATCTGAGCCGCCTACGTACTCAACGAACGCTTGGTTTTGTTTCGTGGCGCTGGTAGACTCAATATGGGTGGGATATAGTCTCCGTCGAATATCTGGGTTTGCCGCGCTGGAGTCCAGGAGCTGCCAGTTACCGAATACCAACGTCCC
This sequence comes from Aspergillus felis, assembly GCA_016413765.1. Taxonomy (NCBI): domain Eukaryota; kingdom Fungi; phylum Ascomycota; class Eurotiomycetes; order Eurotiales; family Aspergillaceae; genus Aspergillus; species Aspergillus felis. The sequence continues at coordinate 4,365,693 of CP066506.1, read as the reverse complement.
GAGGGGAAATAGTGTGGTTCTGTTAAACTGGGAGAGGGACCAAACCGGGGTTGGGGGTGTTGATGCTAGATCTTCGTCATGGAAAGCTACCCATAATAATTATCATCCTTGTCAGATACGGTCCCTCCTAGCATTAAACCACAGATCATAGATGGGGTAAGAGTCAGGTACCGGTAAAATCTGTTATAGACAGCCCTGTTACACGCAGCGCCCACCGTTGCGGCGCGAACACCCATCCGCCAAAAAAGCCTTTTGAGAAGCGGGCCAGGATCTCTTCGTCACTAATCCCGGGCTTCAGATCGCGCAGGGGAATGCGGATGGTATAACTGTCTCCATAGACAGGCATCCCGCGCGGGTTCGCGAAGGCCATTGTGGGTGAGGTTTGGTGTGCGCGGCTTGGTTGCTTGGAAAGAGTCGCGTGGCGAGCGGGCGAAGTGTAGGCATACGTGTAGGCGGCTAGACCTGTACCCAGGGGGAGGGAGAGGAGGGCACTTAAAAGTTTGCGAGAAGGCATTCTGTCGAAGTGAAGAATTGAGGGATGGTTTCCTTCCGGCAAGTTTGTTTGAGACCGAGCGCGAGAGCCTTTGGCAAACGGAGGATATTCTCTTCGGTTTGTACCGAGGAGGCTTTTTAAATCGTGGAGGTGATGGAGCCGCCTCTTTATACGAGCTCGTGTTTTAGTGGGCTTGTGGGTAGAACCCCCTGGCTAATTGTAGTAAATTAATGTACTTATGCATATTGCAGGTGAATAGTTTGTTAATTTTGTCAAGTAAAGTGGCTCAGTAAGAACTATATTCGCCTTAACCAGGCGTTATCATCTGTATTAATATAGCTTTGGGACTCATATCATAACCTAGAAAGGAGCTGGGCCGCTGCAAGGCAAGACATGGCTGTGCTGGAGCTTTTAAGCTTTTTTCCCCCAAGTTATTAGTAAGTTAATATGTTCTAACTATCCCAAACGCGCTGATGACACTGTGCAGGCAGATTCTCTGCTTTCTTGAACACTAGCACTTCAACTGGCACTTCGAAGTTGGCACCACATATTATGATTGTCGCTAGGTCTTCAGTTGCGCAATAATACATCACCCACTTTTAAATGTTTCTTATCATCAACGACACCAGGTCTGCGTCTGTTATTGCTGGTAATGGCAGGAAAATGCGCGGACCCACAACTGTGAGCCAACAACTGCCGCCTTGCTTGTCAGCTGCGCTGTAGCAAACGTTCCCCGCGGGTTAATGTCTGAAGAGGACGATTAAGGCAGCATCTCGAACCGACATGTGTCTCTCTGTCCCATAATGTCTGCGGAAGCGCACGCACAGCGGGCACTTGGTGCTTCTGAATATGGACAAAGTAGACCAGCCAGCGCCGGTATCAGTCCAGCGGAGAGGACCTTTAAAGTTCCCTTGGCAAGAGTGCCATGCCAAGTGCAACTTGTGGATCGCTCCACCGCTATCTCGCCGACATACGGATACAGGCCTCTGTCCTCTCAGGAGATTGAATGTCGGGCATAGGGACATTCTCCGTACCTTGGTCTGCAAGTCCGACCGGTTGGCTGTCAGCTAGTTGCATTGAGTCGCTTGAGACTGAAAGAAGAGGGTGCCCGCAACTGATATCCCGTGCGTATGTCATTAATGATTCGAAGACTCGCTGGTGCATGCTATGGCATCTGGCGAAATGTTCAGAAATCCCTATCATCTGATCGTATGATCCTGGCCATACTCGGACCTCATAATCAGTACCCAAGAAGACCTATTCCACACCGAAATGCAATCAATCGAATCCAGAACGTCAATGACCCAAAGGAATTCATCTGTTCACCCTCTCGAATAGCTCGCCAATCTGATGCTCGAAAGGCGCAAGAGGGTGCACCTCACCCAGGCCGAGGTCGTCGAGCCTGTAGCGCACATTGGTTGTGTGCATGGCCATGTAACCCCTTACGCTGTCGTTCCACGACTGAGCGTAGACGCCGCGTCCCTTGAGGATGATATCCACGCGCTTAGCACAGCCAATTGCTTCGTCGCTCGTCTCTCGGAGAACAGCTGGAGCGGACTGTCCGGTTGCCGCCATGCGGTTATGGATATAATTGCGGTCATCGCCGCCTAGTTCCTCCTTATAAAAGCTGACTGGGTCAGACCGTAACGTTCAATTCAACAGCTGTGAAGGACTTACGAGAGAACATCATTTGAAATGTCGATGAAACGGGCCATGTCCGGAATAGCCTCCAGGAAAGCACCCATGTCAGGATATTGCTCCTTGGGGTAGCAGAATACAGCATATGCGACGTTCATGCCGGACATGTCACAGTAAAAGTCGGGAAACTTGACACCAGCACCTGCCCGCGTCACGCGCATGTTTTGAAAACCGCTGTGTCGCTCCAAAAGGTTGCTCGTCAGGAACTTGAGCACAGAAACCTGCAACTGATTCGCCAGGACTGGATCGAAGTAATCGTGCGCCTCGCGCAGCAAGGTCGCGATGCCCTCCAGAAGATTATTGGGCTGCTTCTCGCCCTTGAAGAAGCGTTGATGGAAAAGCATGGCTTCTTCCATCATTTCGTCGTTCTGGCCGACGATGTCATCGTATTGTACAACCAACCATGTGAAGAGGCCGACGTAGCCTTGAACTACCACAGGGTGGGTAGGGTGCGCAAGCTGGCGTTGTCACTCGCGATTCAAAAACTCCTCTTGAATGTCGGCGGACTCACCAGGCCTAAGGCGTATCCCAAGCGGAAGCCTTTGGCAGATATCCGTGTGTTGAGAGGGACGCCAATCTCAACGGCTCGTCTGTACATGTATTCCAACGGTACCGAAGCAGCAATCGCAAATAACCCAAGAATCCACCAGCGCATGCAAAGAAGCGTCGACGTTCTAAATACAAAGCTGGCCGAAGGCGAAACAATCTACGGAGTCAACACCGGCATCGGGGGCAGCGCAGACACCAGGACAGCAAACTACGTGACTCTGCAGAAGGCCTTGATTCAGCATCACAATGCTGCCGTGTTGCTCCCTTCCGACCGTGGCCTTCGAGATTCCTCACACCTCACTAGCCAAGGGCTGCCCAGCTACCGTATTCCCATCCCCATAGTTAGAGCCGCGATGTTAACGAGGTGCAACTCTTTGCTGCGAGGCCATTCCGCGGTCCGAACGCGGGTAGTTGATTACATACTCTTGTTTTTGCGAAACCAGATGACCCCCGTGATTCCACTGCGGGGAAGCATTTCGGCATCAGGAGATCTGGCTCCTCTTGCTTACATCGCGGGGTTGTTGGAGGGGAACCCTGATATCTCAGTCCACGTCCACACTGGAGGCACCGAGGAGATTATACCCGCCACTGAGGCGCTCGCGAGACTAAGCTTGAAGCCGCTGGACCTGGGCCCAAAGGAGGGCCTTGGTTTCATGAATTGGACTGCTTTCAGCGCTGCCGCCGCCAGCCTGGTCATCTGGGAAGCAAACCAGCTGGTTTTACTGTCTCAGGTTCTGACAGCGATGGGCACGGAGGCCTTGGCGGGGATGGTATCAAACTACCACCCGTTTATTGCTGCCGCGCGCCCACATGATGGGCAGATTGAAGTCGCTGGTAATATCTTTCAGCTCCTTGTGGGCTCTAAGCTGGCGACTGCAGCTGGGGCTCCGCACGAAGGACTAGCACAGGATCGGTATGCTCTGCGGACGGCATCACAGTGGCTCGGACCACAGATCGAAACGATGAATCTGGTGCTAAAACAGACGACAACAGAGTTGAATGCAACCACAGATAATCCCCTGATCGACGCAGACAACGGGCAGGTGTATCACGGGGGCAACTTCCAGGCTGCCTCAATTACATCAGCGATGGAGGAAACCTCGAGTGTCCTGCAAATGATCGGGACGATGCTTTTCTCCCAGTGTTCCGAGATTCTCAATCCGATGTTAAGCAATGGCCTCCCTCCAAATCTGAGCATCGATGACCCCAGTTTATCCTTTGGTTTTAAAGGCATCGACATCAATATGGCCGCATACGTATCCGAGCTGGGGTATCTCAACAACCCGGTTAGCAACCACGTCCGATCCGCAGAAATGCATAATCAGGGGATCAACTCACTCGCTTTCATTGCGTCCCGGTACGCCAGCGATGCGGTCGAGGTCTTGTCGCTCATGACCGCCACATACCTCTATGTTCTCTGTCAAGCGCTGGATCTTCGTGTCCTCCATGCTGAGTACGTGGCAGATGCAAGGCCCAAGGTTAACTCGATTACAGCCAGACTTCTTACGCCAGTTCCGAGCGAGCACCAGGAGCGCATTCAAAGGAGAATGTCGGAAGTTATTATGCACCATTGGCCCCGCAACAGTTCAAGCGATCTCACCGACCGCTGCGTGGCTGCCGCGGATTGCTCTGTGGGTGAATTACTCGACCATCTGGCTGCGAGCGCCGGAATCACGCAAGAAGGGGTGGCTCGCCAGTGGAAGAGCAGTGTATCGGCTGCATTGCAGACGAGCTATGAGAAAACCCGCAGACGATGTCTGAGCGACAGCCCAACAGAGTCATATCTCTGTAGCGCGTCGAAGACAATGTACAGCTACATCCGAAGGGAGCTGGGGGTGCCAGCTCATAAGGGGATCCAGGACCATCCCACGTTTGATAGAGCGGAAGCCGAAGGTAAACAGTGCATTGGTTCGCAAGTCAGTAAGATATATGTAGCGCTCCGCGAGGGTCGATTTGCACGGCTGTTGTTGAGTTGCTGGGAATCGCCTACCAGATCATAGTCCTTGATAGACCCCAAATGTTTGTTATTCTACTTCAAGATAGTTAGACTGTCCTCGCTCAAAAGAGTTCTTTAACTTACTATTCTATCTCGTAAAACTTCTCTAGAGACTATAGATAAATTAGCCGGAAAGCACCGCATTCCTTGGATACTAGGCCTAGGCTGCTTATCAGCGCAGTGCGATATCAGGCCGTGGAGGATTGATCCATAAAAACCAAGCGTAAGCGAATAACGCCGGATGAAAACACCTTAGTGAAAATTTGGTTAACATTGCGGAGCAGTAGGGCATTCACCTTCATCAAAGTGAAAGGAAAAAGGAATAGGCAAGCCACTTCGGCGATCGAACCTATCATGGGCACTTGGTCCCTGAGCATGCGCCGGGGGGCCTGAAGTCTCGGCAGCTTCATATTGATGCGATGGGTCTCTATTTATGTCCAAAGTATATATAACGGGTCTTATCTGCATTGCGACTAATTCGGCATTTGATTTGCCTAAACCAATCCGTCACAACTGCGCACCATACACCACTGTTCCCTTTCCTGCATGCATAATTTAACTTCAACCAAGTGGAAGGCCGACGCGCACAGTTAGTTGATTGACATGGTTCCTCAGGCCACACAATAAAGTGTGTCTTAAATAAGGAGAGATCCTAGATTATGGGATGTGCGAGATTACCCGCGTACTGTAAATCGTATATTCAAATCACCATTTATCCACTCTCAGGTCCACCCACAGCCATGGAGACTCCCCAAGTCTCCATTCGTCTTGTATCACGTTGAGAACTTGAGAACCCCCATGATATGATATCCCTCAGCATGATGGACAGCCTGCTGCATGTAGGTCCATTCCCTATGAAACTCCTGCCGCAGGTTCAGTGCATCAGCCATGGACATAGGCCATAACTTCATGTGATTAATATCAGCTGCACAAGTTCCGCTGGAAGTTGTGTATCTAATCTAGCAGCCATGCGCGCCGCCTTGGCCCACTAGGCATGCTGCTGCGGGGGCACATTGCAGGTTGAGCAGATGCAGTAGCAAGGGTCCACAAGCCACAGCTTAATTAACATCTGGTGGCCGGCACGCTGGGGATCTTATAAGGCGAAGTTATCAGCCTTAGATTATAGGGTGTTTGGCCAGCTGAAAAGACGGCCTTTCCAAGCAGGCATAGATCCCAGAGTATGCACCACATACAAAGGCAGTTCTCCTTCAGCATAGTCCCAATCTGGCAAATCCGAAATTGATCACATAACATAGCTATTAGAATAGTTATACTCATACCAGTGGCCCTGATCCTTATGTTAAAAAGTGAACTAAGTCTTATTAATGTTCTCCTCCGATGGTTACAGATGTCCGGGGCTTGACCAGGGGCGGGAATCAAGCGCGGAGGATGCGGATATTAATTTTTATAATAACAAGGAAGGCTGTCCAGAGCTGGCCGAAGCATCAGGGTCCGCGCATACACAATATATTGTTATGAAGATGAATGTAAACCTTTTTGAGACTACCAGCCATGCCGAGGAGCGCGGGCCGGATCAAGGACGCTTGGAGTTCAGCCACTGTGCCAATCAGCGCTTATAAGTTCTCCCTTACTTGAATAACTGGCGGTTTATGAGCACGGATAGGGCTTGGGGAAGTCACCGAAGTTACGCCAAAAAATCGTCCGAGCTGAGCTCTTTGGGCCCGATCCAAGGATGAAACGGTCCCAGAGCTATCTAAAATGGTTCCAGAAGATTATCTCGTATTGATAGAGAGAAAGACTAACATCAGGGACATAAACCTCATAGAATCTACGCAATTCACTCCTGGGAATTAAGAGTCCCTCGCCTCACCTACACACGTTTAAGAATGGATCACCAATATTTAGCTCAGCCATTGTCAACTTTGTACAAGATGTTGCGCAAGGAAATAGAAGAAAAGTCGCTCCAGCCACCCTGCGTGCAAACGCGTTCACTGCCAGTGTGGGGCCCAAACAGGCGGGCTCTGCTGTCCAGCTCGCATAAATGAAAACCCTGTGATCTATACGAAGCGCAGAGCCCCAGACTGAGTCATTCATAACTCACTCTACGGGGATCTCGAGCAAAATCCGACATAAAGTAGACTTTCCTCAGTCAAATGCTCTATAGACACACCAGTCTATCCGAACAAAAAACCTGTCTTGGCAGCCACTACCTTTCAAGAATGATCGTACAAGTTATACTTCTATCCGGCAGATCTGGTGTCGGGAAAACTTCCATCGCAAACGAGATGTCCGAACTGCTAAAAATCCGAGATATCCCTCATGCCCACATCGATGGAGATAATCTAGATATGGTATATCCTGAAGAGGAGGGCCCCGAGTTGCTACTCCTCAACCTTGAATCTATGTTCAGAAACTATTATCATCACCGAGGATGCAGCAAACTCATCCTATCAGGAACTGCAATGGCTCTGGAGTATGAATCTATCCAGAAAACCCTTCGAGCTGTCATCAATGATTCTCTTCAATCCCCGCCGGAGAGAGAACCTGCTATTGATCTCAGGGGGTTCATCTTGACAGCGACCGACAATACAGCCTCAGAGAGGCTACGGAAAAGAGAGATAGGCAGTTTACTAGATCAACATTTGGCGAGTAGCCTCCGAATGGCATCCGTACTGGAGAAGGAGGTTGGGGAATGGGCTTGTCGAATTTCGACGGATGGTCGGACCGTGAAGGACGTTGCGGCGCAAATTTTGGAGCAAGCAAACTGGAACTAGACTTCTCTTCTTCCATGTAGATGCCAAAGATACCAAGGATACTGTATAGTCTCTACCCCCTAGGGCTGCCCAACCTGCAGAAAATCCTGGCCCCAAACCTGTCCCTAGCGGCCCCCCGCCCCTGTTTGATCTGGGGAAAGGCATCAGTTATTGGTATGTACAGGATCTATTCCTCAACGCTTCCAAGAAGTACGGAGGATTCGGACGAAGGTTCTCTATTTCCTATGTATATCATAACTTCAATGGATTTTGCACATAACTCACAGTTTCCTCAGTTTGATAAACAGCTGTAAATCAATAGAAGACAGGCAGAGCGTACTAGGCTAAAGTGGGAAAGCTGGAGCTTTGAATACACGAGGAAACCTGCTGAGCCGTTGGGGCTTTGGATCTGCGCTGGAGCGATTCATAGAATTGTAATAGGCCGTGTCGGCCTCGTCTATTGCTCGAATCATAAGGGCATAGTCGCTTTCCAACTCGCTGAGACGCGGCTCGTGATTATCTTCAAGAGGAGAATAGATTTCAAATATCTTTGTGCACTCTTCTTCTGCGTTGGCATACTCTGGAGGCCATTGCGGAAACCAGCGCAAGTTTTCGCCCGTTTTAAGCGTAAGCATCTCCAGAACGGACGGTCCTCTGAGTTCAAAGAACCGTTTTGCAAAGTCTTGCGCCTTTGACTTTGTCAAAACTCGCGCAAATTCCCGCTGCATTGAATCATAATCTTTTGCATGAGCGATACCGAGTCCGACATGAATGGAAAATCGTCGAAGATTCTTGAAGCCGGTTGCTATGACACTGACAATATCGTCGGGCTAAACAGACAAAGATTAACTCCAGCAGCGGAAGGGATCCAGGTCACGACTTACCCATGTGCCATTCGGATCCAAATCAATTTCCAAGGTTGTAAGCTTGGGGCAATGCTGATTTAAATCTTTTAGCTGCTCAGTGTCCAGAGTCTCCCTTTCCCTATCAGGTTCTTCGATCGTATGTAAGCAAATATGCTTCAGATTGGAGTGATGAACCACAGAAGTTAATGAAGGGACCGCTCCTTTAGCGGTCAGACTTTCCAGAGTATCAAATGAGCACAAAAAGGCATCAAGTTCAGCTGACGAGCTCAAACGATCGTAGCTAGTAATTTGAAATTCTTTCAAATTGACCACCTTTCCCGTGGCTAGCTCCAAGAACCTCGGGGTAGATGGTAATAGCTGGACGCCAAGACTGAGAGAGTGTAGGCTGTCCCAAGGGAACCTATCTCGCCAGAGAGCAACTTCATCTCCTTGGACAAGATAACCACTCAGTGAGAGGCTTTTGAGCGGTGGGAATGTTGCGTCTTCGGATAGAACAAGCTCCAGTATCCTAGTAGGAGAGGGCGAGACACCCATCACGCAGCCTCCTCGCAGCCGATTGATAGATACTGATAGTTCTTCAAGGTTCGGAAAGGCATTGAAAAGCTCATGCAAAGCCAACCTCTGCGGCTCCCACGCGCGGACCCCGGATCTATCTGTCTCCGGACTGTCTCTGGGAGCTTCAGCTTGGGCATCTACAGAAGTATGCAGTTTCTGCACGAAGGGCATCTTAATGTTGACCCTAGTTCTGCCATCTTCTCCCAGGAGATGAAGCTTCGGAGATTTTTTATGGCTGAGAAGGGCATTCACAAACCCATCTGTTATTGGAAGCTTCTGCTGGAAGCTATATCTCAATTTTAGCACATCCCGATCAACCGTGTAGAGAATCAAAAAGGTCAGTCTGCAACCTACACTATGGCCTCTAAATTTGGCAGTCTATTTACCAAAGTAGCGAGAACATCGTTGGGCGGCTGCAGCTTTCGCCAAACACGATCAACTGTTCTCATATTGTTCATTTGGTCATCAAAAACAATTTCACGCACAAATCCACGTAATATATCATTATTGTCGTCCAGAAGTCTGCACAGTAGGCCAAAGGAAAGATTATCGGCCTCATCTTGTGTCTCTACTTCTTCATCATCGGGTAACTTGGACCAGTGACTTCCGTCAATATGCGGGTCGCGGAAAACAAGTGACTGGTACAAGAGAGGGGTCGCGATTGCATCAAATAATCGGCATACACTGCACACATTTCTGAGATCGTTCCTAGTAGCTAACTGTATGGCATTTCAGCATAGGTTAGAGTCTGGAGCATCTTTCAGAAAAAAACCTGATAAAGCGTACAAATTGGAAGACCAGATACCATATCTCTGGTATCATAATGGGCGCACCCATGGCTTGGAAGTTGGAACGTTCTTTGCTCGAAGCTAAAGCTGAGCGAAGTTTCATGCAAAGGGTAGAACGTGAGATCAAGCAGGTTTCTTGTAGGGGCAGTGGGGGCTATTTAGGGGTCTCAGGCCAGTCAGTTGCTTTTGAAGTCGCAATCAATTTCCCTGCAAGCATGCACGTGAGATCCTTGTGCCCCTCAGTCATTAGCCGCTGTCTCTCAGCTACATCACATTATAGTCATATAACAAGACCACCTCCAAATTTGTTTGCTCTTTTTATACTCTCTCCGAGATGCAGGAGCGTCTTTGTGGATGGAGCAGTCTGGAATTGCAAAAAACATATTTGTGGTCAGCTCTAATACCAGAGCTCACATAGGTATTATGCGTTGAGTCCTATAATACAGAGTGTTCATTTATGCCAACTAAATTGGCCAGTTTCGCCATCGTCTATCGTCGTTTACAGAGGCAGATGGGAGTGCAACCTTTAGTACCATGGTTGCACCCTGAGACTCTGCTGAACTGCAGATGCGCCGTGCAATAACCGCTGTTGCATCCATCCATGGCTTGGCTATCCCGAGTCTAGAACACATACATGCATCACCTTCGGGACGAGCTGGGTCATCTGCAACTAGTGAATCAGCGCCAAGTAACTCAAAGAGTCAGGACTTGAGAAAACAATAAGCACTAAAATGACAATGAAAAAGGGAACCCGTTGCTGCCATCCAAACCATTATATTAGTTTCCTGTTCGACCTCCGACAGCCTTAACTCTGACTTTTGGCGCACATGCTCCCCCTTAAAAGGTGGAGAGTTCCTTTCGACCCACGCGAATCCAAACAATTCCCTAACTAGCTACTTGTCTGCTCTCATTTATCTCAGTTGTTTTGGACTTATTGTCAGAACCACTTTCATACCTTTCAAGTCAATTATGCCAGACCAGCAAAATATCGCAGCATGGCTCCCTCGTGTTGGGGCAAAGCTAGAGCTTCGCCCAGCCCCAATGCCTGAGCCTGGCGATGATGAGTTACTCATTCAGGTAGGGGATGATACGCATATGTAAATCTGAACACAGTCTTCAAGTTTAATATATTATAGACCAAAGCTGTGGCCATTCAACCAGCGGAATATAAAATACAGGATGGTGTTCTTCCGTTCCCCTTGTCGTACCCTACAATTATAGGATGTTCGTGAATCAAGGACCAGTCGTCCGACCTAATACATTGTGAGCACTTCAACAAGCTGATCATGTAGCAGTGTGCTTTTCAGGAATAGTCGTTCAAACAGGCCCTGGCGTGACGCGTTTCCACATCGGAGACCGAGTTGTCACCAATAGCGCAGGAACTCTGCGCAATGATGCTCGGTTCGGGGCCTTGCAGCGCTTCGCTTTGACTACGCAGCAACTTACAGCGAAGGTTTTGCTCTCTTTCTTATGCAGATCCCCTGTGTGGTTGACCATTGGTGATTTAATCATTTCTGAACTAGATTGGTGAGGCATCTTTCGAGAAAGCGGCTGCTCTCGCCTCCAACTTGTATGGTGCAATGAGTGCGCTTGTCTTGCACTTGCACCTGGACAAGCCTTCCACCACGCCTGATCCATCCAATAAGACCAAGAAGGTTCTAATCTGGGGTGCATCCTCTTCATTCGGTGCAAATGCCGTCCAAATTGCAGCAAGTGCAGGGTACACGGTTGTGGGTGTTGCATCGGCTTTGAACGCCAGTTTGGTCAAATCTTTGGGAGCTACCGAGTTTGTGGACAGGAGGCAGGCTTCTGCGGCTGAGGATTTGATCGAAATTGGTCCCTTCTATGCCGTCCTCGCCGCTGCGGACTCGGCGAAGGACCAGGAGGTGATCGGAACGGTCTTGGCTGCTCAAGGCGGGGGCACGTTTTTATCCACAATGGGTGTGAGAGAAGGCGTAAAGCTGCCAAATGGGGTTAGGGGCGTCTTTTCCCAGTTTCTGGACGACTATCTCGATCCCAGAAATGCCGATTTCACCAGCTGGGTATGGTGGGAGTATCTAGAGGAAGCGGTCACAAAGGACCAAATGCAGGCACTCCCGACCAGGATCATGGGTGGGTTGAGCAACACACAGAAAGCTTGGGATCTCCTCAGACAGGGCAAGACCGGCGCTGAAAGATTAATCATTCAGCCAAATGCCGAGTAGACACATTTTATTCTATGGAGTCTTCTGAATTAATCTGATGTAAAGGTTGAAATGTTAGAAGGGCTTGCACTTCTTATTCTTCTTCTTAAGATTTATTTTCCGTGGAATCATAAGGGTAACTAAGTACAGATGACGAGGCTCTACAGATATGTGTTTCTTCGCCGTATTCATCTGTGCCAGAAAAAGGCGGCCAACTCTTGGTCAGATACATTGGTCTGTCTTGTAACGCTGGCTGTAAAAACAAGGATGAAGCAAGAACAAAACTCTTTTATAACATAGCTGGATCGTGATGTCGGTATTCAACAGAGATACAAGGTGCTCCACCTATGCCATACAGGCTGTACCAACTATGGAAACGCCTCAAGTAGTACCTCCCCAGTCTCCTTGGACAACCAGAAGCTTTCCTAATGGAAATTGGACAGGGAAATCAATCAATTCACTATTTTCTGTCGAAGCATATATTGACGTTCAAGTGATCCTCTCAGTGGCAGTTCCCATTGGAACTGCAACCTTCAATGACACGCGGGGCTTGTGACGTATCCAATCGGCAAAAGCACGAAGCTGTAATGGGAATGTCAGCTACAGCGAGCGCCAGCTTTACTGCAGGCTCAATGACAGCCGCTTCCTCCGTTCTTCGCAACCGCATCAAGCACTCATGATACCCTGGGAGCGACCAAACATTGTTCGGGTGGCGGCGGGGTCGAATAAGCGTGTCATCGAGTCCAAGGTCAGCGCGGTACACTTTGGCCGCTTCCTCAAGATGGCCTTGTTCCAGGAGAAGGGCCGCGTAGGCATGTCGACTGGGTTGCATCCACGACCACGGTTCACTATAAGGAAGCCTGTCCTCAAGTTCGATGGATATGCGCAGATGGTCAAAGGCCTTGGCGTAGTTTTGACGGCGATACTCGATTTCTCCATCCAGCATGGCCGCGGCCACGGCCAAGGTCTGCGTACACTTGCTATTATAGGCATGGCGGGTCTCTGGGACAAGTGCACAAGTCCGCTGAAAAGACTCCCGCTGCTCTAGGGCTCCATCTACATCTCCGGTAGCCGCATAGGCAACTCCCTTGGCGTAATATGTAGTTGCCGTCGTGACTCGGTATAGTTCAGGGTCATTCGGTAATTCTATTTGTTTCAGCGCCTCCCACATTCCGAAGCGCACCATGAACATGTAAGCGAACGGACATGAAGTTCTCTAACCAATCAGCCATGGGCGGGGACTCAATCCGCAGCACATCTTCAGGGACTGAAGCCTCCATCCGAGCAACCGCATCCAGAGCTGTATTGAGTTTTCCGGAAAGCATAGCCGCATAGATGAGGGAATGGTAGTCGTGAAGTCGATAGAACGTATAGAAGTTGTATGGACCGGTGCGGCGCACGTACTTGTCATCCGCTAGAGTAGCCTTGTAATTGGACGCAATCGAACGCCGCCAATCCCCGATCAGAATGTCGAGATGAGTTGGCATGTGGTGGATGTGGCCTGCATCGGGCATCAAGTCACGCAGCTGGTCGGCGACATTGATACCTAACTCAGGATTTGGCGACATCTCAATAAAGTGGATGTAGAGGTGCAGTAGCCCGGGGTGCTTGTCAGACCCTTTTTGAGTCAGAGCGCGCTCTAGTACCTCCTTGACCTCCATTGTGGCTGCTTTGGGATTCGGTTCGCCAGTGAACAGATCCCAGAGTGCCCAAGGAGTCTGGTTCATCAACGCGTCCGCGTAGAGAACTGCGACATCCAGATCGTCGCCAAAGGCTCGATAAACAGGCTCCATGGCCGTCGCGTACGCATGGTTCACCGCCAACTGCTCCGCAGTATTGGGTGGGGAGGCGCTCTGGAATCTGAATTGGATGGCTCCGATCAACCCTTGCTCGATTGGAGTCGCATGGTTTGCATGTTCCTTGGCCTTGCGTGACGCATCGTATGCCCGTTTCATGCAGGCCTCCAAGTCTTTCCTATCAAAACGGTCCCACGGCTTGTTGTAGTTGGGACCCACTGCGTACGCCAGCCCCCAATATGCTATGGCGCACGACGGATCGTGAGCGATGGCTTGTTCAAAGCAGTAGGCGCCCTCGACATGATTGAAGGCATAAACCCAACCGAGGCCCCGATTGAACCAGGTCTGAGTGGCTGGGCTGGAGGTGGTGATCTTCCGACCGAAAGAGCCGAGATCGTAGTATTCATCGCCAGCCGACACGGGTAGCATGATGTCTGACAGATGAGTCATGATGATGGGGGGTTACACCAAGAGTAACCAAATCAGCAACTGAGGAGGAGAGGTGATAGTGTCAGCGAAGACCTTCTTGTTACAGACCCAGCTGGAATATCTGTAGCGGGGGGGTCTTGAGCAACATATGACACTGAGACATCGGCCTTTGATTATAGGCTTCTGTACATTCATCTAATGATACTACTAGAAAGCAGCATCAGATCTGTAGTACCGTGGATAAACTATGCTGATCTCTGTAATCTGATATTGATCACTGTCCAGAATCCACTTTCTCGGGCTGGTGGCGATCTTTCCGGAGTTCTTCGGATCCTAAGGCCATCAAACGCCGACCATCGCGGGGAGATGACTAATACGGCATCTGTCACTCTCATGATCGAGAACTTGAATCAATTATTGATAAATTTGTCCTTTCGAGGCATGATCTCGGGCTTCAGATGGTTTCGAGTGGTGAATAAGGGCAATTGTCGCAAAGAAAACGGCAGACTGTAGACCAATACAATAGTATGTCGACTACCCCAAGATCAGCTCAGCCACATGTGAAATTGGCTTGTCTCTCATGGTGGGTACTGTAGCCTATCCTAATCATCATCCGTGAATTTGGCTTAGGCCTTTGTTTATTGCTCCTCGCTGCAGAATCTCCTTCATCGGTATAAAAAGAGTTAAATCCGAGGCCGACTGCTGACGTCCGATAGCCGCGCATCCAAGACTCGGTGTGATGGGCAGAGCCCTTGCGCGAATGTAAGGTTCAACCTGCCTCGTGCCCTCCTGTCTTCCCTATCCCTTACTGATTGAAGCCTCCCTAGTGTTTTAACAGTCGACGGAATGTCATTACCGCCCCAGTCGGCGCGGTGGAGCCCGAAGAGGAATCAAAGCAGCTGGAAGTCTCGCGCGCAAACAAGCCCCCATCGTTCCCCCATACGTAAATAGCATCGATAATGGAGCCTATCTAACTCCCCTTTCCTCTAAGACCACTGGTATAAACAGTAAGCGAAGATTTCTTCCTGGGCCTATCCTCAACTCTCTCAGCTTACCGTTCATCGTAGGTCCAGTTCTACACAGCATCATTGGGATTAACTCATCACTGGGTGGTTTACAAGGACCCGATGGGATCATCAAGCATGGAGCCACCATGCGCACAGCTCCATCTCCCGTTGAAACACCTACGGTGACACTGCGAGCATACAGCTGTGATCAGGACTTGTAAGTTCACGGGGATCTCTTCCAGGCCAACTTATGCCCGTCGTAACGATCCATCTTGGACAATGACCTAGAGTCAACGCTTACTACATCTTTGTCCGTCCATATTTCCCATTGCTTCCCCCGCCCGGTGTCCATTACTGTACCGGACATCGAACCCAGCCGCTCCTGCTTGCCGTCAACGTCGAGTAGTCCCGTGGATATTGCGAGACCTTGATGACTGGTGGTGTAAAGTATAAAGTATTTGTGCCTCTCCATTACAACCATGGTTCTCATAAATGGAATGCAGGCATCTCTAGTCATAACCTACAGCCGGGTTACAGTTCAGCAAGGTCCCAAATTAGATCCATATATTTTCAGACCTTGTTGAACTTTAGTAGGGTTTGTATTTAACACCCGCTTACAGTCATGTAATATTAGAATCATCATATAGTAGGGATATCAGATCCTCATATAGGAGGGATATTGAATTATTATATAGTTAGGTCACTTAGGTAGTGCCCTATGTGGTAGAATTTATATATATATATAGAAAGTCGTGGAGGAACCCTCCTACTAACACTGCATATTCAAAATATATAAATCTAAGTATGGTAGTAGTTGATATCCCTACTATAAGATGATTCTAATATTATATGACTGTAAGCGGGTGTTAAATATAAACCCAATTAAGGTTCAATAAGGCCTGAAAATATGCTGTGTATAAGCTCAGCAAGGTCCCAAATTAGGTTTATATACTTACGACCTTATTGAACTTTGAGACCTTACTGAACTTTTTCTTGGCGATAACTTGGGACCTTGCTGAACTATTCTGAGACCTTACTGAACTGCATGCCCACCTACAGCAGAAGTGTTCTGACCCCAGAATAATTGGCCCTGTCCCCGCCCCACTGCAAAAGCCGTAGTTTCGGCGACCAGGATTGGTCTTTCGGCCTTTGATCTCGGCTACGGCACAGCCCTAGTTCGTTGCTGAGTACAGAGGCCGAGATATCATTGACGCCAACACTTGTAGGACATTCGGCCTTGGGTATAGACTAGCCCTGTAGTTTGTCAGAATGTTCTAAATATTACTCGTTGCCACCGAAGGAAACCGGCGACTCAAAAAATTCTCGTATACAAACCACTATAAACAGCCTTTCAACCGCTCTGGAATTGCAGGTTTACGTGTTTAGTCCGCCCATTCTGATCGCTACTGATACCACTATGGCACGCGTCCAACAAATCAAACAATATCTTCCCTGGGCACAGACCCCGCTGCTTATCAATGCCCCCATGAGCGGCGCCGCAACCAGCAAGCTAGCGGTTGCCGTCACTCGAGCTGGGGGACTGGGACAAATTGGCTTCCTGGACGACAAGGGGATGCTGAGCAGGGAGCTTGAAAAGACCAAACGGCAGTTAAGTGATTTCATCGTTCCGAACGGGACGTTACCAATCGGAGTGGGAGTAATTGTGTTTGGGTCCCCTGTCTCGCACTGGCTTTCCCTATTTGCTGCCTACAAACCCGCCGTCGTTTGGCTGTCCTTCGGGACCTCGGGAGAGTTCCAAGAGTGGACGGCAGAGCTTCGTAGAGTCTCCCCAGATACAAAGATCTGGGTACAGGTGGGAAGCGTCGCCGCTGCGCTTGATACGGCCAGAGCCTGTCAGCCTGATGCTCTGGTTCTGCAGGGAAACGATGCGGGCGGACACGGCCACGTAAGTGGAGCGAGTATCATATCGCTGCTCCCAGAGGTATGTGATGTGCTCCACGAGCATAGGATGAGCCAGATCCCATTGATCGCGGCCGGAGGGATCGTCGATGGACGCGGTGTGGCGGCGGCTATCATGCTTGGGGCGGCGGGGGTGGTGATGGGCACACGATTTCTGGCTGCGAAGGAGACGAGCCTGCCCCGTGAGTACCGGGAGGCAATCATAGATGCCGTCGACGGGGGAGTGGCAACCGTGCGGTCGAGGGTCTTTGACGAGATCTGGGGCCCGAGTCCGTGGCCGAAGTTGTATGACGGACGGTGTTTGAGGAATGCAAGCTATGATGATGTGGCCGCGGGAATTCCCATTCAGGAAGTCGTGAGGCGGTTCTACTTGCGTCTAAGGGAAGGACAGGACAAGGAGCTTGGCGTCAAGGAGGCAGGGAGTGTCTGGGCTGGCACAGGCGTGGGATTGGTGAAGAAGATTGAGGACGCGGCTACTATTGTCTGCCAGGTACGACTGGAGGCAGCTAGGAGGTTGGAAAATGGTATTTCCCTCGGTACATTATAGTAGAGAAGCATGAAGCCGGTTCGAGCTTCTTCTCATATGCTAGGCTTTATCGAATATACCGCCATTGCACTACCTGCATGCTGTTTCTGACGTCGAAATCATGTTTTGGCAGCTTACTATCAGTACTCATGGCTACTCCGCACACAATGCCATGCAAAACCTTGATACGAATTTCACCCGAGCCTTTAACGATGAAATAGATCATAAAATCCACAGACTGCGTAGACCACCGTGCTAGTTAAATGTGATATGATTTCTGACACTACGAGGGAGAGTGTACGTGAGTAGCGTAGGTCGAGGCGAGTCATTGATGGAACTCCCATCCAGACGTCCCTACTTCCTGGACATTGTACGACTCAATAGTGCTGACAGGGTTCCTGCTACTAGTCCAAGACTGAATATAGTTGGTGTATATCTTGGTCTATTTGGCTAAACGAGAGTCTTAATATACAGCAAAATGAAGAAAAAAGGACTAGCGCCGCAGTAGAATGTGCTTCATCAAGACAACAAATCTGGACAATCGGTTGCGTTAACCGTTATTGGACCTCATGCTTACAGGGCAGCCAAAGCGAGGCAGACGGCAACGACAGCGCCGAAGATGGAGCCCGAGAGACCGCTGGCAGAGTTGCTAAGGATGGAAGAAGACGAAGGAGAGGAGGAGCTGCCGGTGGAGGAAGAAGACTGGCCAGAGGCACCGGAGCCGGAAGAGCCGGACGAGCCAGAGGAAGAGGAGCCAGAAGAGGAGCCGGAAGAGGAGCCGGAGGTGGCGTTGCTAGAGGGACGGGCCGACGAGGAGGAGTTCCAAGAGCCGGCATAGGAGCCGTTGTAGGAGCCACCAGGTCCCTTGCCAACGCTGAAGGTGGGCTTAGCAGAGCCAGCGCTGCCAGCGGCGGCCGCGCCAGAGGAAGCGGCAGCGGAACCGGTGCTCACAGCGGTAGTGAAGCCAGAGGCATTGCCGCCAGCAACGGAGGAGGCCGAGGGGCCCGCAGTGGAGGAAGCGGCAGCGGAAGAGGAAGAAGAAGCGGAGCAAGACAGGTCAAAGAGAGGAGTGGTGCTCAGAGTGCTGCCGACGATACCGAAGCTGGGGTTGGGGGTAACCGGGCTGGCATCCTGGAGGATGTACCACCAGGTGTTGGTCTTGCCGAACAGGGGGCATCCCACCTCGTCCCAGTAAGTCTTGGCGTTGGCCAGGTTAGCGACAGCGAGGTTCTCGGTTTTGCCGCTGACGGGCCAGCCAGTCTCGGTAATCCAGACCTCCTTGCCCTTGGCGACCGCCTCGGTCTTGGCCACAGCATCGTGGAAAAGAGCCTTGGCATCGGAGATGGAGTTGGCCATGGTGTTCTGGAAGTAGGGGTAGCCATCGAAACCCAACCAGTCGCAGGCATCAATGACAGCCGAGTTGGTGCCGTTGACCCAGGCGGTCCAGGTATCGACGTGGCCGATGGAGACACCGCTCAGTTTGGTGCCAGCAATGGTGGAACGGACCTGGTTGATGTACGAGACGAGCTCATCCGGGTTGATGCCGAGGCCCGCGTTGGCCTTGACACCGTCGACCGAGTTTCGGTACAGATCCTCACTGCCGACCGAGATACCGACAACCAGCTTGGCCAAATCATCTTCGTGGGCGGCAATGGCGGACTTGAGGGCGGCAATTTCGTTGGCGAAGTTTCCACCAGAAGCCCACAGACCGAGCAGAAGGGAGGTTTCCTCGGCGACGGCGGCAGGGATAGCCGAAATGGGGGTGTTGGTGGTGCCTCCTTGCTGGTCGGAGGGTCAGTCTCTGAAAAGGTCATGACCATGGAATATGCATGGGCAACTTACAATCATGGTGTACAAGCGGGCACTGGTGAAGCCGGAAGTGCCCATCAGGTTCTTGGCCGTCGAGAATTCGGACTGGAAGTCAGACTGGGACTTGGCGCTACCATCCGACTTGGTACTGCCATAGTTGAAACCTTGGTGAGCGGCCTCGGAGGTAGCGAGCGCCAGAGCAAGGGCAGCGAGCCGTGTGAAGTGCATCTTGAAGGTTCTGAAAAAGAAAGTATGTAGAAAAGAAGGTGCAGACGTTGATTAAAGAACGTAGATAGGTCAAAATCAAAGAATGAAGAATGGACTCAGAGGGACAGAAGGAATGGAATGAACATTGGATGTCAAAGACAAAGACCCAAGTTCAAGCAGCAGATGAGAAGAAGAAGGAAGAAAGACGATAGAGAGAGAGATGGACAGTAGCCGAAGAAGAAGAAGAGTCCATAAATAACGAAGCAGGTCTAGACTCTGGGCCGGGATGACCTGTCTGTCCACACTGGGCCAAGTGGGCCGGGGCCACGTTGGCTCCCATAAGCCAGGGCTTGTCCCGGCACTAGAACACTACTATTCTCACTATTATCGCTAAAGATAGCATTGCCGGATATGAAATGCATGCATTTGATTGCTCCGAATACAATCATGTGTGTGCCTGGTGGGTAGGCATAAAAAATTCAGAGAGGAACCATGGAAAAGCACAACGTCCTGGGAGGAAGTGCCCTAATTCCCTCAGTCAAATAGTGGATGGGAGGAGGCAGTGGCTGAGGACACTACCAATCACCGAAGATGTGGCAAAGGAGAGATATTATGAATGGACTAGTGCGATGGGTCCTGTATCCACAAGCGGGGCATTGAACGTTGTGCACCAAATGAAATCGGGCCGGGTTGTCTTGCAATCCTCCCTGTCCTACCCTGTCCTATCCTAGACACTATTCAGCCAAGTCAATAGTCCAATGACGACATTTAAAAATAGCAAGAATCAGTCCCAAGTAGGACGATATGTCATCGTGGATTTGGCACCAGATCTAGAATTAGAATTACCACTCTAGAGGCCCCTGATTATCCTGACGGGTACCTGAATAACTGTGCGGCACTGCCTAGGCTTATTACTCTGGAGTATTCCATATTAACTCTGCAGTCAGCTGCAAGTAGGTTTCTCCTGATTTACTCCGTACTTTCTTCTCAAGGCATCAACCAATACTCTGGTCCCCTTTTCTCTTACCGAATCTCCTACATTACAACCATCTCGATATCACATTCCATGTTGGGCCTTTCATATTTGCTCTGCGGGAGGACTGGGTTAAGCTTAACTTTATGTGGAAGTACCCTGATGCAGCCTGTATGCTACGACAGTCTCTGGTCTACTCTTGAAAGACATAGTCCGTTGTCTACCATAGGAGTCTATGCTCCCCTAGCTTGAGAATATTGCCGTTTAAGGCAGGAATATATTTTCCCGCAAATGTAGCTTGATAATGCGACAGCCAACTAGAGGACAATCTCAGGGGATACCTCAACACTTGAATTTGATCTTATGTGTCGAATGCGACATTGTTTTCACCTCTCTGGATGAGAGTCTTATGAAGATTAGCAATAATGTAATAATGCTCCTGTGCCTCAACGCCCCTTGGGATTCAATCACGTGACACATGACTCGATCGGGTACGAAATCACATGTCTGGATGCTATCTCCTGCATATGGGCGTAGGTCCGGTCTATAGGAGAGATTCAGGGGCAGATGGATGGCCAGAGTGCTGGCGTCTCCAGTGAATTCAACTGCGTTCTCAAGTGAGTGGTGCGAAACTTCATCGATCTTATATTGATTATCCTCAAACCTTCCTCATTGTCCAAGGACAGACACAAGAGCAATAAGCTGAGATAATATCGTGAGTACGGCGTAATGGTAATCCGCCAATAATCACTTGAACAAATACCCCGTAAGTCCCTCAATCGTCCTCTTGCCCACATCGTGGTGCCGATTCTCCTCCCAAATCTTACCACCCTCTCCGAATTGATTGGACAAATGGCCTAAGAAAAAGTCCAAATTCTGTTGGCACTGGGGAAAGGCATTCTTAAAGAAGTCATAGAGATCTTGGACTTGCGGCTTAGTCGGCGCATAGGTGACCTTTTCAGCAAAGAGATCCAAGTATTTCTGCGTGTGCTCAATGTCTGCCTCCGCATCCAGCTCCCAACCAGGCTCCAGATGTCCTGGAATGACCTTGACGGGCTTTAGAGCAGAAATAAGCGCGATGGTCTTATTCCATGCGTCGAGGAGGGCGGGGTTTTCCACCTCTTCCACCCTGTATCAAAGCCGGAAGTCAGTAGTTGACGGTGGGTCGAGGTATTACAGCCTCACCAAACATGTGTGCTTCTACCGTAGATAGTATCCCCACAGACGACCGTCTTCTCAGTCGGCAGCCAGAAGACAGTGTGGTCAACACTATCTCCTTGTAAGGGTCCCAGCAGCACCACAGGACTTTCGGGGTTTCCGTTCAGCAAGAAGAAACCGAAATTGAATACGTCCGGCTTCTTGGGCGCTTCGGGAACATTTTCCTGTCCAAAGACCGTAGGCCAATACTTGACCTTGTCATCATATTCCCGGTTGATGCCCTCGAGGACGTATGGAGCGGCATAGAATTTGGCCGTGGGGAACGCATCCAGGATAGGATTTGCAGAAAAGAAATGATCAGGGTGATGATGCGTGACAAAGACGGCTTTGAGGGGATTTGAGGTGGTTTCTTTAATCCAGCGTACCACGGATAAAGCGTCAGGAATCAGGAAGGGCGGGTCTATGAGGATAGACTCCGAGGCCCCGACGATCAAGGTAGTGATGCTTGACAGGCCTTTGATAGACGAGGCATGATGATAAGTTTGTAGAGGCATGATGGATTGAATAAGACTCTAGTAGATGACTTTGCGAATATGGTCCTTCGTGAATAGCAAGAGGAGTTAATGTACCTCGATCAAACCCTTGCTGACTGTTATCGTCCTTCTGCTGGCCCGTATAGCCGGTAGCCTGTGCGCGTTTCCCCTCATTTTTGACTCCGCTCATGCCACATCATCGGAAATCTCCCAGGATAATGCATGTGGGTGGAATCCATCGAATCTCAGCTCTAGATCGGGGAGGAGGATCAATTCTGCCTGCGTGTGAAGTGGCCATCGCCGGCAAACCCCCGACTGAGCAATTGTCAAAGTTATTTTACAGTATTTTTCTTATATGATGCGGGGTAATCGTACTCGATGAAGTGGATCACCGGGGGATTCCCGTTTGCCTAGGTCGGATCTAAGGAGGAACGATGGTCTCGCTTTTATTATATCTTCCTAATAAGAGGCATCTGGATGATCCGATGCATATATATCCACCGACTTTACCTTTTCTAGATCGTTGGATATACCGTAGAAATCATCCATCATGGCTCAATTTCATCCTACCTTTACCCCCGAGTCTTTGAACGATAAAGTTATTGTTGTCACGGGTCAGTCGCATATCTACTAACCCCAACGTCCGTGGCTCACTCAGCAATAGGAGGCGCCAACGGAATCGGAGCCAGTTTGGTCGAGTACTGCTGCCAGCAAGGAGCGTATGTTTGTTTCGGCGATGTTGCTGAGGACGCTGGGAATCAGATCGCTCAGTCGCTGTTCTCGTCCGGCTCATCGTCATCCCCACGAGCCATCTTCCAGCACACCGATGTCACTAGCTATCAATCCGTACTCGGACTTTTTGACCTGACCCTGAAGACATATGGCCGCGTTGATCATGCTGTTGCCTGTGCAGGTATCATGGAGATTGGTAACTTGTTCGATCCTGGCTTGACGCTGGAGACAGTTCGCGAAGTGCGTTACTACCCTACGTATTGAGCGTTTACGATGTTGACAATGGAAAAGGCGCCCACAACCAAAGTCCTCGATGTCAATCTTACCGGCTGTCTCTATGTTGCTCGCATCGCCAGCGTGTACTTGCGCCAGAACCGCCCCGAAAACGCAGATCGGTCTATTACCCTCATCTCCTCAGTTGCTGGATTCAAGGAATCTCCTGGAATGTTTGTTTACCAAGCTTCGAAACATGCAGTGCTCGGGCTGATGCGTTCGCTGCGTTTGTACCTCTCTTCTCCAACTCATCGCATTCGAGTCAACGCCATCTGCCCATGGATGACGACCACGGCCATGGTCAAGGGTGTACATGAAGCCTGGATGAAGGCAAAATTGCCGTGCAACACCCCCGCCGACGTTGCTCACATCATCGCCGGTGCCTTGGCAGACTCATCACTCAACGGCAAGTCCATGTACGTCGAAGGAGGGCGAGGATGGGAGATTGAAGCCAATCTTGATCGACTAGAACCTCAGTGGTTGGGAGAAGAACCGTCGCGGTCTCTGGCGCAGGGACAAGCAGTGCTCGGCATTGGCTTGGATTGGACTCAATAGCAATTGAATTTTGTATCTATTTGAGACAAATGAAAAGATACCATAGTTCGTATATGTAACTGGAAGAAACA
Organism: Aspergillus felis; assembly: GCA_016413765.1. NCBI lineage: Eukaryota > Fungi > Ascomycota > Eurotiomycetes > Eurotiales > Aspergillaceae > Aspergillus > Aspergillus felis. The sequence goes on along the minus strand of CP066506.1, from coordinate 4,341,862 downwards.
TTCCAATGCAGTTATCAAATCCGGATGATCGGCAAGGGATATGAATTTAGCCGGTCGACAGATTTGACTCCTGTCTAGAAGGTTATGCTCAGGTACATCCTCCTCTCCATTTCGAGTCTCTCATTTGAAACTGATTCTCTGAACTGATTCTCCTCTGTGGTTTTCCGTATAATTCATGATACCAAGACCTGTCAATCATGGGTCGGAAGCCACCCAACATCTTAGCTACTCCGGATAATCCACATTCCGGTGTTGATTTGGAGCTGCTGGACAATACAAATTCTGGCGATGTTGCCCATCAAGGAGACCGTATTGCTGTGCATAGGGGCACCATGTGGTGAGCTACATCTCGGTCTTGAAATCTTATATCTGTTAAGCAAAACAATCATCTAGGAATCATGTCATGATTGTCTGCGCCGGATTCGCTGTCATGTTCACCACTTGCGCTTTTATATTTGCCTTTGGTGTCTACCAAGCTCTATATGAAGATATGGCCCAGGAAGCGCATTCTCCTTTTGTAGGTCAATCGACAGCTCTAATTGGTTTGATTGGAACGCTGGCAATCGCGCTCATGTCTATGGGAGGTCCTCTGGCCATGACCTGGGCCAAGTTCTGGTCCCCCCAGGCAGTCATCGTTGCTGGAGGCTGGGTTTTTGGTATTGTGTACATTTTGGCCAGCTTCAGCCAACGTCTCTGGCATTTTGCATTGACCCAAGGCGTGCTGCTGGGCATCGGGACCAGCATGGCATATGTACCTACAATGTCTGTCGCCCCGACCTGGTTCGATCAGCGTCGTGGGTTGGCCATGGGGATCATCATCTCCGGCAGCGGCGTGGGAGGCATGGTGTGGCCACCTGCTTTACGTGCCATGATCACGCACCTGGGATTCCGAAATGCACTAAGAATTTCGGGATGCATCTCGCTTACTCTGGTGTCAGCGGCAGGGTACATCCTGCGGTGGGAGCCCAAGTTCCAGGAACAGCTTCGGGTACAAAACCAGAGTCTCAACCAACGATGCGGATGGATCAAAGTGCCATTGGTCGACTGGCGTGTGGCCAGTTCTCGACGGTTTATCGCGCAGGCCTTGGGCTGCTTTCTTCAGTCGGCCGGCTATTCGACTCCGTTGTTCTTCTATGCCGCCTATGCGCGGACGTTGGGCTACAGCGCTGCCACTGCCGATAACTTCATCAATGTCAGCAACGCCTCCAACTTTGTCTCCAGAATCTTGATCGGATACGGCGCCGACAAGCTGGGGCGACTCAACGCGTTGGCATTCACAACTCTGTTCAGTACCATCGCCGTCTTTGCGTTCTGGCTGCCTTCCATGTTTCAACAGACGACCGTGTCGCCGTCAAGCGCCGACAGCTTATTTATCGTCTTTACCATTCTCTATGGATCTTTCGCTAGCGCATACATCTCGCTTTTCCCTGCATCTCTAATTGAACTGTTCGGCGTGCAACACTTTACCAGCGTCAACGGGGTCTTGTACCTCATCCGAGGAATGGGAGCATTGATCGGGACGCCGCTGACTGGATTGCTGATTCCTCAGTCTACTGCATTGGTCTCTTCGATCGTCTACGAGCGCGCGGGGATCGTCTGCGGTGTCCTCCTTTTTGCAGCCACGCTGGCCTGCTTTTGGGTGAGAATTGAAGCAACTCTGGGCGAGTTAGGAAGATGGAAGGCTTGAATGATTGACTATGCAAGTACAATCGTGATCTATGTGAGCCGTTTATAGTATTGCACTGAAATATGCAGATATTGCAATACAGCTTCGACCTCTGCTCTTCTTTGCCTGGTTGCACCGCAGTACCTTTTCTGGAACTCCTGGGAATCGAAGGAAGGTAGATGGCGTCCCCTTAGAGTACGTATAATGACCGATGACCGATTTTGAACCGGCAAGTCCTTCTCTTTACCTTACTGATCTTGCTCTTATCAGCGACGATGTACGCTCTTGGAACCTCCGTACAGAAGCCGTCTAACGCAGCGACTCCGATGACATCAGCGTCCATGGTCAGCAGATGTTACAGCAAAGAGCTTCAATTCGGAGACCCCTGCTGCAGATCGAGAGTACCATGAGTGTCCTGAAGAAGAGATTTAAAAAGGACGTCGGGAATACTGTAGTTTTTTTTTTTTTTTTTTTCCCCTGCGGGGTACATCATCTTCCGCCGAAGTTTTGTGGTATGAGCGCTTAGAAACGGCTGCGCCAGGGAGACACAAGGGTAATGGCGTAAAGGCGGATGTACTATCGTAAAGGTGCAATGGATTTTGGCTCGAGTATTGCCCCATGATGGATCAATGATAGGAGATTCAGCCCGCATATTATGACTTAGTATATGCCTGAACACCATTTCAGAGGCAGATTATACCTGGCTGCGATCATGGGCTGGATCTTCGCGATGATTCATTGACTGATTGATTTATTCATTGCGTTCAACAGCAGGGAAATCATTTTACAGCATCCAATTCCTTAATCCAGTAATCAAAATAGAGGAATGCATGTTTTGAAATCCAATCCAATGCCGCCGGACAAAAAAGGCGTCCGGAAGATGTACTCTTAGTCTAGGGATCACATATCATAGTTATTGTGGTCTAATATTTTGACACATGTTCCGACCTGTTCCTCGGTTCCTGTTTAGTCCCGTTTCTCCCCTCAGAGGAGTAGAGTAAACTCCTGGTTAGTAGTCTTAGAACAGTAATCAGCCCTGTTTTTCATAGAACAAGCGAGGCTACCAGAGATATAACCAGCCTTTCATGCCAAGCTTTGTTAATGGTCTTGCCAATGAGCCTATACGGCCTCACTCTGGAGATACGAAGATAAGATGAGAAGGAGGGCTTAAGAATTCTTGTGCTCTCATCAGCCAATCAGAAATAACCATCCAGGTCGGATAAACAATGATCGACAAGGGGATTCCGCATAGGACTTTAGCACGAGCTGTGGATCCTCTAGGCAGATGTCTGGTGAGAATGATGCAAAATTCCCTCAAATCTCACTTCTGCTTTCAGGAGCCACAGGCAACCAACAACTCGATCAGAACAAATCTTCTTATTTTCGTTCCAACTTTGCCAGACAAAACATGAAGACTGCGGCTGCAGTACTGGTCATTGCTGTCAGCAACCTGGCTGTAGGTGCTGATGCCGCCAAGGAAGCTACACCAGCCCCCACGGGGAGCAGCTACGCCTCGGGCTTTGACATGACGCGGAGTTGGGCGAATCTAAGTCCATATCAGGAGGCGGATGGCTTCAGTGTGCCCAAAGGAATGCCACACGGCTGTGAGCTGTCCCAAGTCCATGTGCTACATCGCCATGCTGAACGCTACCCGACCCCGTATCCCTTGGACGGGCAGGGGATGGAGGACTTTGCCGCCAAATGGAGCAATTACACCAAGAGACATCATCACGAAGCCGCGGCCACGGGTCCATTGAGCTTTTTGAATGACTGGGAATACATCCTGGGCGAGGACACCCTCCTGGAAACTGGCGCAGCGACCGAGGCAGCCTCGGGAGCCAGCTTCTGGGCCAAGTACGGACGGCTACTTTACCGTGCCGGCCGGGAGAACGGAGCGGCCTGGAATGCCTCGTTGAATGTGTATCCAAACGGCACGGCCCGTCCAAAGCCGGTCTTTCGCACGACCTCGCAGGCGCGGATCCTGGAGAGTGCTCGATGGTGGCTGAGTATGTATTCTTTGGACGAGTAAGAATACATTGCTAACAGGTATCTCAAGGCGGATTCTTTGGCAATACTGGTGCGAACAGTTCTTATGATCAATATGACTTGGTTGTCATTCCAGAGGTGTCCAATTTCAACAACACTCTGGCCTCGTACGACTCGTGTCCTGGGGATATGACCGAAGGGTGAGTGATAAACTTTCTGACATTTCTTGATGACAACGAGGCTAAGATGACCAGGGATGATACTGCGCAAGAACTCATTCCCCGCTATACTCGGCAGGCTATCTCCCGTCTCTCCCGTTATCTGCCCAAGGACTTTAACCTGACGGCTTTTGATGTGCTAGCGATGCAGAATATCTGCGTCTACGAGCACACGAGCCTTGGAGGTTCCTCTTTCTGCTCACTCTTTACCGAACAGGAGTGGAAAGATTTTGCCTATAATGTCGACGTGCAGTACTACGGGGACTATGCGTACGGATCTCCTACAGGCCGTGCGCAGGGCATCGGCTATGTCCTTGAACTAGCGGCTCGACTGCAGGGCAAGTTGATCTACTCCAGCGACACGAGCATTAATTTTACCTACGACAATAACCTGGCACAATTTCCCCTCGACCAGCCCTTCTACCTCGACATGTCGCATGACGATATCCTCCTGTCCGTCATCACTGCGTTGGGACTGCGCTATTTCAGATACGGACCGCACGGCCTGCCAGGGAATGTCGACCACGCACTCAACCGGACTTTTGCCATGAGCCAGATGACACCATTCGGAGCACGTCTCATGTCGGAGGTTTGGACCTGTCCTCGTAACGCGTCATTTGACTCCCTTGCCCCGGTGCTATATCGTAACCCCCATGTCGACCGCGCCGTAGACACGACCAAGTTCATCCGCTTTGTTCTGAACGGAGCTCCCTTGCCGCTGGATGGATTGGTAGGCTGTGAAAAATCGCGCCATGGGTTCTGCCCAGTCGAGGGGTTCCTGAGTGGTGTTCCGACGCTGAAGAAAGCGGCAGAATATCAAAAGGCCTGCTTCGGACATTATCCGACTGGAAGCCAGGTGGGCGATGGTGCTCCAGCATCGTGAGTTTCATTTATCCAGGACACCGTGTGACAGGGGTGGTGCATTATGATTTGTATCATACGTTCAGTCATCCTTTCATTATAATAGTTCTGCCTGAATGAGTTGGAGAAAAGCCATTCATGGAGCGAGAGAATTGCACGTCCATATTGAGGAGTATAGTCTTGGCGTTTGACAATGTCTTAGTAGTCCTAGTCTAGACTCTAGGCTCTTCAGGGTCCATAATATGTCAAAGCACTCTACCATTAGGGGCTGAAACAGAAACCCCTCTTAACCGGAATGGGCTGATAGGCCGAGGCTAAAACCAGCAAATGCAGGAGGTCTTGGTCCCTGAATCTCAGCGTGTAACAGCCACTGGCCGTTGTATATTGGTGGAGTAGAGCCTAAAATGGCTGATAGTGCTCCATCGTGGTTGACTTCACAATGGCATTTATCCGAACGCAACCCTCCTGCCTTCCCATCCTCAGCCGAAATCCTCATCCTGTTGTCATTCTGCAGTGGCATTTCCAACCTCATGATCATATATCTTCCAATTCAGCCGGATTTGCTTGCAGAACTGTGGACTCCGCGCCACATGCTACTGAGCGGGTACCCCGGATTAACGGCCGCAACCCTGAAGGATGTGACAAAGTCAATCGAGACCCAAACAGGGTAATCCCAATATAGCCGCTAGAGTAGCGTCAGTATCAGGGTGTCGCGATGTGGGGTTGCTCGGTATTTGCTCACTCCTCTTCTGCCGGTGATGCAAAGGTATAAAGGGCAGAGACATCCTCGAGTATGGAATCCATCAAAAACTCCCTCTGACAATCATATTTGCATTCAAACGCCAATCCACTTTGAACATCATGGTTTCTTTGTCGTACCTGCTGCTGGCATGCTCCGCCATTGGAGCTCTGGCTGCCCCCGTCGAATCCGAGGACACCACGTTCAACGAGACTGCTCTCCATGAGTTCGCTGAACGCTCCACCCCAAGCGGAACTGGATTCAACAATGGTTACTACTACTCCTTCTGGACCGATGGCGGCGGTGATGTGAACTACAACAATGGGGCCGGTGGTTCGTACTCGGTCAACTGGAAGAACGTGGGCAACTTTGTCGCTGGAAAGGGCTGGAACCCTGGAAGCGCTAGGTACAGAACGTCGTCAACGTCTGATTTGAAGACCTGTGGCTGATAGAACTAGGACCATCAACTACGGAGGCAGCTTCAACCCCAGCGGCAATGGCTACCTGTCCGTCTACGGCTGGACCACCAACCCTCTGATTGAGTATTATGTTGTGGAGTCGTATGGCTCATACAACCCCAGCAGCGGTGGTACCTTCAAGGGCACTGTCAACACCGATGGTGGCACTTACAACATCTACACGGCCGTTCGCTACAATGCCCCCTCCATCGAAGGCACCAAGACGTTCACCCAGTACTGGTCGGTGCGGACCTCCAAGCGTGTCGGAGGCACCGTCACCATGGCCAACCACTTTAATGCCTGGAAGAAGCTGGGCATGAACCTTGGAACTCACAACTACCAAATCGTCGCCACTGAGGGTTATCAGAGCAGCGGATCTGCTTCCATCACTGTCTACTAGGACTACTACACCGGGGCTTGATTGAAGGATCAGATGGTTGCGAGGGCTTGGTGTAAGAGTCAAGAAGCGATAGCTAAGCGGTATTACCTATCATGTTTGTTGGCTATAAAATGTATTTCTTCTTACCTCTCTTTCTTGGAAACTTGTCTTTGGAATTGAGCCACTATTTTAAATCACCTGCAATCGTGCTTCATTTTAGGAAGTATAAGGATTGAGTTATCAAATCTTTTGGACAGTGAAAGACATGCACTACCTTGGTATATACTATCAATGCGTGGTTCCCATAATGGGGGAGGCATCATTATCCACCCCAGTCGGGGAGTACAGAAATGAACTGCTGTAGATAATCTGATCACTACTTGGACGCCTGGAGCTCCTCCCTCATGGCTTCTATCTCCCCATCGAAGTGGTTCAGAAAGTCCTCATCTCCCTTGGGTGTCTTCCACCCAAGCCGATTGCGAGCGAAATCGGCTCTCGCCCGGGAACTATATCCGCATTAGTAATGTTATGTGCTAGGTCGGTCTTTCTCATGGTAACATACTTGGATGCAAGAGTAATTTCCACGAGACTCTCATTTCCCCCGGTTATTTCTGCTGCTGCTTCCTTCAAACTGATCGACTCGACTTCGTTACTGTCTAAGAATCCCTGCTTATGCAGAGCATCAGCAATACCCTGGCTAACCTGTAGCCATGTATGCTCTCCACTCTCGACGAAGAAGACGGCCCTGGGCCCGGATGGAAGCCAGTCCGGTTGCTCTCGCACAGCCCGGAAGAGGAGGAGATAGAAGTTGGCCAGATCCAGGATGTGGACATGGTTCCAGATCTATGACGAGAAATGTCAGCCAGAATCTACCATATACTGTATATCAAACCTACACCAGCTCCACTCTCGATGACGGCAGCATGGCCTCGTTTTCGGGCAAGACGTGCAAGATTGGGCACCTGTTGACTTAGTGTCGCAAATGGGCCAGATCCTTGGCCATCTATCGCCTGTCAGCATCAATTCCCCTTTGTAACCCCCTTTACCGGGATGACTAGCATACAGATAGTGGGAGGGACGACGATATACGTCTTGACACCAAGACTCAATCCCGTCTCAACAACCGTGACATCGGTGACCCGTTGCCCGTAGCGCTCGGGGTGGTTCTTCTCCATTGCGTAGACGTCGTCTTTCTCGTCCGACCAGATTTTCTGATTCTGGGGCGTACCGGTGTAGGGATGGTCCCCCAGGATTGACGTGCCAGAGGTCTAAATTGTCGTCAGCTCTGCAATCTTTGACTTGATGGATTCGAAAGAAGAAAGCCTTACATGAATCATGTATGTCTGTTTGCCAGTGGCTTTCTGTCTCTGGCTCAACCCTTCAATCAATGCCTTGGCCGAGCCATCGTGGGAGGCAGATGCGGCATTGATCACCACTAGAGCGATGTGTGAGTGCAAGTCAAAGCATCAATCCAGAACGAGTCAATACCATCATGCTGAGAAGCAGCCTCTCTACATGCGTCGAGGTCGTCCAGGCCTTTGAATTCCAGAGGATTTACTCCGAGAGACTGCAGTCGGGCTGCCTGTTCTGGTCGACGGATCAAGGCTGAGATGCTCAATTCAGACGCCTCTGCGGATTGCAAGAGTTCAGCGAGGATTGAACCTCCGCTGCGTAGTGTCAGAGCTATACTGCGACTGTTCCATTTAGGTTGACACCACTCACATGTATCCAGTCGCACCGACGATAAGAACGCTCTTTGCCGTAGTGGGAGACGCCATGACGACTACCAGAATGTACAGGCTTCAATTTTAGACGAGTCTGTCTGTTAATTTGTCTGATTTGTCTGCTTCATGACGACCATTTTATATTCTGTCGCTGAGTTACAGCGGCATTAGTAATTCCGCCGAGGGGTGACGTCGTGGATCAAAACTCTCCGGGATTAGAAATTAAGTTGCGTGCTTGAACTTTGCCAGAACTGTCCAAATCAGGCAAGCTGAAGCTATTTCGCGAAGCTTCTTTCTAATTGGTCTGATTCCAACGTTACCTTAGTTCTCCAAGAGTTTTGAAAGAAATTTTGCATTTTGCTTATTAATGGCTGTCAAGCTACTGTCAAAGGTCAAAATCAGGCGAATTCAAATATGGGATTAACCCGATGACGATGCATCATCCTATATACATATGCTTCGAAGTCTGCGATTAACATAGTCGTCAGTGGTATTACAATCCGACAAGGACGCTGCAGGAATATATCTGTGCAGCACGGGAGCACCGCAGGCCGTGGATATAGTCAGCAATACTACCCTACCCTCATGATGATTGTCGAGGTAGTCTTCCATCCCGACACTCAGAACCTGGTATGGACCTCTGCAAAGCATTAAGGTAGACATTGAATGTTGTGCATAAATATGAGATCGCAGTGACATCTGACATAAAATAAACGCTGACCTTGAACCATCCTGACTCCATCCAAAAGGGATCTCTTTTCTCTAAACTATTCCTGGAGCGGCAAGGGGATGCTAAACCTATTTTGGCATTAGGCAACCAGATTCTGTCTAGCATTAAATCACAGTGGGCCGTTTCTCTTGGCAGGAGACCATAACCCGTGCGCTGATTGAGCCATTTTGGGGCGGAGGAATTAAAGTGGGGAGACCCTGATGGCCGTGGTGACTTCCCATTGGCTTATGGGTGTCCCTGAGACATCCGAGTCTTGGCTCCTTTGGTCTTAGTGGTGGATCCAGAGTTTCACAACCGAACAATATTGGTCTAAAAATTGCCATGACCCAATGATCGGATGAAGCTGGCATCTGTCCTGGTCACAGTGGCATAGGTAGGCACCCTTGGCAGTCAGCACTGCCTTGCCCCCTTAAAAAAAATCATAATGAGGAGGAGGACGAGCACTATTATTATGATTATTTCCTATCATTAATTTTATGATTATTATTACCTAGTTTTCCCAGACCACGCTGCCTCAACTGCCTGGCTCCTAAGTTTGTTATCGTCACTTCCCACCCCTAAGATACGTAGTTATTATTGTTGTTCCTATCATCCCTATTATTGTTTTCCTGTCTATCAGAGCCAGATCATTCTGTTTTGGTATGATGGTCCTGGTGATTCGTCAGACCTGATTTCTACCATCCCCTTTGTTACCTCCCTTTCGCTTCTTGAGCCTCTCCCCGTTTCTCCTCCTTTGGTCAACCATCGCTTTCGGGATGCGCATGCTGAGTTTGCGCCAACTCTGCGGGGCCACCACTCTGCTCCTCTCCGGGCAGGTGGCCCTAGCAGATCTCGGGATCCAGGCCCAGAATGTTGGTATGTCTTCCACAAAAAAAACCTCATCTTTGGCTTCTTTAGATGTACACCTTGTAACACATGCTATGATGATCAGATTCTCTCAAGTCGGCGGCTAAAACCGTCGCTGCTCCCATGATGGAGTTCTATGACAAGAACCAGACCGAAGGCATCCCGGGCAAGCTGACCGGCACCTGGTACGTGGCCGGCGCCATGTTCATGACCCTCATCCAGTACTGGCAGTCCTCGGGCGACGACACTTACAATTCCGTCGTGTCACATGACTTGATGTTCCAGTCGGGCGAGAATTATGACTTCTTCTCGGGCAATTACAGCCAATGGCTGGTAAGTCGCATCAGCTTTTCGGCTCTGCTTATGCTAACCTCTCCCAGGGTAATGATGATCAGATGTTCTGGGGCCTCGCCTCCATCACAGCGTCGGAGACGGGATTCCCGGAGATCTCCGGCAAACCCACCTGGACCTCTCTGGCTCGGGTCGTCTTCAACATGCAAGTGGCCCGGTGGGATCAGGTGGCCTGCAATGGCGGCATGCGGTGGCAGATCTGGCCCTATCAGGCCGGTTACACCATGAAGAATGCCATCTCCAACGGTGGTCTCTTTGAACTGTCGGCCCGACTCGCGCGCTTCACCAGGAACGACACCTATGCGCAATGGGCCGACAAGATCTGGGATTGGTCGGCCACCACTCCACTGCTGCAGCTGCAGACGGATCACTGGTACATTGCCGATTCCACCTCCAACGAAGCCAACTGCAAGGATGCCGGAAACACGCAATGGTCGTACAACTACGGCACCTACCTGTCAGGGGCCTCGTTCATGTACAACTACGTAAGTCACCCCATGTCCAGTAGACTCGCTCGACCGGCACGCTGATTTTCTATGGCGAAAAAAAGACCAACGGTGAGGACAAGTGGCTGCAAAGAGTCAACGGCCTGTTGAACTCCCTTCTCGGCACATTCTGCCCGCAGGACAAGGGCGGCAACATCTTGTCCGAGGTTGCCTGTGAGCCCATCATGACCTGCGATCGAAATCAAATCGGCTTTAAAGGGTATACGGCCATGTGGCTGGCTCATACCGCCATCCTCGTCCCCTCGACTGCGGCCCGGATCTTCCCCGTCCTTCAGGCGTCCGCTCTGGCCATCTCCAAGCAGTGCTCCAAGGCGCCCGACAATACCTGCGGCTTGCGCTGGTGGCAACCCACCTGGGACGGCTTTACTCCCGGTCTGGAGACGCAGATGGCGGCCCTGGCGGGCATCACGGCCAATCTGATGTACTACAAGTCGACCGCCCCGAACACCATCGAGTCGAACCCGGACGGCAAGGAGCATCAGATTGACACCCATGAGGATGCAACGCCCCATACGCTTCATCCCATCAACACCGGCGATCGCGCGGGGGCATGGATTCTCACCGTGATCATCGTGGTTGCCGTCGGGGGATCCGTTGGGTGGTTGATCAAGACTTGAATTTTCTGGGATATCTTTCTTGCTCATTATTCTTTGGAGACAACAGTTGCTTGTTTGTCTGTTGTCCGGCGTGATTTGGTGAGGGTTTGGATTTGCACATTCTGTCATATTCGGGGCTCATTCCCGTTGTGTTATCATTTCTTGTATTACTTTCCCACATAGAGTCGACATTTTTCCAACAATTCAATATAGCTGCATCGGACTCCATCCGAGTGTCCAATTGAACTGATCTCACCGCTCCACTTAAGCTTCACCGACGCAGTCCTGCCCCACCAGCACTTATAAAACAACACAAGATCCTGGGGTGATCGGTCGAACAACTCATCCACGTCCTGATCGCGTCTATCCAACATGGTGTACACTATCGTCGTCCGTATGTTATACTCCCCATAATCAACCCCGCTGAGCTCAAACTCATCTTGGCAGATCTCCGCGCAAAGCCAGATCCCGAGTGCATCTCGAAACTGCATGCAAAGCTCCTCGAGGCCTCGGCCGTATACTCCAAGGACAAGGAGACCCTGTCCTGGTTCGTGATGCAGTCGGTCCATGACAAGCAGGACTTTTGCATCGTGGAGCGCTATCTGAACGAGGGCTCCCAGAAGTACCACCTGGAAAACCCGTACTGGAAGACCTTTGATCCCTATGTCATCCCGCTGTTGGAGAAGCCCATGGATTTGAGACGATTTGAGGAATTGGTTCCAGAGGGAGAGAAGCAGTAGATAGGATGTCTTGTCTTTTTCTTCCTAGCCTTTAACGCGTAAACCAATCGCAGAATGGATGAGTTTCAGAGGATCGACCACTTTGTTTCTTGAAAATCCTGCCTGAGCAACAAGGCATCAATTTGTTTGAATCGCAACTCCACTGTTTTTCTCTCTGCTCTCCCTGCGTTTCTCATCCCTGAAAACATCCACAATCGAGTCAACATACCTCCAGAATGTCGAATAGTCAACCCAGCGATGCTCTCTCGTTCCCTGATTCAAGTCGGGTATTCTTAGAGCCCCATCTTCCGCCAAAAATTAAATTTCCACAATCCCCAGATTCTGATCTCCCCTTCACCACACTCACTTTTGCTACCTCCCTCGACTCTGCTCTGGCCCTATCACCAGGCGCAAAAACCGTACTATCAGGGCCGCAATCGAAAGCGATGACCCACTATCTCCGGTCGCGTCATGATGCTATCCTCATCGGGGTTGGCACTGCGGTTGCAGATGACCCTGGATTGAACTGCCGCGTCGCCGGCGTCGGTGGCTACGGGGGTCAGGGTCTAGAAGGACAACCCCGACCGATCGTCATTGACCCCATCGCCCGATGGGACTTTACAGAGAGCTCCAAGATTCTGGCACTGGCCCGGGAGGGTCGGGGTCGAGCGCCCTTTATCATCACAGGGTCGCAGTCCGTCCCGGCAGAGAAGAAGGCTCTTTTGGAGAGACACGGCGGCAAGTTTATCTCTCTCGATGTGGTGACCTCTGAAACAGGGGAGCATCGCATGGACTGGACCACTCTGCTCAAGGCCCTCGGCAAAGAAGGACTGAAGAGTGTCATGATTGAGGGAGGAGGGACCATCATCAATTCTCTCCTGGAGCCTTCCTATCAACATCTCATTGACTCGGTTATTGTCACGATCGCTCCCACCTGGCTCGGGCAAGGAGGAGTGGTCGTTTCGCCTAGACGACGCTTCAACGAGCAAGGCGTGGCCATTCCCGCATCGCGATTGACTGACGTGAAATGGTATCCTTTCGGAGAGGACGTTGTGCTTTGCGGGAGGATCAAGTCCTGAACCTGCATCTCTCCCGGCCGAGATGCATCTGTCAATGATTTTACACCTACAGAATTTGAATTCCTGACTTTGAATGGCTATTTATACAAAACCATGACCTCTCTTGATGTTGCCTCTCTGTCTAATGGTATCACTAATAAGCGATCGCTGTCGAATAGATGGCTTGCTCTCCACTGGTACTGCCATCTTCAACCCATCTGGTGATCACTCTCTCCTTACCATGAAGTGACCATTAGCACAGAACGGGTCCGGATTTGAGAGAGATTCAAGAGAGCCTATGCAGCTTGGTATGCTGGTGACGAGGGACAACAACTATCGTGATCCATGTGATGACGGACGGCCTGTTCGGCACACCAGGAAGCAGAAAAGGCGCGGGGGAGTGCTATCCTGTGTCTCCTACTGGCACAATATAGCGCCAGGTCTCTTCACGCGGTCTTGTTCTAAAGTTTATATACGGCCTCGAACCAGATCATAGCTAACCCCAGTGTCTGAGTGAGTGGTGGAGCATACTACGTCGTGTCTTATGGGGTGTGACCTCGCGATGCTCAAATTCGCAATTGTAGCCGAACTAGCTGGGTCGCTAAGCTTTCACCGTCTTCAGGGGCAAAAGCTTCGGCAGAATTACTAGGGGCCATCCTTGACTACCAGCCGTCATTCTGTTCTGATCATTGTTCAATCTTGACGCATCGAAGGTAGAATGATCGAGACGAGGGCCAAACATTGGATCTACATCAGCCGTACTTGGAACATGTCTTTGTGTTCATGCAGGAGGCCATTTATGGGTTCTCGCTGTGTCCTTGAATTTAAGGTCGATAATACAAGGAATCTAGACATCAGTTCCCTGATTGAGAGGCATGCTACTTTTGTATGCGGCTGCCTCAGGAATCAAGGATGTTTCTAGGCCCAAATTCCAAGGCGCTGACTGCACGTGACCTTATGAAGATTCACCCAATCAGATACGAGAAATGCCGTAAATGGGCCCATAATCCTCATCCATCAATAATCTCCTGATATCGGCGATAGCTGCGTCTCTGTATACGGCACATGCATGATCATCAGTTATTTGTGGCTGCTCGAAAAGGATATCATCGCAATTCATATACCGAACTCAAACCATTATGACACCCATCATGTTCCATCCAATCGAGCCTTCAGACCCGAACTCAGCGCCTCCAGACCCGGTGCCGGTTCCTTCGGATCATTCTACGTCATCGAATTTCTTTGTCAACGTCCTTCATCCGGTCAGCATGAGCGCACCATCAGGAGATCCTGGGGTTGTCTCATTATCAGGCCATGTATATCAATTCGCTGTCTCTATATATAACCGAACTGGCTTTTCTTTCCTAACGTTCCTCTCCATCCCCGTCCGTCTGTTCCACATCTATTTATCCTCATTCGACCCCCTCCCTTACTTTTTAATTACGGGAGAGGAGAAAAGACCGTTGATGAACTGAACTCAATTGCTTGACGACAATTGCCCAGAATGACGTCAAAAGGTAAAATCGAGAGCCTCTCCGCGTATGGAGTCGCTCGGTCCACCATCCAGGGGACCCCCTTGAGCGAGGACGAGCTTCGCAAGACGGACGCCTATTTCCGTGCGAGTATGTATCTTTGCCTCGGCATGCTTTATCTGCGAGATAATCCTCTTCTTAAAGAGCCTCTCAAGGTGGAACATCTCAAGGCTCGATTACTGGGCCACTGGGGTTCCGACGCTGGTCAATCCTTCACATGGATCCACATGAACCGCTTGATCAAGAAATATGACTTGGATGTATTGTTCATCTCCGGCCCCGGACATGGTGCTCCTGGCATTATCTCGCAGTCGTATCTCGAGGGTGTATACACCGAAGTCTATCCGGACAAGACGCAGGATGAAAAAGGCATGCAGCGATTCTTCAAACAGTTCTCCTTCCCCGGCGGAATCGGCAGCCATGCAACTCCAGAGACCCCTGGAAGTCTTCACGAAGGAGGTGAGCTGGGATATTCGATCTCTCATGCTTTTGGAACCGTCTTTGATCACCCGAATCTCATCACTTTGACCATGGTGGGTGATGGGGAGGCCGAGACTGGCCCTCTGGCCACCAGTTGGCACAGCAACAAGTTTCTCAACCCGATCACCGACGGGGCAGTTCTTCCCGTACTCCATCTCAACGGTTACAAGATCAACAATCCCACTATTCTGGCCCGAATCAGTCACGAGGAGTTGGAAATGCTCCTCAAGGGATGCGGATGGACCCCGTACTTTGTCGAAGGAAGCGACCGTGAGAGCATGCACCAGGCCATGGCGGCCACCCTCGAGCATTGTGTGTTGGAAATCAAGAAGATCCAGAAGCAGGCGCGCGAGTCCAACAAGGCCTTCCGCCCCCTCTGGCCTATGATCGTCCTTCGGTCGCCCAAGGGATGGTCAGCGCCCAGAGAAATTGACGGCAGGTACCTCGAGGGCTTTTGGCGTGCCCACCAGGTCCCTATCACCGATGTGCAGAGCAAGCCGGATCACTTGAAGGTCTTGGAGAACTGGATGAAGGGGTACAAGCCCGAGGAGGTCTTCGACAAGAAGGGTACACTGATCCCCGAATTGAAGGAGCTGGCCCCGACAGGCAACTCGCGCATGAGCGGCAATCCGGTCAGCAACGGCGGTCTCCTGCGACGACCGATGGATCTGCCTGATTTTCGCGATTACGCGCTGACCGACATCGAGCCGGGCGTCACCATCCGTCCAAGCATGTCCAATATGTCCAAGTATCTGCGTGACGTGGTGGCCCGGAACATGACCACCTTCCGAGTCTTTGGTCCCGACGAGACCGAGTCCAACAAACTTGGCGAGATCTACAAGGCGGGTAAGAAGGTCTGGATGGCCGAGTACTTCAAAGAAGATGAGGACGGCGGCAACCTGGCCATGCAGGGCCGTGTGATGGAGATGCTCAGCGAGCACACCTGCGAAGGATGGCTGGAGGGCTACGTCTTGTCTGGCCGACACGGGATGCTCAACAGCTACGAGCCCTTTATCCATATTATCGACTCGATGGTCAACCAACACTGCAAGTGGATTGAAAAGTGCCTCGAGGTTGAATGGCGCGCCAAGGTTGCGTCGCTCAATATCCTCCTGACCGCGACCGTGTGGCGTCAGGATCACAATGGATTCACCCACCAGGACCCCGGATTCCTGGATGTGGTTGCTAACAAGAGCCCCGAGGTGGTGCGGATCTACCTCCCTCCCGACGGCAACACCCTCCTCTCGACGATGGACCACTGCTTCCGCAGCGTCAACTATGTCAATGTCGTCGTGGCTGATAAGCAGGAGCACGTGCAGTTTCTCAACATGGAGGAGGCGATTGAGCACTGTACCAAGGGAGTCGGCATCTGGGACTGGGCGAGCAACGATCAGGGCTGTGAGCCCGATGTGGTCATGGCATCTTGCGGCGATGTCTCTACGCACGAAGCGCTGGCCGCGACGGCTCTGCTGCGCCAGCACCTGCCCCAGCTCAAGGTTCGTTTTGTCAATGTCGTTGACCTGTTCCGGCTCTTCTCCGACACCAATCATCCGCACGGTATGTCCGACCGCAAATGGGGAGCCATCTTCACCACCAACAAACCTATCATCTTCAACTTCCACTCGTACCCCTGGCTCATCCACCGTCTCACGTACAAGCGGCCGGGTCAGCAAAACCTGCATGTACGAGGCTACAAGGAGAAGGGCAACATTGATACGCCGTTTGAGCTCGCGGTACGCAATCAAACCGACCGGTACAGCCTAGCGATCGACGCTATCGATCGTATCCCGTCCCTTGGCAATACCGCCTCGGGAGTGCGGGAGCGTTTGATCAATCTCCAGCTGGCCGCAAAGAACAAGGCATTTGACGATGGCATCGATCCAGATTATATTCGCAATTGGACCTGGGATTATCCGCGGAAGGACTGTTGAGCCACCGGCATCATTGCGATCTTTCTTAGCCTACTATGTTGAATATGAGATGATTTATATGCAACCATGACGAATATCAAATTGTTATGACCTCTGATCTCTCAATGACCATCTGGCATTTGTGTTCTAGGATCCTTGAGCTTTCCACGCCGCATCATCTATTCATGTCCAAACCCCAAACTATAGTTACTCTCTAGCCTTACGTCCATCGACACATCAGTAGGCGCCCCGCCGAGGCTTCCAACCAGGCTGAGGTGCCGGGGCCGGCTTGCGGTATCCAGACAGGAAGGGGGTAGAGGCGACAAGCTCCAGACCGCCGACCAAAGCCCCTTGGGCCTCGAGCGCCCAAAGTGTTAAGGCGACATAGTTGATCCCGCTGTAGTTGAGAATACCCTCCGGAACGGGGAACTTGGTTTGCGGGCCGAGATCATTGACTGCATCTAGTTAGAACCTAGGACAAATTTTATTCTTCTTCTTATCGTACCGTATTTCCCAAACTGGTATCCATTGACAAACAGCTGACAGCGATAGCTCGTCCCTGCCCTTGGATCTGATGCCGAGGAGGTGTTGAAGACGAAGCTCAGCGGGATATCGTAGCCCTCGGGTAGATCCAAGGAGAACGAGGTAGCATAGAATCCGATACCGGCGTTAGTGAGCCCATCATTGATCGGGCTAGATGACTTCCACGTGGAGGTAGGCGGTTTTGGAAGATGATATCCCTGGCGCTCAGCATACATGGCTCCCTCGTTGAGCGGACCCCGCGTCAAATCCTGGTATTGCTCGCCGCCGAGATTGCCAGTCATCTTCCATGCAAGATCGGACAGCTCATGGGCCGAGAGCGCGTAGTCGAGAATTCCTCGAGGGAACTTGATTGCGTCTGTCCCTGGCGCCTCTTCGTCCTGGCCCATGTGGTCGATCACCACTGTCAAGACGTATGATGCCCCGGCAGACAGCTCGTGGGGGAGCGAGATGTTTCTGGGATAGGTCATGTTGTTTCCACTACCTGTCCACGATCCCAGGAATGTTTGATTTAGCCATACTGAATTGGCGAAGCCCACGCCACCAGACGTGTTGAGGAAAACCCATGACTCGTCTCCGTTGGCCTTGAAATGGCCCCGGTAGATCAGTGAGCCCCCGTGATAGCCGTAGTCGTCAGCGTACAGACATGTAGGGCCAGTGAGCTTGCGCGTGTTATTGGTGTATGTGTTTGTCAGTGGCGTCCAACTCTCGTCACTATATCCGGGGGAGATTTCGGGAAGGGAGTCGAGGTATTTCCAGTCGAGACCCTTCAGGTCTGGCAGGGAGATAGCCGGTGGTTGATAATGAACCGTTGCAGCGAGGTTGCCAATCTTAGACTGAGTTGATTTCAAGGACTGGCCGTTGAAGACGATCCCGTCGAGTCGACTCGGTGCTGAAATTACCTCCAAGGAAGTTGTTGCGTTCACGTCACCGGTCAGATGCAGTTGGTTGCCGGCAATTGATGCGCTGCGAAGCAAATATCCTCCCTTCACAATCACCGTCTCCTTGGATGGCGAGCTATAGTTGGCAATTGGCTGTGATGCTGGCAGTTCCAAGACCCAGTGCTGATAGGCGTCGTTGCGCCACAGGAGGTGAATCTCAAGCTTTCCCACGCGCAAAACCCGTCTTTGAGCAGTTACCTGCCACTGTACAACCCAGGCGCTTCCCTTCCTGGCAATCTTAACGCCGGATCCGTCAACCACGGTTGGTCGGGAAAGATGGGTTGGCAGAGCGAGTTCATGAAGTTCTTCTGCTCCTCCATATAGAACGAGCACGCGATTCTTGTCGAGTCCCTTAGCCCAGCTGAAGACCTCTGCGGAAGAGTAGATGAGATTGACTCCGCCCACGTCATAGTCAGTGACGTGGAATTTGGAGTCCCTGCCGTTCAAGGACAGACTACCTCCCAGTTGAGGAATTGTCACATTTCCAACGCTCGTCGAAACTTGGAGTTGGTATTGGACACTTGCAGTCGAAGTAAAGTCGGCATGTCGCAGTAGATAGAAATTGGTTGTCGTTCCATTGCCAAACAGTGGAGTGACTGCTATATCCTTATTCCCTGTGTATGATCCATTAACCCCGTTTCCAGGCGTTGCGGTGAGGTACGCGGGAGACACTTTTAGGAAGTTGGCCTGCAGCTTCTCTTCGCTATACTTTTCTCGCCAGATCTGACGATCCTCGGTAATGGCAGCCCCATAGTCATACGAGGTGTATCCTCCGTGGTAGCCGAGATTGCCCCAGTTGGTGCCACCGTACGTCTACAACAGTCAGCTAGGTGCGGGAGTAAGGAGGAGAGAGGATATCACACCATGTAGATGTTGAGAACGGTGACGCCGAAGCCGTAATTGTTCTTGTACACCACTCGCACAGCTTCATTGTTCACGAGAATCGCACATCCGTCTTCTGTCACTCCTCCCCTGATGATTATGTCTTAGTGCGTTGAACAGAGAAGTTTCCATGGCATTTCTTACCATCCTCCTCCTGAACCCCCTTGGAATTCCATAATAGCAAATGGCGTCGTTGGACTGTGATTGCGGTGTGTCTGCTGCCAATCTCGCGGGAATCGATACGTTGGCCATTCATAGGGGTTGCCACCTAAATGTACATCAGGTATATGTTATTGGCTCTTGGAAGTATTGGTCTTACAGTCATATCTCATAGGATAAGCGTCAATCCCGTAGATATCCGTCTCGCCCAATCCAGTCCCAGGGGCAAAGTATCCCAAATTCTTATTGTCATTGACAACTGACGGAACAACTACTCCAGCGTCTCGAAGCTGCCTCTCGGCATATGCCATGTCCTCCTTATTCATCGGTGTCGGAAACTCGGACTCTGATACGTTGGGCCAAGTCGTGTACTCATTTTCTGGCTGAACCAGGATTACTGGTCCTCCATTGGTAATTTGTGCCTTGGCAATAATCTTCCCTAGAGTGGCCATGTACATATCTGTCGCACGGAGGTAATCCTCGCTATTTGAGCGGATGATGCCCTTTAGACGAAGAACCCATCCGGGAATACCACCAGCCGAGGTTTCTGCATTGATATACGGTCCAGGTCGAGCTATCAGGTAGATACCAGCTTCACTGGCCGCAGTGAAAAATTCGTCAAGGCTCCATATCCCGTCAGTGACAACGTGGCCAGGATTACCCTCCATGAGGCCCCAGTCGGTATAGAAGGAGACAGCATTGAATCCCAGACTTTTGATCTTCTGAAATACGTCAAGCCACAGCCCAGGAACTGGCAGTCGAAAGGGGTGAAACTCTCCAGAAAAGATCATGAGGCGCTCACCCCGGACAAACAAAGAGTGTTGGTCCCATGTCACTAGGTCTTGAAGAAGGTCTCGCTTATCAGCAGCATCTTGCAATGACGGGTAATTGACGGATGGTGCAGCTACTACCAAAGATGCGGCGGCCAATGTGATGAATCTCCTTAAAAGGAACTTCATCCTGCGTTTCGCACCAGAATTGTATTTACTTCTGGTTTATTCCGCCAGAGAAGGTATATCACCCCTGCAGGAACTCTGCCGCAGAATTATATACGCTCTGAACGCGGCGGGTGGCGGGGAAGATCCATTAGAAGGAAACCGAATCCCACCAATTCCCCCATCACATTATGTATTTTCGATCTCATATCATGCTATAGATCTTATCGGGGACAAGTCCGCATCAATTGGGGTACCTCGACCCAGGTCCTTGCCCCAGATTGGTGGAGAAACGATCAACATGCGGGGAACTCGAGAGGATCTACATGGATTCAGCTATTTAGCCTATATGCTTCTCAGCATTGAGGACGGAAAAGAGTCCGATATTTTCCTAAGACAATCGACGCAAAACATGGTGCTGGCTGTGCATTCTTTACCTGCAGTCCAATGTTTCTCTCCTTTCCTTGGCAGCCGGGACCATGATTGCATATATACATCGGTGTAGTGCACAGCTCGATAAACAGTTGTGTAGGTAGGCGCCCGCTGTGTATAATAGCCTTTTGCTTTTATCGACGAATCTCGTCGAAACTGCGCATCTTGGAAACAAAATGGACCAGCGATCTCGATATGAGTGACAATCCAGACGCAAAGGAACTTAAGGCAGATCAAAAACGAGTTATCTGTCCCTTCTTTTGTTTTAAAATGGCCTCTTTGCCATACCCCAGATTCATGATTCCACATACGATTACTTCACTGTCTCTAGGTGGCAAATTGGTGGTGCTTTTCTATTAATTGTGATTCATAAGACGACTATCTTTCAGCACCTCGTGGTATGCATAAAACTGGGCATCATTGACGCGGACGCGGTCTCGTAAGTCGTTGAAAAGTAAAAGGAGCAAAATAAGAATATCTTTAAGGACTGGAGTCAGGACGACAATTTTAAAAACGTCATGAGCGAGGCGGAGGATATTGGTGTGAAGGCCATTGCCAAGCTCAACGCTGACGGCAGGCAGCCGGCCGATGACCGGGTCAACAAGATGATCGCTGCGCTGAAGACGCACGGCGATGCTCGGCGCTACGATCAGGCGCAGAAGATCATCAAGGCGTTTGAAGAAAAAATGAAGAAGGGGGGGTTCACCATCGCGTACACTGATCCCATAGAGAGGCCGCCGGTGCCGGGGTACCGGAAGATTGACGCGGACCAGACCATCAGCAATAACCAGGGCAAAGCGGGGTTTAACGACAATATGGAGAAGGAGGTGAGGGAATATGTCTCCAAGTACAATAGCGCGGGAAAATCGGACAGCCATGTTGAGGCTATTACGAAGACGGAGGAGATCCATAAGCATCTTGCCGAGGCATGTAAAGCATGACCATCTTGCTGCGAAGGGTGGTGAGACTGTCGGTTATATAGCTTATCAGTATACACTATTTAATAAGTCCCAAAGTTCTTTGGAAGTCGCTCTTTTATGTAACACTCATTCGTACAATATCGCACCATGATCCGCGGCCGCAGCTTGGGGGCGCTCTGCCTAGCTTGCTTGACCCATGGATGCTCCTCATTGGGCAAATACTCTGACATCCTGAGGAACTCTTGCTCCGGGAGGTAAGGGACCCAAGCGGAGCCCGGGTCCGTCCCAAGAATGTCGACGTTGTCCATTCGTGCTCGCTGCCACATGTACGCGAAGAGGATCCATTCCGCTTGTCTTTTCCATGCTTCCACGGCCGTCTGGAATCGAGAACTGGTAAATGCTTCGAAGAGCGTCTGCACGGCCGGTTCCTTTTCCGATGCGTGTTCCCTGAATAACGCTTGGAATTCCCTCAACCGAGCCTCGTCGCCCACATCCACCATCTGAACAGGGGCATCACCCAACAACCCGAACAGGCCAGACCTCAGAGCCGCTTCCCTGGGGATATGCAGAGAAACTGCCGCCATGGCGATGTCTAGCCTGCTTTGACTTTCCGCGCAATACGCAATGTCGGCCACGTCGTTATTTCTTCCGTCGTGATAGAGAAGCCACGGACTGTTGGACTCATCCGCGCCATCCGCGCCATCCAACAGTGCCTTCAAGCTAAACGGGTGAATGATCTCCGCCACAACAGACGGCTGCATCCCCAGGTCCTCCGCCCGCCACAGGAACATGGCAATCGGACTCGAAGGGTCGTCAGCGTTTCCCCAGACATTGTAGCGCAGTCGCGTCCAGTTGAGATGCAGCACATCCCGACGCGGCTGCACCCAGATCGACTCCAGACTCGTCGTCTCTTGCAGGTCCAACCAGCGGCCCCCTTCTAGCGTAACTTGCCGCGACTCGCTGTTGACGAATGCGATGGCCGGCGGCTGAGCGTTTTGGTGCGTTATGCGGTTGGCCCAGCAGGCTTGACGCGATTCGTTGCCGTCGAGAAGGAAGGTGGGGGTGTCTTCTTCTGCTATACGATGCGGTAGGCAGTGCGTCCAGATGAGACGGCGTAGTTCTAGAGGCAGCTGCGAAAAGTAGTGGAATGAGTCGTCGTTCATCTTTACGCTGGAACGGTATCACGAAGTCGATAGAAGACAAAGGTGGGCATGCATGCGATCACGGTTGTCGTAGATCTGGTGGCCCTTGGCCCTAATGGTCGGGCCGATCCTAGCCCGACCACCGAGAGTGGTTTTCTGCCCTTGGAGGTGACAGAAATCATGTATTAATACTTGACTATAGTACTGCATGACTCTGGTGCATTTAGGTATGCCATTTTTCAAAGCGATACAGACAAATGTTCCAAATTCAGACCCAACCTTGTTTCCCTTCGAATGAGATATGTACAGTAAATCCGGCCGAAAACAAGCGATGCTAGTCAACGAATGCACATGGAAGAGGTAGTGGATTTTGGTCAACTCGAAAAGCATGTTATGTAATTATGCAATTGTTTTGTACATCATTTACATATTTCCGTGCTTTTGGAAAGAATGAGGTCTTCTCAAGGTGAGTCGTATCTGAACAAATCTTAAGTATGTCAGCAAGACTGGATCATGAGTCAATCATAACGGGGCTTTTCCTAACCATCTGGTGGCGAGATAAAGCTTTCCTGGGACGCCTCTTCGATGGGCGGACCAATGACAGCAGTGCTAGGAAGTTCGGTTGCGCCAATATTGGCGTCTTTCGTAGGCTCTTCAGAAGATCCTTTGGACGCGCATTGACCTGGAACGTCAGGCTTATCCTCATCCCCGACTTTTCCATCATCATCTTGTTCGGGGTTCGAATCGGCGTCTTCGAATTGGGGATTCGCCAATCGCTTAAAGGCAACTTTCCCCGTGTTGATCTTCTGAAAGACATCATCGCGCGCAACACGATGACCCGAAGGCTGGACAGTGCTCGAAACCAAGACGCTGCCGCCAAGTGCTGACATATAATCTCGTTTCACAAAAGACAGAATTTCCTGGGTTTTCAATAGCATCTTGTCCTCAACCGCCTTGACCATCTCTTCAAATGCTCGTTTGACCGTGTCCGCACTGTCACGGAACATAGTCCAGCGAGCCTGTTCCACGTGGGCCACCATGGCTGCTTTCATTCGCATGAAACTTCCAGTACCTAGGAGGACAATTAGTGTCAAATCAGCCCTGGGTTCGGAGTGGTCATACCGCGTTCCGCAACACAGGTTTCGTAGGCAGGTTCGAGAGCAGTAGCTATCACAGGTTGAAACATGCGGTTGATTTCCTTTGCCTGAGCCACCGTTGTCGCCAAATTCTCGTTACAAACGTCTTTGAGAAGCGCCTGGTAATTGCGTAACTGATGAGATAACAAATGGAGACTTGCTGCTGGACCGTTCTGGCTAGCTTCCCGCTCAATGTCGTCGTGGAAAGATTTCAGTAACCGTCCAGCATCAGATGCAGCGCCCTGCAGAAGAGAGTTGATGCGCCGTGAGAATGTCTTCTCCCAGCCCGAGGCGATGGCCTTGATCACAGGTTCGATCAGCTCGGCGTTCCAGTCATGATGCCCTTGAGCGTTCGAATAGAGCCCATTACGGCGGCATATAGCCTTGTACGTGGACCAGAAATAACCTCCAGCGGTGCGGTTGCTACGGTCAACTGGTGCGCCCCATCGGAGCACAGTCTTGTTTGCTTCAACCGCAGCCGGGGCGAGGGCGTTTTCTGTTCGCACGTCAATGGGTCAGAATTGGTTAGTGACGATCCAGACAGGCTACTTACCACAGGCGTCGAACACATTGTCGTCGAACTCTTCTCGTATCTGCTGATGGACGCTTCGGATGTGCTTTTCCAACACCTACCCGGACACCTCATTGTCAGCAACCTGTAAACGGCATGATTGAATCCTTACAATAAGAATGAAACGGGATGGATCAAAGAGAGAAGAGCCATACAGAGAATGTCGATAAGAACCATTCGCACTTACACTCTCGAGCTTCTGAATTTTGTTCTGCACTATGGTATTCTGCCTGGCCTTTTCGCCGTCAGTGAGATGGCTACCGTCTCCGTCTGGAGAGGACCACAAGCGAAGAGAGTTTAAAAGTTGACTGAGACTGTTCAGAAATCTCCGCGAGTTGGCTTCTCGGCTCACTTCCGTGAGTTTCTTGCAGTGAGCCTGAAGCTGAGGGACCTCGGTCTCTTCAACAGACTGGAACCCAGGCACATCGGCTTCTTTTCGCAGACGACCTCGCAGCTTCTGGTAGCCCCGGGACGAAACACAGAATACCGGAAGCGATTTCGCGACTTGATCATAATCGCGAGCATCGACATCAGGGTTGAAGTTGGCAGCGTCCTCTTCTTCAGCGAGTTCTTGGTCAAGCTCTTTGACTCCGGCGGCGAAATCCTGCTGAATCGCACCTCGAGAATACTCGTTGCGGCCGGAGATAGCTATCGCCCTCATTTCAGCTTCAATCTTCGCGTCAGCTTCGTCAATGTCTGAAATTCTTTTCCGAAGCTCCTTGATCTGAGCCTCGAGGTCTTGTTTCTGGCGACGGCTTTCCTTCTTCGTCGTCTTCAGTTCCGAAATCTTCCCAGCGATCTGTTCTTTAGTGAGGGGAACACGAGACTCTTCAGGCTGATCCTCGTCATCAGCCTCGTCGTCGGAATCGTTGCTGCCTTGATCACTATCGACATAGTCGCTATCAGCGTCGCTGTTTGGAGTCCGAGCCTTCTTTCGCGTTCCAGATTTCTCATTGCTCGAGCTTCGTTTCCGTTTCTTGGAGGTTGAATTCTCTCGGGGAGCAAAAACTGTCTTTCTATCCTCAATGTCATCCTTCAATGCCTCCCAGACCTCGAGGACTTCGTCCACCTCATCGGCGGAAGCTGTATACACGGCTCTGGTTTCTTTCAATTCCTCCAGCCGCTGCTTGAGTACTCGCCTTTCCTTGGCAAGTTCGTCGGACTTGGCCCAGTGTGCGCCCATCTGCTCCTCGAGTCCTAATGACTCCTGGCACTCGATGAGGCTGATGTCGTCAGTTTTGCTACAAATGAAGGTGACGGTATTGAAGCCACCATCCATCTTCAGCTGTCGCTTGAAAGTGTCACCAAGCAGCGATTTGGCGGCTTTGTCATCGACTGCTCGAGTAATCGGGGCCACGATCCATAGACCCGTACACTGTTTCATGTAGCCCTCGGCAACAGCAGAGCGGGCAGCATTTGAATCGTGGACACCTGGCAAATCGACAATGACGGCGCCGGTCGATAGTGCCTCCGCTTTGACGTAAAGACGGACAACCTTGATCAACGGCCAAAATTCCAAATCCCTAGCAGGCTTCTTGTCTTTGTCCTTCTCGCTTGTCGTCTTCTCCTTGCTATCGACGAAGAATTGGAGCTTCCTGTAGAAGCGAAGAGAATCGGACTCGGCAATTTCTCGCTTGCTGCCCAGCACATTTTGGACATTGGGGTGTCTCATCAACTGCTCAACTGAGCTATTCTGCAACATCTCTCTCGTGAATTTAGGGTATACAGCCTTGATTTTGGCATACGCGACGCCCGCCTCACTTTCCTCATTGGACGCTTCGCGAGAGACGTTGCCACTGCCATCGAACAGATCGTGGAAAAGGACCCTGAGTTCCTTCTCCCAGTCTTCCCGTGTAATGAACTCAATTTCGGCCTGATAAGGATCATCGCTGGTGTTGTAGGAAATTTCAGTAACCACCGCCGTGCATGCTCGCATACAATTTGTCGGCACCAATCTCTCCTCATCAAGCATGGCATTGATGATGGACGACTTTCCAGCCCCCGTGTTACCGACAACACCGACAACCGTCTTGGGTTGCGCAGCCTGGCTTTGGACTTTCTCTATAGCCTGGAGCCACTGGGATGCATCTTCAACCGCCACGCGACCGAGCGGCTCTTTCAAATCTTCAAGTAACTTCGCTCCTTGTTGCACGGCTGCCTCGAGGAGCTCGGGAGTGCTATCAGCAAACAGGTTCTGTAGGGAGAGCTGCTGCAGAACCTTGGGCTCAGGACGATCTGTTTTCGCACTGGCTTTAACTGGAGTGATTTGGGACAACGGATTTGCTGTCGAAGAATCTTGAGTGGGCGGAGAGGAGGAAGCAGATGTAGACGAATAGAGCATGGCCTGAGGAGAGGTGTGTTGTAGCACTCGTCCTAGTTCGATCCACATGTTTTGGTTACATTTTTTCAATCTATCCCAGTCTTGCTTCATCAGTTTAAACGCTACATCTGAATCAAAATTCTTCTCATATGCATCGAAACGGTCTTTGTACGAGAAGAAATAGTGGTAGAATCCAGCGTTATGACTTGTAAACTCACGCAGTTCCGCCAGCAATTGAGAAGTGGGTGCACTGTGGGCGCGAGTAAACAAGAGGGCTCGTTTTCTATACTGTTCGCGGGCGTCTGGAGTCAGACTATTCCACACTTGAACGAACTCACGCCGATGGTGTTCTATAGCCATCAGCAAGTTGCGTTGTAGCCGAGTTATGAAATGGTAGCTCCCTCACCGATAGATGACCCCTCTTCTACACAGTTAGGGAGTACCTCTGTGAGGCGCTCATGAATAAAACCACGCATGGCACACTCTGTGAGGTAATCCTGAGAGCCTGCGGGCAGGGTATCATGTCCTGGAGTGGCCTCATTCGGTCCAAGAAGACGTGCAGGCGAGTCCAATTTGCTCATACCACACGCGTTGGGCGGTTTGGGCGAGGGCACTCGATTTTCGTTATTGAAGGACCAGTCTTGAGGCTCAGGCTTAATCCTCGTATCCGACTTCACAGATCCTCCGTTCGCCGGGGCCAGGTTGGAAAGGGGCTCAAGGGGATCCCGTCGCGCTGGACTTGTACGAGAACCCAGGTCTGAATCCTTGATCGCTTCGATAGCAATGACACGGTCGCCAAAGGTGTCCAGTTCCGCAATAGTGTTCATCGAGGCCACGATAACGCCATTGTGCCGGAACACAATTGGTTCACTGTGGGAAGATCGTAATAGGTATTGTTTTCTGATATCTTCGAATTTGGTATGCTGCAGTCGATCGGAAGGCACGTCAGTATCTGGCCGGCTATAGGTGAGAGATGGTTTGGCTCACTCACGCCACGACATTTGATCCACAAAACATCTGTCTCGTAGTTGGCATTGTCGGGGGTCTTGTGGTCTTTGAGGACACCAACCCAGAAGACGTTGGGATTCGATAGTTCGTCTGGTGTCTTGGACTTGACGTCGCGATGAAAGGCGCTGCCATGGTTCAATGCCTGGTTAGGTGGGTACCACGACGGAAAATGATTGGCACGAGACTCACATTGTATTGGCCTTCATGGCCCTGAATGGCGGGAAGGATAGCATCTACTTATATCGGAGATGAATGGGACTGTACACAGTTGAGTGCATACTCATACTAAGCACCAGAGAGTACAAGAAAGAGCATTGATAGATTGATTGCATGAAGAGTGAGGTGACAACTATCTACATACATGCGTGCGCTTCCTTGGAGGTCATACAACAAAAAGCAAAGAGGTCTTGCTGTCGCGTCGACGCGTTGAGGTGCATTGCCTGATCGGGGTTAGCGAGTCTGGTACCTGGTCCTTTCCTTTCTTGGTGAACATGCCACGTGACAATGGCCAGCCATGATCAAGAGTCGGCATGGACATGGCAGTAAGACAAGTCTTGCTTGGAGAGGAACTGAGGAACTGACACCAAAAACTGGTTCTCGTTTCACTAACGAGTCTCATGTGAGTGAGGTATCAAGTTAATAAGGCAACAAGAACTCCGGCCCTGCATATCACGGTCATTTCTGGTCAGTCGCCAACAAAAATATATTTCTGGCGACTGCTATGGCTAAATCAGTCTGTCATTTACAGTTCTTTTGTGCCCCATACAGTATACAACGGACAGGTAAGAGACTCTAAAGCGCCTCCATTTCCTCGCCTAGTACGCATAGCTTGTGCACAGACCAGAATCAAGAGAAGTAGAATTCTCGTTCTCTGGTTGTTCTTCACTTCTTTCGAATAGAATGTATTCCTCTCATGATCGATCGTGGTAAGATGAGATTACCTGGTTTGATAACTTGAAACTCCAGAATCACTTAAGACAATGAATTATAGTCCTCGTAAGCTTGAGCGGACCGAGTCGCCGAGTCAGTATAATCGGAGAATCTAATGGAAGAATCTCGCCCTTTGATTCTTCGTATGGCGGATACGAGTCAGGACACTAATGCCTAATGTCTAATGCCGAAACAGCCCTCCGAAGCTACCCAGTCGTCGCTTGTGACCTTTAATTCAGGCGAGATATGCCAGGGACACACAAATTAGCCTATTTTCCCCACACAAGCTCCACTGATTTACTGCACTTCTGACGGCTGAAACGCAGGCCGTTTCTTCAGCATTGTAGAATCGTGAAACGCAGGCTGTTTCTGCGTTGCAGAATCGTGCAACGGATGCTGTTTCTTCAGCGTTGCAGAATCAAGACAATTCGGCAGAACAGGGCAGTTCTCCGCAGTACCTACTGCTTGAGACTGGAACATGACCAATCCTACCGCTGTCCCGGAATATTTACCCCATAGATGTCAGTGCTTCATTGTATCTGGCCAGCTCGGTTGCAGGGGTGCGGATTAGAAGAATTCTGCACATATCGTGCGCTCCACGGCTAAAATCACCGTTGACCCCAGGTCTTGGAACGTCTTTTGAGCCAATTCGTCTTCGGAAGCAGTTGATCCCAACTCTCTTTCTCGGGGCAAAGGAACAGGTTCTAAATAGGATATCGGACGACAGGAGAGACAAGTGGCATTGTATATTCGCATAACGTGAGGGCTCGTCTAGGGGGACCAGGTCTATATAAAAGAGATCATCAGGACCATCGTTGCGATACCAGAAGTTTGGCGTACAGATTCCACAAGCTCTTTCAGATCCGACCATCTGCCTTTCTCTTAATATCCTTGGTAAGAATGTTGTTCACAGCAGTGACTCTCGCTCTTTTGGGCCAAGCTTTGGCTGGCCCGGTCGAACTTGGAGAACGCCAGAGCAGCTGTCCCAATGTCCATGTCTTTGGTGCTCGCGAAACCACCGCACCCGCTGGCTATGGTTCCTCCTCCACTGTTGTCAATCTAATCCTCAACGCCTACCCAGGCTCCACCTCCGAGGCAATCAGCTATCCTGCTTGTGGAGGTCAGTCTTCCTGCGGCGGAGTCAGCTATGGCAATTCGGTGGTTGCCGGAATCAACGCTGTTACGAGCGCCGTGAACTCGTTTCACCAGAGATGTCCAAACACCAAACTGGTCCTTGTCGGATACTCTCAGGTACCTTCTCCGTATTGAAACCTCCAAACACGTCTAATCCGGTGGCAGGGTGGCCAAATCATGGATGATGCCCTCTGCGGTGGTGGCGATCCAAACGAGGGCTACTCCAACACGGCCGTCCCTCTATCCGCATCGGCTGTCAACATGATCAAAGCGGCTATCTTCATGGGCGATCCTCGCTTCGTCGCGGGTTTGCCGTACAATGTCGGCACCTGCAACGCGGGCGGTGTAAGCAAGATCTTCCTTGAGTTGTGATGTTGGCTCTAACCACTCCCTGCATCTAGTTTGACCGTCGTCCTGCTGGCTTTAGCTGCCCATCTGCAAGCAAGATTAAGTCGTACTGCGATGCTGCCGATCCATACTGTTGCAACGGAAACAATGCCAACACCCATCAAGGCTACGGAGCCGAGTACGGACAGGCAGCTCTTACCTTTGTCAAGAGCAAGCTCTGAGCTCGAGCGGCTCGGGAAGCGGTTCGGGAGGTGGCTCTGGAGGCTCGGGCGGCTCCGGTGGAACAGTCGCCCATTCCTGTCAGTGTGGAGGTCGAGATGGACTGGCGCCACCTCGTGCCAAAGTCCCTATACCTGCAAGGTGGTCACCCGGTGGTACTCTCAGTGCCTGTGAGCTTGACCGACCGAGCATGGTAGTGTGTCACAACTCGTGATATTTGAAGAACATTGCTGCCTGGATAGTTTTAGGAAATATCTTTCGTCGTCTACTTGCTTTTTTGCGCTGTATGTCTTTTCCTCAGGATCGAACTTCCCGCAAGGACAAATCATGCACAAAGCCGACAAATCCAAGGACAGATAGAGTACCAAGTAAGATTGACTGATACCCTTGATGTCTGATGCGTATACCCGTACCGGGAAGTAAGTGGCTACTGACATCGGCTTTGACAATGGATATTGATAGTTCTGACTTCCATAATACATGATAATAAGCGGTGGGCTTCCGTACATCTTGCTGTCGGTCATTTTCCGAACGAGACCTATAAGACTGAGGGACAGAAATGGCGTTTTGTTACGCTTTTCGGCTGCCGAGGAGAGCAAAGGGGGAATTTTTCCCGCTGTGGTTGGGTGAAGGCATGCCTCTGGATTTGGTTGGATTTCCCGCAACTTTAATTATGGATTTTCATGAATCTGGGCCAATCCATCCGTTCTTTTACCTTGAGGATTGAGAAAGCTTCGTATCCGCGGAATGATTCGTCAGACTTCAAAAGCATCTCCACAATCATGGGCCACTGAAATGCGGGGATTTTGCGGGAAACTTGGTCAAAGAAGGACAAAGTCTTTCTGAGGAGTGCGGAGACTGGTCAAGTGGCTGGGTCGTCCGGGGTAAGAGTCCGGGGTAGGATGGCCTCTCTAGTCCTGCCATTTGTCCAATGACTAACTTTTGGCTTCATGTCGAGACATCCCGGTCGAAAAGTCTTCAAGGAACTGACAAGTCCTGCCGACCACATTGCACCTGGGGGTCCTGGAGTGGAATTTGCGCCCGCCCCAGTTACGTCCAGAGGTTTCATGATTGAGCCAAATTACATCACCACTGACGGTAGCGGCCTCTGTCTCGTCGTTTTCAATAACCGATTGTCGCTATATATATCTACCAGATAGAAGGGATTGGGGCGAGCACCCCTTTCCGTCTTCAGCTATCCTCATATGTTTAGGTCGATTAGCTTCTTCTGCACTCCACTTGCCATCTCCACTTCTTGATCATGGTCCATGACCTCGAGGCTAGCAAGCCCTCCCTGGATGGGAAAGAGTTCCCATCCACGGACCATGTCGAAGGAACTGCCGTCGGTATCGTTCATGCATTAGACCCTCACCAACTCGAATCCCTGTCTTATGGTCCCAGCGGATTCAAGGGCATCTTCGGCTCCCGGTATGTCTTTGGCGCAGCTTTCCTGGCCTCCATGGGCGGGTTCTCCATGGGATACGACATGGGAGTCATCTCCATCATCAACTCGATGGACAAGTTTCACGCGGTGTATCCGCGGGCCGCAAGTGCCTTTGGCAAGGGATTCATGACGGGGATGCTGCTGCTGGGTGCATTTGTCGGCTGTATCTTCATGCCATATCTGGCGGATCGGATCTCTCGCAAACGGGCCATTACGGCTATGGTCATCGTCTTCAACCTCGGAGCCATTCTTCAGACGGCCGCCACCAACTACGACATGCTGGTCGCGGGTCGCTTTATCGGAGGCATTGGGGTTGGTACATTAGCAATGGTATACGTTCTACTCCCCCGGCAGGGTTTCCACCAAGATTAATGGGTAAAATTCATAGGGTGCACCGCTCTATATCTCAGAAGTCTCTCCACCACACATGCGAGGCACGCTTCTCGTCCTTGAATCCATCTCCATCACCCTGGGAGTCGTCATTGCATTTTACATCACTTACGGTACCAGAAACATGGCCACCGAAGCCTGTTTCCGACTGCCCTTTGGTCTGCAAATGGTGACCGCAACCATACTCGGCGCTGGCATTCACTTCTTCCCGTACTCTCCTCGGTGGCTGGCCTTGGTCAACCGCCAGGATGGCTGCATGTCTAGCCTGTGTAAATTGAGAGATCTCCCAAGCAGTGATGAAAGAATCCAATTGGAATATCAGCAAATTATGGCCGAGATCAACTTCCAAAAGGCCGTCCTGGCCAAAAAGCACCCTGGTGCATCCGGCATCAAGCTGGAAGTTCTCTCCTGGATGGATCTCTTCACCCGGAAAATGTGGAGACGCACTGCTGTCGGCATGGGTGTTGCTTTCTTCCAGCAGTTCTCGGGCATCAATGCTTTCATCTACTACGCGCCAACACTGTTTGAATCTCTCGGCCAGACCGCAGAGACATCCCTCATCCTCTCCGGCGTCTTCAATGTTCTCCAACTCATCGCAGCCATTGTCTGTTTCCTCGTCATCGAAAAGGTAGGCCGGCGCCCTCTCGCTATCTTCGGTGGCTTTGGCACTGCAGTGGCCTATATCATCATCGCCGTCCTTTCTGGTCTTTACTCCACCTCCTGGGCTTCGCACACGGCCGCCGGCTGGGGCTGCGTTGCCATGGCGTTCGTCTTTATCCTCATCTACGGAGTCACCTATTCGCCACTAGGTTGGGCCCTCCCATCGGAGGTTTTCTCGACCACGTCTCGATCCAAAGGTGTCGCTCTCTCCACATGCACCATCTGGCTGTCGGATTTCATCGTTGGCATTGTCACCCCTTCCATGCTCGCTGACATTGGCTACCGAACCTACATCTTCTTTGCAGTCATGTGCTTCCTGGCAGGTGTCTGGGCGTTTTTCCTGGTTCCTGAAACGGGTGGGAAGACACTCGAAGAAATTGACGAGTTGTTCGGTGATTCCAGTGCGAGAGAAGAGTGGCAACTTGCTCAGGAAGCAATACTGGCTGGAAGTACCAAATAGGTAGGTTGTGGTTTGGGTTATTTCTAGCTAACACTGCGTTGTGCTATTAGGCAAATAGTATGGTTAGGCAGTTAGGTAGAGATTTGTGCTATAACATGAATAATAAATAGTACTATCTCTGAACTTTGTCGATGCAGATACGCGTTACCACGGACCAACCCTACTCATTATGCGCGATAGCTACAGTTGATTGCCTGGAATAGTGATCATTAGTCCTAGGGGACTTCTAAAGTTCCCTAGGGACATTGCTTCTAATGCATAATTAGAACACAGATATTGACTGCATCCAGTATTTACTAGAGTAGTTCAGTCGTATTTCCTTCGCGAGACCAGCTTCAAATAGCCTCCTTCACTTATGAACTTCATATCCTCTCTCTGTCTCGCCTCTCATTTCTTGCCTCCTGCGGCCCGACTCTTTCTTGTTGATCAGATTTAGGACATGTCTTTTCTCCTAATTTCAACAAGCGTATACGGGAATGGAGATATGAGTAGTGGTTGCCAGTAGGACCAACCCACGATGGATTTCGGATTTCGCAGGTGAGATGAGCTCAAGGCTCTTGCTTTGGGGCAATATGCATCATTACTAGCGTATATTTAGTCTATTAAACTCTCTTGGGTGAGTTCCAGGAGCTCTTACCTGTCTTGATTGAGGACAATACTGATGTTGATCGCTTTTGCTGATCGGGCGGGCAGAGCGTCTTGTCACTGGTTATCGAGGCTGTCTCGTTTTGCAACAGAGAGGCCTTCTGCCGCTCCTTCTCCTGTCTTTGTTTATATACCATCTGCACTTGGTCATCATCCGAGATGCTGCGAAAATTAGGAAATCCTAAAGGCATGGTGCGATGATGCAAAAGTCAACAATCAGAAGGCTGAAATAAAGATATGCCAGTCTTTTAGAAAGTAGGACCTGGAGCACAAGATATCTGATATTTAGAACTCCTTTGTCTGTGGTATTTCTTAGATGCTATATAGTACAAGACATAAGCGCGGCTAAGCCCCGACAGTATGAGTCAAAATGATGTCTTACAAGGCTGGACAAATAGAAACGCATCATCGAGACAATCATATTGCTTTGCCTGATATCATGCCTGGTTTATGTCATATCCTTAGGAATCAAAGGGTTAGGTTCAAAGTGGATGACAAATCGATGGATTATGTAACGTAATCCACAAGCGAGCGGCCATTCCAATCGAGCGGCCACCCTCTTCAGATTTGACCGCGTCTCATTATTTTGAATTAATTAGCACGTCACCATGCCTCCAAACTCGCATAAAAAATCAAGGGAATTAGCTGAGCAGGAGGGAAGGATTCTCCTTGCAATATCTGCCCTTAAGAATGATCAAATTCGCAATATTTCCGAAGCTGCACGTGTTTATAATGTCCCCCGCACAACTCTTCGACGACGCCTAGATGGCCATATCTTTCGACCTGAGGCACGCGCAAACGGGCATAAAATGACTCAGAATGAAGAGGAATCACTTATTAGGTGGATCTTATCTATGGATCGACGTGGAGCAGCTCCTCGGCCATCTCATGTTCAAGAAATGGCTAATATCCTCCTCTCAAAGCGTGGATTACCTGTTTCCCAGACTGTGGGCAAGAACTGGGTATATAACTTCATTAGTCGGCATGAAGAGATCAAGACTCGGTACTCTAGGCGCTATAATCACCAGCGTGCTAAATGTGAAGATCCAAAGGTTATCCAAGAGTGGTTTAACCGTGTCCAGATCACTATAATGCAGCATGGAATTACGCCTGAAGATATCTACAACTTTGATGAGACTGGCTTTGCCATGGGCTTAGTAGCTACTGCTAAGGTAGTTACAAGAGCTGAGATGCTTGGTCGGCCCTTTCTTATCCAGCCAGGGAACCGCGAATGGGTTACATCTATAGAGTGTATTAACTCTACTGGCTGGGTGCTTCCACCATGCATTATCTTCAAGGGAAAGGTCCATATTGAGGGCTGGTATCAAGATACAGCCTTACCAGCAGACTGGCGGATTGAGGTCAGTGAGAATGGATGGACGACTGATCAGATTGGATTACGATGGCTTCAAAGAGTCTTTATTCCTGCTACTAGTTGTACGACTGGTAGATATCGACTCTTGATTCTTGATGGCCATGGGAGCCATCTAACACCTCAGTTTGATCAAATCTGCACTGAGAATAATATTATTCCAATCTGCATGCCTGCACATTCATCACACCTCCTTCAACCTTTGGATGTTGGCTGTTTCTCTCCGCTAAAACGCGAGTATGGCCGCTTGATTGAGAATAAGATGCGAGATGGTTTCAACCATATTGATAAGTTTGACTTCCTTGAGGCCTATCCGCAGGCTCGTACAGCAATCTTTTCAGCAGATAATATCAAAAGTGGCTTTTCTGCAACTGGATTAATACCACTAAATCCAGATCGGGTGCTCAGTCAGCTTAATATCCAGCTTAAGACCCCTACACCACCAGGCAGCCGATCAACCAATTCCATCCCAAAAACACCCTATAATCTTAAGCAGCTGAAGAAGCAGGAAAACACGCTTAAGAAGCTACTCAGAGAGCGCACATATAGTCCTCCTACCCCTTCTAAGGCTGCGCTAGATCAGCTTATCAAGGGGTGTGAGATGGCAATGAATAGTGCTATCCTTCTTGCAAAGGAAAACCATGATCTACGTGCCGCACATGAGAAGCAGCTTCAAAATAAGAAGCGATCTAGGAGGCAGATAGAATCTGCAGAGGGATTCTCTATCCAGGAAGGGCAGCAGTTCATTCAACAGAGGAATCAGGCTGGGGAAGCTATCCAGGCAGTAGATGCAGAACAACGCCCTCAACGGGCCCCCGCGCTGCAGTGACTGTCATATTATAGGCCATAAGCGATTGCAATGTCCGCAGCGCAAGAATAACTAGTTTTAGTAATATAATCATGTTTTAGGCGTTCAAATACCCTCTAATTTCGGTCGCGGCCAAAATTCTATGGTTTAGTGGCCGCTCGATTGGAATGGCCGCTCGCTTGTGGATTACGTTATAATCTAGTGGTAGCGGCTAGACTGCGCAGGTAAATGGGGACAGTGCTCGTATAAGAAACCTTCAGATGACTCATGTTAGAGTTCTTGACAACGAGGATGATGCATAGACGAAGGTCTCTATTTTACTGAGCAAAGATGAGGGCAGAAGTCTTGTCAGATGGTTGATTGGCTTCTCTCCACTCTTTTTTATAGTAGTTAATTCGCAGCCCAGTCTTGTCTTGAGGCCCACAAAGCTTGAATTTGAATGACGTTCGATAGTCAGGTGCAAACTAGAGCTGCCCTTTTTAGTTGCCCACGGTATATGTCATGCTAAATGCCTCATTCTCCCCCTCGACCTAAGTTTGGCCGGCCTTGAATGCGCGACAACCGACAGAGAGGACATGCTTACCTTGCTGTCAACCAGAATATGCCTATGATTTCTACTATGCTAGAAATTGCCATCTAGACACCTTTTTGGCCTAGTGGATTTGATGGCTGGCACTTGAACTGATTGAACTAATCTATCTGATTAGTTACGAACACTATATAGCCGGCATGCACAAGACCTAAAGCCCTTATTTCATGAGAGCCTGCAGTAGCATTTAGGCCATGATTATTGAGGGATTTACAGGGTGAGCGAGAGAGAATACCAGCAGATATGCAATCTACGAAACATATCAATGTACGATGTATGAGGATAGTTGTTAGTATGGGTAAGTATCGTGGTGAAGAATGCACTTTATGCCTAGAAGAAGAAAAAGAAATATAAATTCTCTTCCCAAAGACTGTGATCCTTGACTTTAAAATGTCTGGCGCGCCCAGAGAACTTCTAGCTGTCATGCATCTCCCTCACATTCTTCATGACTGCGTCATCTGGGATCCAACTATGCTGCACTCCAAGACATTTTATGGAATTTACAAGTGCCAGACCAAAAAAGAGCCAAGATGATGAGGCATCATTGCTTGGATTGACTTGAACATTGTTGAAACAGCAGCTAAAAACTGCTCAGACTCCGGTTCCAAAAAGAAAAAGCGGTCGGAGAGCTATGGTCCAGGGTGAACTGACTCTGACGCTTTCCTAAATCAGAGCTTCTAGCTAGCGTTGCTTGCTGGCAGACTGTGCATTTCTGCATAGAATTGATCCCTTGTTGCGGAAAAACCCTGTACTTTCTGAGCGCTATTCCAACGACACGTCTACCATGCATTACTGGTTCTAGGAAATCCCAGACGTTGAGAAAAAGCAGGAGAGTGAAGATCTGGGCTCTCCCCTTGCACTTTTGGCTCTCCGTACGGACGGCAGTGAGCGTACCTATATATCTCATCACTCTTCAGGTCACTGTGTGTTGGCACTGTTGGGTTACTTCGAGAATCTGCATAGCTTTCGAATAACGTGATCGATGACACCTTATCAGTATCTCGGTGGTATGCGATAATATTTCCCAGCGCTCTTTTGGCTCATCCTTAATCTCAATATTCATGGATTATTCATTGACAGTGGAGCAATTTGTGTGCTGTCCTCTGTGTCCCTGGGAGTTTTTGTTTGAATTCTATTGGTTGAGTGGGCCGCAAGGAACAATTCTGGAAGGAATGCAGCCAATCGCAATAAAAGTCCAGACAGGAACAGCCCACAGGCTGCACCAATCACATTGATTTGATCTCTCACGATCTGGAGCCCGACAGAAAAGTTTGAATTCCCGTCTGACCGCAATTTTCGCGATGGGGATGCAGCTGCAGATCGCTATAGGAGGCCAAAGAGCTCTCCACTCCGGATGGTCTGCTAGTCTCCGCGGCGCCTGAACGCGTTTGAAGAGGATTCAGGAGGGTGGTCTACTGGAGTGTTAACAGATACAAACTTTGGCTTGTATCCGCTGCATGCAAAGCTCCCGTGTTACACCCTTCAGCCACCCTGCTGCGGACCATAACTAGCTTGATTAGTAATCTGTGCCGCTTCCCAGGTGCCCGGTGTCGGGGGGAACGGAATAAAGGATTTTCGTTCCAGTCTAGAAGAGAGTCAGAAAGAGAGAAGGACAACAAAAGTACTGTTGTGTCAGTCTAGGCACGTTTCTCCTTAATTAAGCGACGGATGTACTACTCGATACTACCTTAATTTAGACCCTTTTCCGGTGGTCAAGTGACCCCAGCTTACCATCCTGAATAATATCGAGAGTAGCTGAACCGGATGGAGACCTCGTAAAACAACTATTTTTAGATTAAGCATCAAATAATCAGGAGACTGCCAGAAGGCCAGTTATTAAGTTATCGCCTCTTGAGTTTTGGTCTGGAAGTGTTAGGTAAAGAAAAAGGGGCAAAAGGAAGTTCCTCGGGACTCGGAATTGCCTCAACGGGGCGATATCGACTTGGCTCTCCTTAGCGATATTCAATCACTTAGCGGTGTACGGGGATAGACCGTCTTAGCCGGAAAACTTGTCAGGTCAGCTGAGACACTAAACAACAGCTAACAGATAGCAGTTCATCAAGCCAACGAATGACAACTCATCCCGGTGGATCCTGGATTCCCATCAGGGGCAAACTGGCAGAACGCCATTGCTTCCTGCGGGTCAATTGCTTCGGCTTGTGGGTATCGACCCAGTTATTGTTGGATTTGGTCGATGGAACGGATCGCCTACCGAAAACTTTTCGAATTTTCCATGTGCGTGTGCGTGACCGCCGAGTCCAGATGGCTCCGTATGGTATGATAGTAATAAATGTCAATCCGCGGTGGCCGATGATATTTATCCATTCCACCCTGCTTTGAGAGTAGAGATAGATCACTCATCCCCCGTCAAACTCTCGAGCCAGCCTCAATTGCATCTCCACTTGACACTCTCTCCCGTGGATACGCGGGGATCTCAATCCAAAAGTCACCATGGCCTACGACTGCTACTGCGCCATCTGCGGCGTCGGCTTTTGTGGCATGCTCATCGAAACTCCCTCAGAAACAGGAACCGAGCGTCGGAGACGGTGGATTGAAAAGCGATCTCAAGCCCTCCAAGCGGGTCAGTCTATCGACCAGGTCCCCCAGGACGGTGAAGAGCCCGTTCGCAGTTACGACCCCAAGATTGTTGGCTGGGAGAACGTAGCATGGCTTTACAAGGCATACTGCCTCGGATACAATCCTCAGGCCGCCTCGGGAAAGGGAAAGTGAGTGCCTGATGATCGCCTTTTGCATCGACCAAGGCGGTTTATCTGACTATAGTCAAGGACATTTGTCTCCGGGCCGGGTTATTATGCCGACGCTGTATGCTCCCCCAGCCAAGGTTTCATCGACGATTCAGCAGGCTCACAGATCATTGCAGGGAGAGATTGCCATCAAGTCTGGAACTGACGCTGTACCGGGTCAAGACCGGAATGTTTATACCTGGTTTGACCACCTATCCGTCGAACTGGAAAGGATTTACTCTAACGTGATGAAGCTATGGCTCCGGGACCGACGACACCCCGGGACCAGTGATTCCCTTCCATGGATGCTGCTTTGAGATCCTCACTCGCGTCCTGACCGGCTCCACCGATAGCTCAGCAATCGACATGAAGGTACTGTACAATGTTATGACAGAGTTATCCAACGAATCCTCCTCCGCTCTGCGACTGAACTATGGCGACGACATTCGGCGGGCACAAGGCCGGTACTGGGAGTGCATCCCCGGCGCAGAGGCAAGCAGCCACGATCACGTCGCATCCTTCTCATACTGACCAGTTGCAGTACTGCGCGACTCATCCAATCGAGACATCTGGTTTAGATGATTTGCTCAAAACCACCATGGCGACGGACGGCAAATTCAAAAAGACATTCTCGCACTTCGATCTCAAGGGCCGCTCGCCTGCCAGTCCCTTCGGCAAGCTTCCGCTCGAACTCGTGTATCAGATCTGCTCATACTTGCCCGGTGATTCGCTCAAGGCATTGACTCAGGCATCACTGAGCATTCAGGTCGTCACCCAGGACAACTGGTTCTGGAAACGATTTATCCAGTGGGATATGCCATGGTTCTGGGAATTTTACACTTCGCAGAACCCCAGGGATTTGCCGGCCGACGTCAACTACAAGCGCTTGTATCTGTGGCTCGACAAGATGACTGCTGCGCGGTACGGCATGGACGACCTGGCGCTCATTGGAGTTGCGAACCGTCGACGCATCTGGGGCGTATGTGAAGAACTGGCCAGTCAGTACCACAAGGCTGTGGCAGCAGCGTGAGAGGATGCCTTGGCAACTTTGACGTTTCGAAACCAACAATATGACTGATAAGGCCGGTCGGCTGAATCTGTCGCTTATCTCACACGAAGCAAAACCGACCCCTTTCCATCCGATATCCTCTCGGATTCGTGGCAGGAGATGGAATGACGGCCCCTGTGCTTGGATATTTCAAGGATTGCTATTTCAAATCAGAACGAGATCATTCAACCAGGACAAAGCAAAGTTGCGGTCGCGAAGGTGCAGGGAACATCCGATGCCGGAATGAATCCAACAAGGTTATAGCCGATCACCATTCTTTTGAAGCCGCGGAGGATGGCCTTGATGAGGAAATCGATTTGGTCCGATCGAAGTGAGACGGCTCTCCCACGCATTCCCCGATGCGAATCACAGGACGAGCTCTCCGTGCTAGGTTGCGTCGCTTTGGACCATATGATAACCCAACTCTACAATTGTGCGAATGGTGGGATTATCCAGAGATACCATTGATTCATATGGAGGCAATGCAAGGGTGCAAGCGGGCTGAAATAGATCGTCCGATACTCTAACGGAGGAACAGATCTGGTGGAATTATGGATAGACGGAGAAGTTAGACTTATTTTTGTATTAATTTATAATAAAGAATATATTCCATAGACTTTTGTGATGCATTTGTGATACTATGAAGCACGGAGGGTGTCAATGCGAGCCATGTCTACTATAGACTACGCAACTCATGCTGTCATATGAAATACATGGATATCTCGATTATATATCTATTTAACGACACATTGGCCCTCGTATATGGTTCGAGGGCCTGGACTCATGGGTCCCAAGAGACACTAATGAGCCTCCAAGCGTACCCAATGCTTCTAGACTACTAAAATATTAGTTCCTGGTACATCTAACTGCGGGGTCAGCGCTAAGACGGATTGAGACATGTGATGATGTGAGATGGTTGCCTGCGAATTGATGGACCTCTGTCCTCCGTGTCTTTGTCTATATAACAGGCCCAGAGATTGACATCGAGCATCAATATGAGCCAGAAATAGGTCGATTCAGAAATAAGAACACAGTTGGGGATCATGGCAGTCATCCAAAGAGTCGCTATTTTCGGCGTAAGACCCACTATCCAGCGTTCAATATGACCATAAGCACCCCTACTGACCTCCCTACCGGCCTCTGGCAACTTTGGCACTCCAATCACAGCAGCCCTACGACGTGCGGGCTTCACAGTAACGATCATCACCCGCACCGAATCAAAGGCGACGTTCCCGTCCGACATTCCAGTTATCAGAACGACTTACACCCTGGAGAACCTCACATCAGCCCTAGCGGGACAGGATGCAGCCGTCTGCGTGGTGGGTCCCGGCGGTATCGGGGCACAAGTCACCATGATCGACGCCGCCGTGGCAGCGGGCGTGAAGCGCTTCATCCTGGATGACTTTGGCTGGGGTGACAATCCCAAGTCTTTGCCCGAGTTCAACGACATTCATGCGCATCGTCGTGCGGGATGGGACCACGCAAAGGCGAAGGCAGACAGTAATCCCAATTTTACATACACGGGGATCAGCACTGGGAATCCAATTGATTGGGTGAGTGATAGCGATTCATGTCATACTCTCGCCTCAGACTAATCAGCTCTCAAGGCATTGAAACGCTTCCCCCCGATGGGCTTCGATGTAGCGCGCTGCTCGGCCATCATCTATGACTCTGGCACCGAACGGTTCACCGGAACCACCCTCGAGGGTATCGGACAGTCGGTGGTCGGCGTCTTGCAGCATCCGGACGAGACAGCCAACCGCTTTGTCAAGGCGCAGTCCATCATAACCTGTCAAAACGAGCTGTTGGAAGCATTTCAATCTGCGACAGGCAAACAGTGGGAGGTACAACGAGCGTCCACGCACGCACTCATGGAGAACGGGAAACGCAAGTTTCAGGAGGGTGTTAGTGGCTGGATTCTGGACCTGGTGGTGGCACAATTGTTCGACGAGGGCCAATCTCGGTGTCTTCTTGCTCAATCGCGAGAGGAATCAGATGCGGATCTATTGGGAATTGCACAGGAGAGTCCAGAGCAAGTGGCGGCCAAGGCTCTGGCTTAGAAGTGGTGTACAGGGAGACTGAAATCCCGCTTTGAAAGCGCGATCACTACGTTTATAGCTTAGTAGCCCGAATCAAGTCCTGCGTTGAGCCAAGTCACGAAATATGTTGGCATTGCAACTTTTCTAATATCACTGCTCACGCTAATATCGGAAAACCCTGATCACCTAAGCATCATTTCTAAGGTTAGCCATCGGGAATATTTTTTGAGCTATGATAGTATCTATCTTGATCAATCACCGGCCTGCACCTGTAGTTGCCGTGCTTAACAGACGTGGGCTGTGCATCTCGGCGGCTTACCCGATGCGGTCTGCTACTCCAGCTTCACGCATACAGCCACGCTGCTCTGCCTTCGTCCCTACTTCCAGCGATTTGATAAATCCTAAAGCGCGACCGCTACTATCCGTACCGGAAGGGCTTCGCACAGTGATGGATATGCAGTCGGTTTGTTTTCGTAGCAGGACCGGAAATCCCCACATTCGAGCTGAAATCTTTCCAGGACTGTGTCTTTCCTATTTCAGGTTAGCTATCTGCCAGCCTTAAGGGAGGCAGCCTACCAGTTCTGGTACAGTTCCCGGAATGCGGCGGTGGTATCCCACGGCTTCACGTAATTCGGCCCTTGTCATGCGTCGCCCGGCAAGGTCTTCGACATCAGTCGGAAGAAGAAAGGCGGCGTGTTGATCAACCAGAATGGATTGGCCTTGTTGGGCACTCCCAACGGCGGAGGAGCCGCTTGGCTTTTGATCAACCACAAGCAGCAACGGGGAAAGAAGACCACGGTATCGGTCACAGCTTGGACCCCAGGATTGGATGAGCAGGGCAACGACCAGCCATGGGATCATATGATCTTTCAGTTCAGTTCCTGATCCTTTACATAGTCAGACAAACCTAGCTCATGTATAGACCTTGGGGAGAAGTTCAATGAAAATATACCTGATATTCATTCTCTAACCATTTGTTCCTCCGCTACCCTCTGCTGACATTCCTGAATTTCCATCTGCGTCCGCGCATGCATAAAAACAGAAACCCGATATTCTAGTCCCGTGTCCCCGTCAATTGGATAACAACCTTCCGGAACCTCTGATCTATCAGGAGT
The DNA here is from genome assembly GCA_016413765.1 of Aspergillus felis. Classification (NCBI taxonomy): domain Eukaryota; kingdom Fungi; phylum Ascomycota; class Eurotiomycetes; order Eurotiales; family Aspergillaceae; genus Aspergillus; species Aspergillus felis. Next base: position 4,298,172 of record CP066506.1, on the reverse strand, counting down.
CGGGATAGGTCCCGGGTGCCGCCCGCGGGGGTACTTAGCTGACCAGAGTACTAGGCAGTATAATCGCCAGAGGTCCCAATTTGGCATACCTAGTCCGCGCCATGGACGGGCATCCTGGATACTGTAGACTTGATGTAGGCAGGGATGTCTACCCGTCCGGCCCTGGCAGGCTCTGAACCAACCGGCCATCCTATTCCGGTCGATCGATACAGGACCCTGGCCCCAAATATCCATAGGGAGACCATCCTCATGGTCGGGAATTTTAGGTGGGGACGGAGGGGCCCAGACATCGAAACTGCATCGCAATTGAGAAGCAGTCGGCAGCTGAGAGATGAGGGGTCTCCCGTCGTCGGCCGAAGTGACTTGAGACTGTGTAGTGCGAAGGATATCATCAACCTCGTACAGACTCTCCAGGCATTCTGATATGGTCCGGAGTTCCTCCCTAACCACTGGGGGCACTCTATCCCAGTCCGTGATCTCAGTCAGCCAATTCTCGAGGTCACCTTGAGGCCAGTTCAGCCGGGCCCCAGCGATCGACAGGTCGGAATACAACTGCAGGTGCCAGAGCGCACGGTAGACCCGATACTCCTCAATCCAGGAGGGAAGGCCCACGTCGCGTGGCTCATATGGTGCGGTGCCCGTCACTCTGTAAGCGTTGGCCTCCGGAACTGGATACCCCTCATAGCGCCGCGGCTGAACCTTTCGGACACGGGTCAAAAGGGTGCTCAAACAGGCGCATGCTAACCGCTGGATGTTGGCCGCGATAATCACCATCTCTTTTAGCATGGCTGGGGATATCAAAGAAGGGGAGGCTGTCAACAACAAAGAATGATCTCGAGTCATGAACTCAGCCAGGCTAGGATCTGCAAAGCAAGGCCCGCGTAGTCCCAGGGCCATGCGAAATTGGCGGTGCAATTCGTGGCCCATGATGGGGTTCTTTTTGAGGATTGATTCAACCAGGTAAATGGCTTCAGGATCGGCCTTAGTGTTGGCGTCACCTGAAAAAAGCTCACCTATCCGAGGGGAGACCTGTAAGAGGCCTTCAAGACTGACCCAGTCTGCCGCATGTGCATTGATGTTGAGAAGAATTTCAGCTGGAAGGTTGTTCAGAGCTTCCATTGTCGCGATGAGAATCGAATATGAAAGTGATCCCGAAATTCATAGAGAGAAGATTTGTGTTCCGGTAACTTGCAGGATAGGCGTTGGAACACACCTCGAAGTGGATCATACGTGTGCAGCAGAATCAGGACATTACATAAGATTTATACCTTGATACTTTGAATGGCCCGGGACCCACCTCTTTTTCTGCCAGTTAAATACACTTACGTATCTCCCGTACAAAGCCTCCTAATAGCTACGCTGCCATCCTTCATATCTGTGACCAATCCATAACCTCCGCATATAATAAGCGGGTGGGAAAAGAAGGATGCATGTACAGCAAACTTGTCTTGTTTATACGTCTTACTGTCCTGTGGGAAGATTGTGCGCAATGCTAACGCAAGTGTATAATACTCAAGGAGAACAATCGACGTGGAGAAGGACGGATGGTACGGTCATTCCAGTATTGAGACTATCTCCACTGACAAGGTAAGATAGATCCTAGGAGCCTAAAGTAAAAGTCAGACTATTAATTCCTCTCGCTATTTGACTCAGTAGAGACGGCGGGAACGACAGGATCTCCCCTACTTAATACCCATCGCATATACTCGAACCATATCAGACTCTCACATGATTTCCATGACTCTACAACGAGGTGCTACAAGCACTGGGAGTAGTACGAGTTCGAGACCTTGCAAGTGCCCGAAGAGCAGCAAGTAGGGCCAGACCAGCCGATTCCACCGCATTGGCCGTATAAAGCAGAGCACTATTCGCAGTCAGAATAGACATAGCGCCACAGCTATGGGGAAGAAGACTTACACTGCCGGAGCCACCAGTAGAGGAGCTGCCCGAGGAAGTAGTGGAGGAGCTGCTGCTGCTTCCGCCGGAAGAGGTACCACCAGACGAGACGGTGATGGTCGAGGTACCGCTGCTCTCGTACCCCTCAGTGGAGACGATCTGATAGTTGTGGGTACCTAGGTTCATCCCCAGGCTAGCCCAGGCGTTGAAGTGATTCGCGGTGGTGACCGTGCCACTGGACCGCTTGTTCTGGCGGATGGACCAGTACTGGTTGAAGGTGGCCGTGCCGCTGATCGAAGGCTGGTTGACCTGTTGGTGCTCGTAGATGTCGTAGGTGGATCCGTCGCTAGTGACGGTGCCCTTGTGCGTCATGCCCGACCCAGGATTGTAGCTGCCATAGTTCTCGAGGATGTAGTATTCGACCAGGGGTCCGGTAGTCCATCCATACACGGAGAGGTAGGCATTTCCGGAGGGATTGAAGGAGCCAGAAAAGGTAATGTCACTGGCGGGGATGTTTAGTACTTTCTTCTTATAGTTCTCTGGCGTTACCTACTGGTTACTGCCAGGATTCCAACCCTTCCCGCAAGTAAAGTCTCCACCGTTCTGGTTCGCCCACGTCACGCTATATTCGCCACCAGCGCCGTTGGTGTATTGCACTGTTCCGGCGCCGTTGGTCCAGAAGGAATAGTAGTAGCCGTTGTTAGTGCCTGTCTGGCTGGACGTGATGGTCTGACGTTCCGCCAAGTTGACGGTCGTGTCACCCGGAAGAGCAAATGCGCCGGCGATAGCGGCGAGACCAAAGCTAAGCGAGGAAAAGGAGATCATTTTGGGACTCGGTTGCAGTGCTCTGATGAATAAAGTTGACCTGATTGTTAAGTGCTTTCCCAGGAGGGGGACGAATCCTCCTTATATGATTTTTTTCGGCTAAATTTACATATTTGCGAACAGCCTAGCTGAATGATCACTCCACCCTAGGAAGAAAGCTTCGCTTGGATGATCTTACTTCTCGGCAATCATGCTTTCCCCAGATTGTCCCAGCGGCTAAAAGCTTAGCGATTGGTTCCCCTCTGCTGCAGAATTACCCCAACTTCGGCAGTCAACAATCTTCACGGAACCAGGCCCGACAAGGCGATACTTCTACCGACAGCCTAAAATGATGATCTTCTGACAATCTAGAGAGAAGAACCTAGAAGGAGAGACGGTCTCAAGGTTGGTTACAAACTTACAATCTAGGATTGATGAGACGAGAAAAACCCAGACTAAGGCTACTTCGGTCAGCTAGGAGTTGATTTGGATATCTTTTTGATGGGTCCACTCGACCCTCTAATCATTCCTAATCATTTTACTTTTCGGGATTAGTACTGAGTAGAGAAAAACTGCTGTCTTGATGAAACACGTTGGCTCCAAGAAAATGCCCAAGCTCAACGGCCGAAGCTTAGTTCTTACCACTAACTGCTGTCTATTTGATCCAAGAATATTCTGTTCGTAATGGTAGTCAGAGATGACCTGCCGGAATTATTATTATTAATGTTATTACGAGCCTATTATTTTTATCCAAAATTTGAAGGAGATAATTGCGTCTGGTGGCTTGTATAATAGCCAGGGAGAGAGAGGGGATCGTACGAGTCCCTCGACTTTGATCGTTGCCCCCCAATTAGTTGAGGATTGTGGCTACGTGCTACCGAGTCAATATTAATCAATTTTAATAGCCGGTGTCAGAGAGTGAAGCCACTATTAAAGCATTTCCGAAGGTGGATATTTGCCGGACGTTTCATATGATCCTAGTGGCTTATGACCGAGTCAGAAACCACACCTGTTGGCCGCACATTGATAATAATAGCGGAAAAGTAGATATTCATGATATGTGATTAAGTAGACGGTACGTACTTTCTCTAATCCATCCCTTTACTTCTCTATCTTTCATTCCCAGCCTCTCGGCTTCTAAACCCCAAAAATAAGCACCGCATCCAGGTATACAGTCATCGACAAGGTTCACCCTTAGTCTCCTTGTGCCAAATTTAGGTAGGACACTAGTGCTTCCAGAGAGCTGTTTGCAGCATTCCAGCCGGCGTTCAAACCTGACTACCCATAGCCGATATCTACTTATTCCGCTCTGTTAGCAGATGGCTCTCTTCGTCCTTCTGACCGATAACCAGGTGAAACAGGCCAAATGTCAGTGCATTGACAGCCGCATACGCAGCTTTAACCAGAACATGTTGGTCATTGCGGACTTCCTCCTCTTCGATTTCGGTCGTGCCATCCGCCGCCAAATGAACCGTGTGGTGTCTGGGGAGATAGCGACCTGGATTGAACACATTCCATAGGAAAGAGTTGACGAGCATGAGTGATGCCTCAAAGACATAGAAGAACCACTCATATCGCAAAATGGGGCTGAGAGTTCCGAGTTCTTCTAGATCATCAAGATCCACCGACGTGTTGCCGACATGTTCCACCAGACGGTAGATGCAACGGATCAGGATCAATACCATGCTGATGTTTAGCGTAACCAGGAGAATCGGAAGAGACCTGCGGCGAATCTTTGCTTTTGCGCACCGCCATTGAAAAGAGCCAGCTATCGAAACGAATGCAAGTACCACGCACAGCTGGAGTGCGAGTGCGACAAGGATCAAAGCCTTTCCCAACCCTTGCTGGCTGCCCGTTGGATCGGCATTGAAAGCTACCCCTAAAGCATTCAATGCCTCCACAACCGCCATTAGAGCACCGAAAATGGCCAGAACTTTGCCGGGGGAAAGGGGTGCGAGATTTGGGACGTAGTAGAGCATCCGGCCGAGAACGTGGTAGTTGGCGAGTTCGAGCAACGGACTATAGAGTCAGACAGATTTAGTCAGCACCCAAACAGGATTGATCTATATGTAACTCACGGGCATATATAAATAAAGACCTGGCTAAGAATATAGATGAGCAGGTTTTGTGAAGTGTTTGAGTCGTACATATAGTGCCCGTGGGCTCCATATGACCGCATTGCATATCCGACTGTAAACAGTACTGCACACAGAGGGTGCAGCCCGATCATTCTAATGCATTTGTAGCGGCTAATGTGGAAATTAGGAGGTCTGAATGAACGGAGTGATATCCCAGGAACTCAGGGCACCCACAGGCATTGCCAAATATGGCCAACTGCTGAGACAGCGAAGGCAATTGTGAAGAAGACTGGGGCTCCCTTAGTAGGAGTGTAGATGTAAAGACTTCCCGGAACTAGGGCTGGTCAGTCTTGCTATCACATACATTACTATAGTGGCGGATCTAGACCAAACCCTACCGACTTGCCCGCTTGCCATCATGTATGGGGCCTGGAACAGCAAATTCTCCCGTAGAACCGGATAAGACTCCTTCTCTTGTTATTTATTTCACAGTGGACCATGCCGGCTTATATGGCTCTCACAAGTTGCGCTTCAAAAAGCATCATAGTCAAGAGACGCTTTGCCGAATTAGGAAAATAGAGACGCCAAGACGCTAAAGACCAGCGGGTGACGATCATTCCGAGGCGGTTGCCTATTCTAGGACTTTCATCTCATTGTACTACTCTCTCGTGCTTACTACCGGGGAGAGAGACAGACCCTGTCTCTTCCCCCCACCCCCATCGGTCCCCCGACTGAAAACTTTTACCTTTCCCTCGCTTGATCATCTCCGATCAGGCACATAGACAATGGAGGATCGAAAGCGCCACTGTTGGGAATGTCTCCGACGGTCTCTAGTTTGCGACTTCACCCGGCCCCAATGTAAGCGGTGCTCTACCTCCGGGATCATCTGTCCCGGATATAATGATACGGAACCTTTCAGGTTAAGGTGGCTTGCTCCTGGAAGGGTAAAATCTCGAAATCGAAAGCAGGCGAACAATGGCAAAGAGAACCTGGCGAGGGCCGCGGCAGAGCTCTCCGTTGTTCCCCGTTTCGAGAACATTACTGACGCCCCGGTTTTGGCCCAGGCAGCCGACTACTGCAAGTAAAAGCCATAAGTAGCGCCATAACCAAAAAAGGCTAACCCCCGGACAGTCAACGCCTGCATATACCCCGACTTGCTCCCCATCAATGACCTTGGGCCCCACCATGGCGTTTACAAGATCTCGTCTACGCTTCTTCAGCGAGGGGCTGCGCACCCTGAATATTTACGACTTGGTATAGTCTGTATGACCCTCAGTCATCGAATGAACCAAACGAGGAATCACCCTGAGTCTAATTCCCTGGCGGTCACCTTTTACCGGTACCGGGGACTTGTCATTCAATCTCTCAGGAGCGACATTAATGAAGGACAGAAGCGCACCGGCGATGTCGTCCTCGCCGGAATCATCACGCTTCTACTCATTGATGTGAGTCGAATTTTAGTATGAGAGCCATCCACCGATACTGAACACGTTTGTCTCGCTAGGCTCAGCAAGGTGCCTCTCCCCATTGGCAATGCCACATCGAGGGTCTCCAGAACCTAATCAAGCTGCGCGGCGGCATCCGTTCACTGGCCAGGTCGGCCAGCTTAGCGCCACTACTCCATTGCTTTGTGTTGTACGTTATTGTGCACAAACTGTTTGGTTGAGGGGGTCATACAGCTGACTGCCACACAGCGTTGCAGTTATTGGGAACACTTCATCGCCCGCTTCCCACTTGGCGACAACTACTTTGTACCTTGAGGAAACTGACTTCATACTAGAGGAGTTTGGCAATGGAGTCTTTGACTTCCAGATGTGTCCCAAGCCCTTGTTCGCCGAGATTATCAGGATCAATCATCTTCGTGTGCGAGCTTGGAGACAAGATCCCGCACGACTGGAGGACCTCGCCCAAGAGGCGTATGGAGTCCTCTCCCGCATCAATATTTTCTCCTCCGAACAATGGGCCAATTCCAAACCGTCGTCAAAAGAGGACTGGAGAATTGTAGGAGAATCGTACCAGGCCGCCCTGTCATTATACTGCATCCTCTCGCTGCAGAGCCTGTCGGTTCTGCCCCTGACCCCCTTACTGAAAGCCAGTTGTGCCACCCATGGACAGCTTCTGCAGAATCTACTCAAAGAGGCTCAGTCATCCCCAAGAATAAGGAGATTCACACTTTGGCCGTTAGTCGTGCTCGGGGTTCAAGCTGTGAATGGCGGCGCAGTGATGCGAGCTTTTGTTCAAGAACACCTGCCAGAGATGAGTCGCCACATTGGCTCATATGTCCCGCTGACGGCAAAAGCCGTCCTAGAGAAATTCTGGGCTTCAGGCGAAACTCGTTGGGATGCTTGCTTCGACAAACCCTACACCGTCGTGACGCAAATCGCGGTGGACCTTAGCCGGTTGAACCAGTAGAGCAGCTCGGTTGGTATGTCGCCAAGGTACTGACTATCTTCGCTCGGGGTTTACCTGTATAGAAGTATTTGGTGTTGTAAGCCCGGCAGGCCTTTTCGTTAACAAGTTCCTGCTGAGGACTCTGAGAGGCGGACTGAGCCGGAGGGATCTGGACTGGTTTGACGAGACGGGAAGACATTCTCTTCGCCAAACGGCTTATTGACCGTGCTCCGATTATCAAGGCGATTAGCGACTGTGCGGCTGTGTACACGGCGAGGAAGAGATGTAAACAGAGGGATGTAGTCTAGTCGGTGTGAAAGAATGTGCCTACGTTGTACGAAGGATCGGGAAACATTTGACGGGCCTGAGGCCTGTCAAGGGGTCGTATCACCGCCATGGACAATATATAAATTCTAACTATAAAGAGACCTATTGAATGAGTATTTGATAGTATTCAGTAACCTGGATTAAGATCCGCAAACAATCCATGGTTACGTAATATTGCGTTGCTGATGACGTGAAATGCAGTTGAACCTCTCAAGCAACTTAACTTTCACTCCCTCTCAGCACTTCAATGTGGACTGACTATATTAGCTCGGAGGAGCCATAAATAGGGCCCCCGTGTCATTCCAGATCATGTCTGATCTGCATCTCGAGACCCATTCCTCGTATGATGACTTCCAATTCCAGAACGGAGCATCGTATCTTGCACTCCTCGGGGATATTGGCCATGTAACGAACGAGCAATTATTCAAATTCCTCGAACATCAAATCCAGCGATATCTGATTGTCTTCTTCGTTTTTGGAAATCATGAACCATATCATATGTCACTCCAATCTGCAAAGAAGGAGATGCGAGCCTTTGAGGCAAAGATGGAACAGGCGCGGGTCTCGTCCTCCAGAGTTGGACGCTTCGTTTTTCTGGACCAGACTCGCTACGACATCTCGGATACGCATACTGTGCTTGGATGTACCCTCTTCTCTCATGTCAACCCGGAGCAGGAGTTTTTCGTCGAGTCCCGAGTGGTTGATTTTAAAGATATCCTGCACTGGACCGTGGAGGACCATAACCTCGCCCATGAGTCGGATCTCAAATGGTTAAATGCCGAGGTATCCAGCATTGCAAAGGAGGAGCCACAGAGACAGATCTTCATTTTCAGTCATCACTGCCCATCCATGGATTCGCGCTGTATAAGTCGCAGGCATAAACATAGCGATGTGACCTCGGCGTTCATGACAGATTTGTCCTCGGAGGAATGCTGGGCGTCTACGGCCGTCAAAGCTTGGGCTTTCGGTCATACTCATTATAACTGTCATTACACGGATGAGACAGGCAAGGTCGTTTTGGCCAACCAGAAGGGCTATCTGATGTTTCCCCGAAAGTCTTTTGATGCAGGAAAGGTATTCCAGCTAGGCAACTGATACCAGCCGAGCAACTGGGATATAGAAGTACAGAGGTGTGTGTTCATCTAGATTTTGGTAGGTGTACTTCAGCCACCTCACTTTCGTGGATAGAAGGGTCGAAGTCCCTATACAACAAATAGTTTTGCTATGGGCTTCCTTAACTTCTCCATTATTTTTGACATTCAGGTTGAGGGAAGAAAGTAGATAGTGGTTGGTGATACCACAAGGGATGTTTTGACTAATATATCGTACCTTCCGTGACGTCTCGCAGGCATCAACAACCAACAGTCAACCGCTACTGAATGAGATAAATAGGGACAGTGCAGGAGACATCATCAAAAAAAGACACGCCAAGGGTCTGACCCAGATGAGTGTTATTGTAGCATGATCATCTCGTCCATACTCCGTATACAAACATCCAAGCGTAAAAATGTGGCTGTTGTTTGCTTTGTTAATGACAATAAGGCAGCTTCTTTCAAGAACTGGTCGCTTAGCTCAGTTGGTTAGAGCGTGGTGCTAATAACGCCAAGGTCGCGAGTTCGACCCTCGTAGTGACCATTTTTTGATTTTCATTTTTGTGACTCTTCTGGAAAGGGTAACTATCAGTTGCACTTATGGATCTTACCATATTTATTGTACATCAGAATATTGCACATGGAAGTGGGAGACGAAGTCAATGTTGTCCATAACTGGAGTTCAAATGCCAGCAGTGTACGCGATTGCCGTGGTATGCCTGCTTAGACTTGGTGGGTCAACAAGGTTGCTCGACAATGAGGCTCAAGGCGTGCCAGCGATATGGATCATCTACAGATCCACAGAGCCTATGCGCGGCATGAATATTAATATACTAAACCATTGAATTTTCCTCATCCGCCAATTCAGCATCACTCTCAGTTTATCCGTCTGTCGGTTAGGACCACCAGCATAAGGAGCCGTACCCAGGCGCTACACAATACGTAATATGTCCTTGCATAATATTTGATCTAATCAATGAACCCAGGATCAGACATCATTGATTATCAATTTGATTGTAATATACTGATCGTGTGACATGTGATGCGAGACTCCAGCTGCTACCTCATACTGTGGTTCGGCCAATGGTTCTCAGGCCATCCCGCTCGATGATTTCATGACATTCGGGCCTCGAGTCTCGCCAGTGGACAGCCAAAATGGTTAAAAAGAGCTCTGGAAGTGATGGATGTGATTATTTACACAAGCTGCAGACATCTCATATTCCATTCATATCGAGCTGACCGCACGCACCAACAACGTCCAAAATGGCCTGGACTGAAAGAGATGCGCTCCGCCCTTTTCTCTTCGTCGCCCGTCTGTTCGCATGGGTGAGTGCCGTCATCGTCATGGGCATCACTGCTTGGGCCGTGACCAAGGTCGATGGCTACCGAGTGGTCTACCCGCTGGTGATCGTACGTCTATCGCGCCTAGATGATAAGGAATAGGGTTTCTGACTCTGGCAGGCTGCGCTAACAACAGCGTTTTATATCCCTGCGATGATAGTATCAGCTATGAGACGTAACCGTGGATATATGCTGCCCCTGGACATTGTCTTTTCCTACTTGTACGCTTGCAAGCTTCCCCTGTTTCTTGAGATGTGAGTACTAATGGGTAATGAACAGGTGGCTTGCAGCATTCATCTTCCTTGCCCAGCACGTTGGGCAGCAGAACTGTCGATGGTTCGCTTCGAGTCTCTCAAGCGCGTGCACCCGCAAGAGAACTGCCGAAGCCTTCTCCTTCCTGGCTTTGTAAGTTGATAGCTGATGTGTGGAGTGCAGTCAAGTGTGCTAACCCAAGTGCGCAGCTTCTGGACTCTCTGCGCCATGTGCTTTGAGATCTTCAATTTCTACTTTAGCGGAAAGGAGGGACCAGTGGGAATGCGCACACATGCCGAGAAACCTCCCCATCCCGAGACTGGCCGTGCTCCTGCAGATGCTCCTGCCGATGCGCCAGCAGATGTTGCTCGACCGGCTGCTTGATGACAGCTTAATTATTGACGTTTCTGGATTGACTTGTCTGCTGTACTTGAAGGCCTTGAAATCTGGACTCGTCGCTTTGAATTCATATGGAACGTGTGCTTTGATTGATTTGCGCTGCTAGTCGCAGGATTTTAGTACAGGCTAATCACGAAGAAGTGACGGTGTTCGTCTGTTAGGATAAGGCCCATTAATGTTTAATTTGACTACCCAATATTGAGACAGTTTGTTTCTTCAAGTATCCGCCGTTTGATAGCGAGGGCTTGCTGATCTAGAGTCTACCATAATGTATGGGTAGTTATAAGAGGTAAACTTACGTCTCAAGCAAATTCAGATTAAATCCTGCGAGGCAGGATAACCAGTAGTTCTGGGATCTGCGAATGAAATAGTTGGTTGACCTGCGTGGAAAATTAAGTTTCGGTTTGGCTACGAAGTCCTTCAGATGATGAACGTGCTGACGACTGCGCCACTACCATGGATGAGCCATACTCGGTTCTTTTATTGTGCCATGTGTACCTAGCAGAGAACTATATTCCTTATGGTACACTGGCGTGTCCTAAAAGTGACAGTATGAGCATCTCTCCTGCGTGCGTAATGCGCTTACGATTTTAGTCCGCAAATCGACCAAGTGGAGACCCGCAAAGAAGTCTGGATTTGAGAGTCGAGACCAAAGTGGATAATGAAGGCAAATCACGTTGAATTATTGGTCCGAACACTTAAGAACAGCGCTAGTGCTGTGTCAGTTCCCTATTCAATTGGCTGTGTTTATGAGGAAACACAGTAGGAGCCCTCGTATCATGTCCTGAACAGCATCAGCCTCGACAGATGTAGATGCGGCCTACAGAACGTCGAATCAACCTCCACACGACCAAAATGAACCTGATCAATGGGAACAGGGCTGAAACACGCTATCCACGTGTATGTGCTGACCGTTTTGATCAAGTGTTCGCGACACCCTACTCCACCATGGGATATAAATATAATAGGGACAGGCCACCACCCTGTTGACTGCTCATGCAAAGCAAGCAGTCCTTACAGCTTCATTCTCTTTATAGAATCCTTCTTTAGACGAGGTTGATCCTCGCACTCTCCTTTCTACTATCAATTGCCATTGTGCCACAGTCTCTCCTTAAACCTAACATTCTTTTAAATCAGTCAATCAGCATGTTCTTTTCCAAAATCCTTTTCCCAGCGGCCTTTGCGCTGACTGTCTCGGCCCTCCCGCAATTTTATCCTGGTGGCAGCATGACTAGGTCTGGTGCAACTGCCACCTCCACAGCAAGCATCAGCACAACCTCCACTTCCGCCAGCACCAGTGCCAGCCCAAGCGCCTCGACCAGCAGCAGCAGCGGCAGCGTTAAGATTTTAAACAACCTCGGCTCCACCGTCTACCTGTGGTCCACCTCCGATACCTCCAGCGCCATGCAAACCATCGCCTCCGGTGAGACCTACTCCGAGACCTACCAGACCAACTCCGACGGCGGCGGAATCTCCATCAAGATGGCCACAACCGAGAGCGAGGCTAGCGTCCTCCAGTTCGAGTATACCAAGGACAGCGACACGCTCTACTGGGACTTGTCCGCAATTGACATGGGCTCGGACTCGAAATTCGTCACAGCAGGATTCTCCGCTACACCTAGTGACTCGAGTTGCTCATCCGTGTCCTGTGCAGCTGGCGACAGTGACTGCAGCGAGGTATATCACAAGTCGGATGATGTTGCGACGCAGAGCTGCTCAGCTTCTGCGGGAATTACGGTTACATTGGGCTGATGACATCTTGTGCTCTGACCTGTATTGGTGACCTTCGTTTCTTTGATGGAAAGTTTCCTTCAAGTAGGAGATAGAGAAGAGTAAGCTGGTCTTGCTCGATTATAGTGAAATGTTTATGGATATAAAAGATGTTCTTAGATGGCGGACTTCGCTCTACCGTTCATTCATTACGCTGTAGAATAGATAGATGCAAAATAAATTGGTCTTTAGCAGTCACAGACTTCCTCGAGGGAACTTCAAGAGCAAGGGTTTGCCTGAGAATGTCTCACTTCAACGCTCAACTATGGTTGTGATATGACGTCAGGGTCCGGCCTCTTTCAAATTTCACCTTGGAGCCCGTCTGAGAAACGAATCATTGAAAATAGCTAAAGTAACTACAGCACTAGGAATAACACGCATTCGGAACCTGGTAGGCATGCCCTCCACCCTTGTCCTCCACTCTGAGCAATATGCGCCGCGACGGTATTTGAAGTAGTAGTCGTAGGGTTGTCATCCTGGAGGAGGTGTCGCCTACGATAGAACCACGGTCACCATTGCATGTCCAGGGACATTGACAGTGGCTGCCCCTCCACTAAGCGACGCGGTAGTATTGCTTATGTTATTGTGGCTGTTATCCGTGAGGTATGCCTTGGCCGAACGAGCAGAGAACCCCTTGACGGTGACCGATGTCGCCGAAGACGCAGAGTTGATTAGCTGAACCGCAACAGTGCCATCCGTATTCTTGAACGCAGTCATCTGCAGCGTCGAAGTGGACCCCGAGACGGCCACGCGCACCGCTCCAGGCCGTACAAATCGACTCCACTGCGCAAACGCCCATAATCGCCCGGATGGAATGATATTCGTTCCGTCGGTAATCACCAAGCACGAGTTCGTGGTACCCTTCTCGAAGCCCTCCCAGTACAGGTATGCACTCACCCCGCCCTGCGTGATCGCAATGTAGATCTTCTGCGCCCAGGTGAAACCCTCGCCTTGGCCCCCGTTGGAGTACCACGTTGTCTCCCACGTGCCTGCGTCGGAGAGGTCCGCGTTCTCGGTCTCCCAGACGGGGATGGAGGAGCCCATAGAGCTGGTCGGATCAGATGAGTACGAGTGCGAGGTGATCCGTGAGAGGAGCTTCTCCACACCGGCGGAGATGAGTTGTGCGGTGCGAGTTTTCTGCGCGGTCCAGCCCGTCGCATCGCAGCAGTTGATGCCCACGCGGCTCAGGCCTGCTTTTTGCAGGGTGGGGTGCAGCACCTTGATAAAGTCTGCGGCCTGGATCCCGTCCGACAGCATGGAGGAGTATGCTGTCCTGCATATCGTCAGTATTGACACGGCTGCTGAGCAAGGAAAAGGGTGACATACGTGAGATCCGGTTCGTTCAGGAACCCGACATGCGTGATATCCAGTCCCAACGCCGCATAGTCCTGGATGTACTTGACCAGGTAATTTGCATACGCCTGGGTCCAGTTGCCGCTCGCGCATTGCGCTCTCGTGACTCCACAGAGATAGCCCCCGTTCGCCTGGTCGTTGTTCGTCTTCATGAACCCCGGGGCACTCCACGCGTCCGCATAGATGGTCTTTACCCCGTATTTGACGGCCTGCTGCGTCACCCACACCTGGTTCGAGTCTGTGCCCAGATCTGTATACTGCGGCGTGGCGTTCGGGGAGCCTGGGGAATTTGGCAAAATGCTGTCGCTGCTACCAGAGCCGATGCGGTTGCGCAGGATGGTCATGCCTGCTCCCTTGGTGGGGCTAAAGAGGAGGTCCAGGGCGTATTGCCGCTGGTCCGAATTGAGATTGTACAGGTCGTTGGCGCGGCCGAAGGCCTGTGAGAAGCCGAACCCATCCATGGTTTGGAAGGTTTGTCCTGTATTGACAGTTGCCGTCAGGGCGTTCGCCGCAACGGCCAGGCCAGCTAGAAGAAAGAGAGTCATTTTGCCGTTGCCTTGTTGTTCTATCTTAGCTATGAAGGTAGAAGCAGTTATGGCTTCTTATATATATGTAGCTCCTGTAGATCCCGCTGGATTTGTCACGGACGCAACCCCGAGTTTCCGACACAGTCTTATGAAGAATTGGCTCCATGGAGAAACAAAATTAGGCTCTTGTTGGTAAAGCTTGAATATCTTAGCCAGCTAGGAACGGGACTCCGCATTTAATGGCACGGAATTTACTTGAAACTGGAAGCGAGTCAGTGTTACTCTTCAGATGAAACACCGTTTTGCTACTTCTGGATTAGAGTCACGGATAAAATGCCATGTAGGGAGCAGGCTAGTTCCCGAGATTGGATGGAACAGGCTCAATAGCCTCAATTATCCCTTGATTGCGGGGTCGATGAGGTTTGTGCAAATTGCAGAGGCCCGCATGACACAAGCGGTACCGGGAGACAATGCAACTGTGAGACAAGCACTGTTGATAATTCATTCGTACGAGGGTGAGGATAAGTGTGGATCTGTCCACCATCCTGGGGTTGTAGTTCATGTCCAACTCTAACTCTTTTCCAGTGTATTGCTATCCCTGCAGACCCTCCGTCTCCTCGTGACCAAAAGCCTGCCTGGATAAATTTTCACCTGCGAGTACATGCCGGACATGTCCTGCAGGCAGGAGATGGGCGTTACCTGCAGCGTGGATGTGTAGATGAACAGCTTGGCAATATCATCCACCTTGATCCCCTCTCGTTCGCTGGCACTGGCACCTCGCCGATCCTAAGCGACGGTCTGGGCACGAGGAAGTAAAGCAACGCCCAGCTTATCGATCTGCACGCTTAGACTACCAGACCATTGACGCAGTCCGGGAGAGCGACCTTGGTATCGTCCAGAATGGCAGCGCTTCAGATTCTTGGATCTGGCACACCCATGCTGGACGGGATTCTAGTAGACTAAGTAGGGACAGGCTCGGGAGCCATTTAACTATACTATGTTTTTTTTAGCTTCCTAAGAAACCTGGTTCAGAGCCTCCCACTAGGTAATATCATCCCTATGATGTTATATACAGAAGGCCTGTTGGATATTTACACATGAAGGGCTTATTTAAGGTAATATCGATAAATTCCCAGAAATGTTGAAATATGCGCCGGGAAACGGAGTGGGAAGAACTGTTACGAGGACTTGACGCTGGCCGTGTCCGCAGCCTTCAAGGAATCTTCATCGAGCAGTCAATAGTATGAAACTTGAGAAAAGTATGATGGCCTTAGAAGAGCTGTAGACACTATCCCTAGAACTTTACAGATGACGATCTGTTACCTAATATCGGATTGTGAGATGTCCAGACGAGGGTTGCCGTGGTGATCGATTGTCATGCAAGGCTGACAGCTGCCTGTGTTGCAAAGCATAAAAAACGCAGCACTCCCTAATAAACAACTCTCCCTAAAGACCATCCTCAATATTCTGAGACATTTCACAGTGACAAAATGACAGATATCGAAAATATCGCCAACCTGATCAAAAGCGGCCAGGTGCAACGGATCGTTGTGCTTGTTGGCGCGGGCATCTCCACCGCGGCCGGCATCCCCGACTTCAGATCGCCCGAGACTGGTATCTATGACCGGCTCAAAACCCTTAAACTGCCCTTTCCAGAAGCCATCTTCCACATCAGCTACTTCAGGCACACCCCCGAGCCGTTCTACGCCATCGCGCGCGCCAGGCATCCTCGCAGCCTCAAACCGACCATCACCCATGCTTTTCTCGCTCTTCTAGCGAAGAAGAACCTTCTCCATTTTGTGTTTACGCAGAACATAGACGGCTGGGAGCGGGATGCCGGTGTCCCAGAGGACAAGATCCTCAATACACACGGGAGCTGGCGGACCCAGCGCTGCTGGAAGTGCGAGACCCCCTATCCCGATGACTTGATGAAACAAGCAATCAATACAGGCACTGTCCCGTATTGTCAGGTCCCTGACTGCGGGGGAGCTGTCAAGCCCGACGTGGTGTTCTTCGGCCAGTCTCTCCCCGCGGAATTCGCTGAAAAAGAGAAGAAAGTTTCCGAGGCGGATATGATGCTTGTCATGGGGACGAGCTTAAGGGTTGCTCCGTGCTCGAATCTGCCGCGTTTGGCTCGTGAAGGCGTTCCACGGGTGCTAGTCAATCGCGAGACGGCAGGAGACTTTGGAAAGCGGGCGGAAGATGTGTGCATCTTGGGCGATTGCGATGATGGGGTACGCAAACTGGCGGATGCCCTTGGATGGACTGAGGAGATGGAGTCGCTGTGGAAGGAGGCCGTTGCGGCCAAACAAGCAGCACAGGAGGATTGGGGAGACGAGGAGAGTCTGGACGATTTGATCGACAAGTACGCGAAAACGCTGACGGATGCCAGGAAGATTTCTGACGGCCATAAACGGATGTTGGAAAACCATCTGGCGACGAAGTTTGCCGATGTCCTAAACAAGAGCAGGTAGTTTAGTATTTGTTTTTTTAATTTTGGTAAGCCCCAGTATAATGGTCGATACCCCACAGATCTACATACATGGATGTGCATATGAAATGGTCTACTGGTTCCGTTCTTGAAATGAGTCATACACTTAATTACTTAACCCTGTACCGATCTCCAGCTATTTGTCAAGCACCTTCAACACGATTCTTTGCCAAATTCACATTCGCATCATGAGCCGTTTGTCGGATGCTATAGCTCGCCTTGGTCCTGCCATTCAGCGCACCTCGGATCCTCGCCCAGTTGTCCTGATGACATGCGCAGTGGCAGGTATGTATGTCAATCCATCACCATAGATGCGTCTGCTAACTCAACAGGATCTGGAAAATCCACCCTCGCAAAATCGGTCTGCTCCGCCTATCCATCTTTCACACGCCTTTCCATTGACATGTATGTCTACTCTCATCATGGCCTTTACAACGTGGACTACCCCAAGGAACACTACGAGAAGTATCAAGACGAAGCCGAAGTAGCGTTGAAGCGGCAACTTGTTCATATTCTCGAACAGGGCAATGCGAATGTAGTCCTCGACTTTTCCTTCGCATTTCGCGAAGATCGTGATGAGTGGAAAGCGCTCATCTCCGACTCGGGTGGGCGCTGGGTGCTGGTTTATCTGGACGTGGATCCAACAGAGATTCGGCGAAGAGTAGCAGCTAGGAATGCATTGATTGAGAAAGATGGAGACTCGGCATTCTATCTAACAGAGGATGTGTTGGAACGGTATCTTAGTGGCTTCGAACGTCCGGTGGGGGAGGGAGAGATTGTCATCCACGTGGATTAAATAGGGATTAGGTGCTCATATGGACGGAGAAGTTCCTTCCACGACGGCGTCATCTCATATTGTATACAGATATGACGAGATTGAATTCGTATTCTGTGCCGTTGACTGGCGTTGAAATGCTACTTGTCCGGTTTGCGACCGTACACCACGGAGACATGGATATAACCGTGGATGCTGGGATCGCGGACTGCCTTTCTCATCTCGGCCATTGTCATTTCAACTTCGGCTCTAGAATACTGTGAACGAGTCAGTGCTTGCTTGGAGAGGATCGAGGGTGACAAGCACTCACTCCCAGCACATTGGTCCACAAGTACATCACCCACATCTCCATACTCTCTTCGATCACCAGCCGAAAGTATTTCCCTAGCGTCTTCAGCTGCTTATCCTTCGGCCACGGCCCAATCGGTAGTTTGTACCGTCGCTCGACCACTTCGATGAATCCGGCGTCGATCATGCGCTGCTTGGACTCGTCGACAATGCGAAGGGTCTTGCCGAATCGATCACCACTCTCCAGGCTGGTTTTGCCCCATTTCTCGTAGACGGTTCCAAGGTGACTCCCGTCGTCTGATGTAGGCACAACTCCCATCTCGGCTTGTTCGATATACCCGCCCGGTACTAGGTGTCTTCCACCACCTTCATTAGCACACTAGACCACTCCAAAATCGGCGACGGCGTACTTCAGGGCCTGTTGGTAAAAGCTATCCCAGTCGGCCACGGAACCATACAACCCCCGCACATGAATGTAGTCGAACGGCTCCCGGTACATCCACTCGTCACAGCAATCGTCGACCTCGAAGCTCAGGTTCGGCGGTACCATCAGCGGCTGGATAGGCGAGAGATCAGTCCCGATGACCGCGGCTGTGGGATACATATCCGCAAACTCAACCGCCCAGGCCCCCGTCCCCGTCCCGACATCCAGAACTCGTTTCGGATTTGTTAACGGAGCGAGATGCAACTCGCCGTGGAGAAGGAGACCGTACAAAAAGTGGCAGATATCCATCGCATCTATCGCCTTTTCATCGTTCGACCCCCAGTACGCACCAGCGTGGTAGGCGTGGTACCGTCGCCCATTTTGGTAGATATAATCAAAGACGCTGCTGCGGAGGGACGTTACTTCCGAGTCTGTCGCTGTGTAAGTTGAAGCCCAGTCATCGCCCCAGTCAACGGTGATGGTTTCTGCCTCGGCGGTCATTTTCGCGGGGGCGGGGTTTGGCGGACAAGGAGGGGATGACAAGGGGGTCGCCCCTTATATGCGGGACATATTATCGTCTGACGCACTAGAAGACCGAACAGGGATCTGTGTAGCGGCATCTTGTCAGCGTGCAACTGCTGGAGCAAGGAATATATTGACTGGCCAATCATGGCCGTTGCCCTGACTCACCGTTATTGAACCGTTGATCCGCCATGATAGTGGGGCTTATGGCGCATTAAGCGTTGGATGGTGTTGTTCATTGACCATTTGTACACGGTGAACAAATGGCCACCTTGCCTAGAAAGTTTGAAGCCTGTCTCCCATCCGGTTGCTTTCTACTTTATGTTTGTACTGAATACATCGAATTGCTATGAGCTAGAATCCTTGAACGAGTCTGACATTTTACTGGCGTCTCGAACGAAACCGCCAAGCAGACGGCGCAAGCTAGTCGGTTCTAAACGAACCTGGCAACCGTAATTCCCAGCACTAGCTCAATCGATTCTCGTTTATTACCTCAAACGGAGTGTCGCACTTCCTTCGGATAAGGGACGAGAGAACGGGGCAGTACCGACATCAATCCCATGTCTAAGTCATCATCTCTACTCGACCCTCCCAGCAGATGCTAGCGTGGCCTCATGCTTGAAATAAGAAGTCAGTTCTCAGTCTCTCATCAGACTATAGACGTTGACAGTCTTCCAAGAATCTCTATGCCTACAACCCATCTACCATTACAATCTCCATAATGACGGATAAAACACTGACGGCAAATACCAAGCTGTGCTGTGCCCAATCTCGGTATCTGATATAGCTATTCGATACAATCATTCAGGAAGCGACGCAGAGGAGATTTGAGAGGAGATCTCTAACATTGTTTCCACTGCGATAGAAATAACGCAAACGTCTTGCAGCCGAATGACGAAGGGAAGATGTATTTGAATCTGGACGAAATGGATATTGATGCTGAAAGGAGCACCAGCTATGTCTAGAAGGCATCCAATCCAACTATCTGTCAGTCTACTCAAAATAGAGACGCCCTTCACCCATCGCTGGTGGCCATTCCTGTCCTTGAACTCATTCCAAATATCTTTGACTAAGTCCCTGTTTTACTGGCACAGGTCCAGGCACACCATCCTTATAGCCCTTATACTTTGTGCTATATCTGGAAACTCCTCGACAGTGCTTGCGTTAATTTCGGAATCCGGCACCTTTCTCATGTCGATCACAATTGTCTGTCCAGAGTCATTGAATAGTTAATTACGTGGGATGCGGGAAACTCAAGTATCATTGCGCTGGTCGCCTTATTACAATTAGGCCGCCCTCGGTGGCTAGTGTGTCGATCAAGCCGAGTCGGGTACCCGAACGGGTAAAGCTCGTCAAGGCCATCTGGAGTATAAAATCGGGAATTGCTTTGAACTTAACAGAGTTATTCTCCCCTTGTCTTCTTTCCGAGCCTCTTAGATATCCAAATGTCTCGTCCACTACGTACACTGGGCCGAGATGGGCCCCCCGTCTCTGCAATCGGTCTCGGTTTCGGGAGCATTGGCGGATTCTACGGACCAGCTGGTACCCTTGACGAGAGAGTTGCGCTCCTGGAGCATGCACATGCCAAAGGATTGCGCTTTTGGGATATGGCCGACATCTACGGTGACAGCGAAGACGTCGTGGGCGAATGGATCAAACGATCAGGCAAGCGCAATGACGTCTTCCTGGCCACGAAGTTTGGGCTTCAGAGACAGCCTAATGGAAGGCACACTTTCCGGTCTGATCCCGAGTATGTCAAGGCTGCATGTGAACGAAGCCTTCAGAGACTCGGGGTCAACACCATTGATCTTTACTACTGTCACAGGGTGGACGGAGTTACGCCGATTGAAAAGACAGTTGAGGCTATGGTGGAGCTGAAGAAGTAGGTCATACAGCCTCGACATTGATCTAATATAAAGCAAGCGAGGGTTAACCTTCAATATCTAGCCAAGGGAAAATTCGCTATCTTGGTCTATCGGACATCTCAGCAGCGACGTTACGTCGCGCGCATGCTGTTCACACTATTACCGCCTTACAGGTGGAATATAGCCTGTTTACACTAGACATCGAATCCCCAGCGTCGGAGATCCTCAAGACCTGCCGCGAGCTAGGCGTGGCGATTGTGGCTTTTAGCCCGATCGGACGGGGTATACTGACGGGGCAATTTCAATCTCGCGCAGATATCCCCGAGGGTGACTTGCGCCGCATGTACCCCAAGTACGCGGAGGAAAACTTCCCGCAGATCTTGAAACTGGTACAGGCATTGAAAGATGTGGCCAACGCCCATGGAAGCACCCCGGCACAGGTCGCTCTTGCGTGGCTGCTGGCGACAGGACCAGATGTCATCCCAATTCCGGGTACGAAATCGGCCGCCAGAATGGAAGAAAATGCGGCGGCTGCACTGCTGCAGTTGAGCGACCAAGAAGTGCAAGAAATTAGAACTCTGGCGGAGAAGGTGGAGATTGAAGGTACTCCGTATCCTGCAGCGTAAGTATTTATTCTCTTGTTCTTCTGCTTCTCTCCATAGAGTGCTGACCGGTCGTATAGCGTGATGGCTACTCTCTTCTCAGACACGCCGCCGCTGGAACAATGAGTAGTGGGTGTAAACCGGGAAAAAACTGGATTTGCAAGAATCTTTAAATTCGCCTTAGCTAGCGGTCTCAGGAATACTACCCAAGAGTTTATCGTCCGAAAGAAAATGAAGCTGAGCCCTGAAATGGCGACAGATCCGGCAGGCAGGTCGTGTTCGCTGCGGGAATCTGGCCATTGAGGTACATCTGAACACTCTTCAGATAGCACGATGAGAGACTGGTAATGGCAGTATGCTGGTAAAGAGACTATTAGCGTTCTAGCCCTGCAGGAATGGTCAATTAACTTACGCCAACTGATGCCTGTGTCAAAACAACAGATCCAGGAAAGACCGACGACATTTTGTATGCACTGTAACATGATCAGCTTGGGCTGCTGGACGGTCCAATAGCCAAATACTCACCCTCTCTTTGAAGCCACGGGATCAGTCTCAGCTGTGACAAATAAGATGGGGAATGAGGTCTGTCTAGTTTCCATGATGGAGCCTAGTTTAGGTTAGAACTGACACCAGTATCATAATTTCTTGCATCGGCATACCTGGAAGCCGTCCGGACTTTGGTGGCTTCGCTTCAAAAGATCTACATAGGATTCCATTCGCGTTGTTGGGCCACACCTCGCCAAAGAAAAGGCTTTGCGAGGTTAATGTGTTGACATAGTCTCGATAGTCCGTCAGGTTCTCGAACTTCTGCCCAGCATAACCATCCACGCATTTGATCAACGTGTTAACATCAGTTGTCCCGTTCTTTCCACTGCCGTTATTGCACGGGTTGGCCGGTAAGAAGCCATCCGTGACTGCGGTGACATATGTCGAAGTGTTCCTTCGTTCCAAACCCGAAAGAACATCTGCGAGTACTGGAAAACTTGATAGCGGAGCATATAGTGCACCAAGGATGTACTCTTTCAAATCCGAATAAGTTGCCATCAAAGGGATATTGCAAGCGTCCGAGCTGGGAATAGGCACGGGATGGTATTTCAGCTTGGCCAGTAGCCCGTTCAAGCGGTTGGTGATGTTTTGAACAGATGGGCCCCAGAATGAACAGTTGGTAGCACCGCCCTGGAAGCAGTATTCGCTGAACGAGTTAAGGGCTTTATCCGTGTCGTAGAGATTGGTCCTCCAGCCTAGATCATAGTAGTCCGCCGCGTCAACCACACCATCAAGAACCATCCTGCCCACATGGTCAGGGTAGAGAGACGCGAACGTGGCACCCAAAACAGTCCCGTAGCTCACGGCAAAGTATGAGATCTTGGACTCATTCAACGGCTTTCCTGCTAACTTCTGCTCTGCGTTGATGTAGGTGAATAGGTCATGAGCCACGGCAGGCGTGCTGACGAACGAGGCATTCCCATTGGGTCCTCCCGCATTTTCGGTACACGCCGTGCCAAAAATTTCAGCGGCGTAGTACTGTGTGTCCAGAGCGGTCGATGAAGCATGGGAGACTTCTGGGTAGAAAAACTTCTCAAACTGGGCGCGTTTCTCTGGGTGATTCGGCCAGCAGTCCACGACAGGACCGCTTTGCCCGACTCCTCGGGGGTCAAAGCCGACAATGTTATGCTGCCCTCTCAGAGCCTTAGCCAGACTGGGTCCTCCCTGGAGGACGAGCTCAACGCCAGGCCCTCCCGGGCCGCCTTGGTTAATTAGTAGATTCAGTGTGTTTTGTGTCACATTTGTAGCAGCTAACTTAATAAAGGCAATTGCTGTCGTTCCTCGGGATGGATCCCCGTAATCCAAGGGAACCTGGAGCCGTGCGCATGTGAAGTTGTCAAAGCACGGAGTCCACTGTAGATCCGGAGATGGTTCAATCTAATTGTGCGTGAGTTCAAGAATTTTAGTGCCGCATAAAGTGGCGGATTGCTCACAGATGCCCAGTCGTTTACCATAGAGCGTATCGTGAGGGAAGGTAGTGCATAAGACGAACTGAAAAAAGCAAAAGAAGAAAGCAGAGTGAATCTTGAAGACTTCATCATGGAGGATAAAGAGTCAAGTGCTTTCGATGAAAGTCTTTTAATATGTACTTCAAGGCTGGAGCGAGGGTGGTATTTATGCTCTGCTCCCCGTCAGGTTCTCCCACATAAAGTATGTGTCCAAGCTCTGATGCCTAGTTCATAACTCTAATCATAAATCTGATCCTGGCTGTGTTATTCTATAAATATTTCACTGGTTTGTGGCCATTCATTGGGTCTCCCGCGAAGATCGGCTCAATGGCACGCCTGATCCTAAAGGTAATCGGGCCAATTCTTACGGAAAGCTCAAGATGAACACGGATCTGAGTAAAGGAAATTCAAAATCCTCACAAGGGAATCCACACGGCCCCCAATGAAAAAGAAAAGTGAATAATAGAAGAGGTTCTTCTAATTCGATAACCGCCCCATGCAAGTCTAATAACACAGAAACCATGCGCAATGCTACCATTATTTCCGGGAAATGAATGCAACGCGCATAAAAATTCCATATAATAACTTCTATGGGGCACTCACTCTATGCAGACGGAATGGAACATGCTATCTCAAGCCAGTGAAGCTCAGGAATTAAAAGGAGTCAAGGTGATATCACCGTCGTAGGTACACTTCTCAATTATCCCCGCAACAGAGTCATTGGTCGAGGTGCACGACCACTTTGTGCCCGGAGCACTGCCGTTTCCATTGTCATAGAGGGTGACGGACACTGTCTCGGTGCCCTTGACCCGCTGCACCTCCAAGGTAAAGACCGCAATGTCGTTGACACCTCCCGGGAATTTCACATAGTAGGCACCGTCGCTAGTGCGAGCGCCGGCAACGGGGCTTCCGGGACGCTCCCTGTCATATTTGTTAGGTAACTTACTGAATGAGGAGGGTAGATAAATATACCAGATTACATTAGCGCCGGTGGAGTCGTCGTAGTTGGGGTCTTTCAAGGTGAAGGTGATATATCCCTGCTGACTGGTTTGAGAGGCAGTGAGGCCGCTGATAGTAATGGCTTGCTCAGTCCGCTTAGCAGGGGCAGCTATAGCGGAGCCGACAGCCAAGAGAAGAGAGCAGATTGTAGTGGCCTTCATTTTGTCTGATACGGAAAGGGCTTGTAAAGTGAGAACGGATTGATTGAGAGATAGTTGAGCTGGATCGTTTGATAATGATGGTGTTCAAGTCAGGGGAATAACGTGCTTTTATACTTCGTCTTGATAGACTTCCAAAGCAGTGACTTAATAGGACTAAGGGAGGTGAGCCGCGTACTTGCTGTTTCAGTACAAAGTATGCGAACCGAAATCTCTTAGCTATGGTTGGATGTCGGAACTCTTTTACGCCTCCCAAGTGTCGGATCAATGGAGCTCATGGCTGTGTCGCCAATCCAATGCATAGTAAGTTAGGCCCGTTCGAGGCTTGGTCAATGACTATTCTTTAGGCGTCCAATCATACAGTCTATTAATTGGAATCCCGGAGTGGCTTAATCGGCACTTGAAATGCTTCAGGCCTAAATATAGACATTAAGGCCGGAAGGATAGGAATAGCAACGTCGACTACTGCTCAACAGGCCGTAACCATAGGAAACCGCTAGGTTGGACATAGAATTGGCTTTGAGTTAATCCGCACTATATCTGATCCACCCTAATATGCATGCGGGTTGGATTGCGGATAATGGGTATATCGATACAGGCGAGCCAGGTGCCATAATCCCAACAGTAATAACAGGAACCAGCGCGCAAACATGAGAGACAGAAGAGACACCCATGGTGTACCTGGAGCTTCGACAAGCAATCTATAATGTGAGAGAGAGCCTAGCGACCGACTAGATGTCCGCCTCGTTGGAGACTCCAGCCGACATGATCAGCTCTGGGGCGGAGACCCTGCAGCGACATCGAGACGACAAGAAGCCGACCGATTCTTCGGTTCATGAAGAGTTAGGGCTCCAGAGTCTCTTTTCCCGGGAGCAGTCACGTTCAAATTCGCCCAAGGTCGGTTCATAGTAGGCCTACTGCTCGTTTCTTCACGCCTGGAACATGAGTTGGTGCACTGCCAAATTCACCCAATCGAACATCGGTCAGGCCACCGGGCATAGCATCAGTCTTCCAGATGGCACACCTCTGGGCGATGACCCATCGCCACCTATTCAGGGAAACTGACTGAGCACAAGTCACAACACGGATCAGTCACCTTCATGGTAGACCCCGAAGTGTAACAAGTTGGCAGGGATTGGCCTACATCCTCTTGTAGGAGAGGTGACACGGGTGATGCACGAAGCAGCACTACGAGCAAAACTATCTCCGTACAGTAATCAAACGGTAAGCTGATAGACCTGCGGGATGACAACAAGGGAGCAATTGAAGCCTTTGAGCCCGTCGCTACAGATATCCCCGACCGGAATTATGAACGCTACCATTAAGGATTCGGTAATTGTCCAAGCCAACCATGGTTCAGCACGGTAGGTTATCGATATCAAAACCATAAAAAGAAGCCAAGGATTTGCGAAACCGTGGAGGGATCACATCCTCGCGGCTGTCGGTGGCTGTTTAATGACAGACAGCTGGAAACACGAGGCAGCCAGCCAATAGGCGGATGCATCGTCACATGTTCTCATGTGAGTCATACCACTGTCTTGACCTTATTCTGTTCCTTACCCATATCACGACATTTCTAAGAAAGATAGCCTCAGGACAGACGATTGGAATTTACAGTCAGCGAACGTATCAAGTGGCTTCAGGAAGGTTTCTGTGCAAAGCATCGCGTCGGCTATTCATACCTCAACCATGGCAGCCCCTCAATCAACGCCACCCCACGTCCTCTCAGTGACGACCTCAGCCTCACACAATTTCTCCAAGAACGCCGCCTCTTCCATCAAACTCATCGCCAATCTCGGCGTAGAAGGGGATTGTCACGCCGGCGAGACCGTTCAGCACCGCTCACGCCTTCACATCAAGCCTCCCCCTGCAAACCTTCGCCAGGTGCACCTTATGCCTATGGAAGTGCTGCGAGACATATGCACAACATTGCCGACCGACGAGATGAAGACACAGATACTGGCGCCTGGTGCTCTGGGGCAGAATATCACCACCGAGGGAGTGGATCTCTTGAGTCTCGGTGTTGGGACGGAGATCCGTTTTGTTGGAGATGGTGTGGCGGCGCGCGATGAGGCGGTCATTGTCCTTACAGGGCTGAGAAATCCGTGTCCTCAGATTGACAAGTTCCAGGCTGGATTGAAGGACCGGTTCTTGGTTCGAGATGAAGCTCGTCACATTGTCAGGCGGTTGGCAGGCGTCATGGCTACAGTGAAGAACGGAGGAGTCGTGCAGCCTGGGATGAGGCTGATTATTGACAAGCCTCCCCAGCATATTCCCTTAGATGTTGTTTGATGCAAGGACAGACTTGACCTTGCTGCGACTCCACGGCAAGAATTTGAAATGCGTTAGGTATTCTTCGTTTCGAACAGGAATCTATCCGCTCAACTACGTTGAACTCTACCACGCCACTTTAGACAAATCTGTCTCTCCGCATCAATAGTTTTAAGCGTCCTTTTGTTTATGGAAAAGAACAGGAGGACCTGAAATCAAAAAAAATACATTACCAACTTGCGAGCCGATCTGTCGTCCTCTTGAAGATTGGATGGTTTTGATCTCACGCGACGTCGGTCGAAAGCTCAGCTGAGAAGACAAAGTATTCTTAAATTTACTCAACAAATTCTGGAATTAGTGACGTTCTGCTCGCTGCTTTGACTAGAATCATGCCACAAGCACACGACTTTCATACGTTGTTTGCCGGTTATTCCCAATATCATAACTTGTGACAATTCCACAATTCGCCAGAAGAGCTGAACAGCTGACGAATGTGGGTGGTTGCCTTATTGCCCAGAATAAAACTGGCGTTGACAGCCGACATCAAGTGGATTGCGGTACTTTGAGAACATCTGTTCCTTTACAGTGATTGGAAGAGCTGCATGAAGCTTTGGAGCTAAGCTCCGCGAGCCCCGTGCCGACGTTGCCACTTCCCCAAGGTTTCAGCGCCATGTGCCGTGAAGGCACAAGACTTGTCACAATTGGCCGAGATAGTAGTACCCTAGGCCAGATGTCGTTCACCTTGAGGTATCTTGAAGCGAGCAGCAGAAGGCGACAAGCAGCGAATCCTTTCTGTTCAGCTCGCCACAGATTCTGATTCTCATCCACGCGGACAGTATGGTCATTCAAGGAATATCGAAGCGACAAGGGGGGTCAAGAAGTCTTCAGCTCGCGACAGGCGGGTGCAATCTATCTGAGCAACAGGTGTATAAATACCACCGCAAGAGCAGCGCCGTGATGGACCAACAAACCCAAACCGTGCTCTTTTCTTCTTCACCAGTATCACCAGAAAGCCTTGCTCATATTCGTCAAGATGCATTCCCTCGACAACGCCATCACTGCTGTTGACGCGGTCAATCATCTCATCGACAATGCCGTCGAAAACGGACATGTCGTCACGACGCCTGCTGAAGAGGCGCAAGCTCGCGAGGCCAAAGCAAAGGTAGCTATCATGCTATCCATCCACAGTAATGCTCGCATGGCTCTAATTACCTACGCGTAATAATAGGCCGTGGATGCCCTTGGAAGAACCATCAGTGTGGTCGACTCGACTCTCGCCAAGCTGAGGAAGAACATCGCCAGCCGCCATGGAGTGACGAGGGGGCAACGCAGAAGAAATGTACCACCATCAGTACCGCTTTCGACTGCTGTTCCCGATGGAATGATGGTAATGGACGCTTCCTCAGATGACAAGATTAAGAGTATTGTCGCGACGATGTCAGCTGAAAAGGGAACCGAACACAAGCCAACTCTGGCCAATGCCGTTCCTACTTTGAACGATATGGCCACGGGCATAGGTCCTATTATGAGCAACTTCGATAAAGTCCTGGTGAATCTGCCCTGGCTCCGGTCAGCAGGAAGTCGGCAGCTAACACGCTCCTCTTAACTAGAAACACCCTTATCTTGATCAGTTCAATGCGACACTGAACACCGTCCCGGTGGTCGGTCTGAAGGGCCAGACCATCATGTACGTCGGAACGAAGTTGAATGCAAACCCGCTAGGTCCTCCCGTCGAGGAGTGGGCAGTCTTCTCCAAGCTGCCCCAGGGAGTCACGGTGGGGCCGGATGACAAAGTCCACTTTTTCCCTTACAAAGGGGACTTCTACATGTCCATCGGTACTCGAGTCTGGCTGAAGAAGCACCGCCCCGGTGCGAGTGGGGGAGTGATGCGGGACCCCGAGTTGGCCAAGGCCGTTAACAACTGGCCCTTTATGTACCAGAATGACTGGGAGTTTGTGGGTGATCAAGTACTCCCTGCCGCTGATCTTGCCGCCGTGATGCCCTTCTCGGTGCTGTCGGCAGATCGGTCGGAGATCGCATTTCAGCTTGTTCTGCTGCATAAAGACTCTTCACTGCAGGTGCTCGCAGGGGATAACCTGCAGGCAACTAACCAATACGCCAATTTGGAATTCGCACCGACAAAGGAAGCTCCCTCTCGGCCAGACTGGAAGTTAATGACGTACTGGAACAACCACCTCATCGGTTATGACTCGGAACAGAACTTCTGGGACTTGAATCCCGACTTTACTGCTCGGACCTATACCCTCTCTGATAAAGCAAAAGTGCCCGAACCGATTGTCGAACTGACAGCGAGTGAACAGGGTCCCGTTGGGATCAGAGCCGACGGGTCAATGTGGAAACGGCTAATCCAACCGCCCAAGGACGACAAGGATTCCGGAAGCTACACCTGGAAATCCTGGATATCTTCCCAGGGTGTGACGAGTATTGGAGTTGCCTCCCCTGGCGTCCTTCTCGATCTGAACCTGCTCACCAGGACGCTGAAATCTCGCTATATCGAGACGCAGACGGCTCTGATCCCAGTCATGAGCAAAATTCGCGCGTTCGGGTTGACGCACAAGTTCTATCTGAAAGAGCTTCGCAAGGCTGCCGATATGTGGTTGAGTGATCCTGGTAACCAGGATCTGGCAATCAAGCAGGGACAGGGCTTCGTCCAGCACGCGCTAACGTGGGCGAATATCTTGGGCAGTGCTGCGGCAAACGCACAGGCTCCGGTCAATGTGATGACAGGGCAGCTTAAGGATGTCGAAAGGCAGCTGGAGATTCAGCTCACAATCCTGCAAGACAAGCTTAAGGGGTTGGAGGCGAGTCTGAAGATCAAGCAGGAGTACCTCAGCAAATTGCAGGCTGCTCTGTGGGGAGCTATTGCTGCCTTGCTGCTATGTAAGAAAAGCCCCGTCAATTTTTCAAACCCATCCTTTGTATTTTCCACATGGCTAACAATTTGACCAGCCGTCGCCATCTTTCTAGTTGCAGCGGCGTCGATGCAGCCCTGGGCGTGGGCAGCAGCAGGAACTCTCTTCGTTGGAGGCCTCGTCGCAGTCACCGTACTGAGCAAAAAGGTCGATGCAGCCGCAGAGGATGTAAGGCAATGCGAAGGGCAAATCAACGTCACTAAGACCGCAATCAACGAATTGACCGAGATTGTGTCCAACTTTCAGGCCATCGCCACGCTATACGATACTCTGAACACCTTCTTCGGGAGGATGACCCTCGATGCAGGCGCCCTGAAGGACATGGATACCGCCACTGCGGCGCAGCTCGGCGCATATGTACTCGCGGATCCTTCTTCTATCGATGCGGCAGCTGCGATGACCGATGGAATCACAGCAGCTTGCACGACCTACCTGGATGTGCTCAGCAAGCAGGGAATTGTCCTCCCACAGACATTGGTGCTCGCCTCATTCTGCGCAGAAGCCAAATCCGCACCTGTGGGCTTAACCTCGAGCGTGGCCACCGTGGACGAGCACTTTCACTCGACGATCGCGAAAGCGACCGATACTCTGTCCAAAGGCAAAATGGGCGACTACTTTGCCACTTTGAATGCGGCTTTTGCACTGCAGCAAACCGGTCTCAAAGCTGAACATCTTCAGGAAGTCTCTACCGGCGCCTGGTACGATGTGCCAGCCCTCACCAACGCCGGAACCCTGTGGGCTGGATTCAATCCCCACGTCCAGCTACATGGCGTTTCAATGCTGTCCGACTCTGCGGGAAGCAATGGGGTTGAGGGGATCCTCAATGAAGCACGCCCACAGGTCATCGATCTGCTCCAGCAGACCGCCATCCTCGCAAAGACAGCCGAGGCGTGGGCTAACAAGTATCCCAGCGCGCCAACCGGCAACCAGTTAGCCGACGCACAGCAATATCAAGCGAAATCCATCGACGCCTGTCAGAAGGCCGAGTCCGCGGCTGCCCAGGCGAACAATGCATTTGTCGAGGTAAACCATCGAGCTCAGGCATTCCAGCAAGACCTCGATGTCCGCATTGGCGAATGTGAGGGCAAGATCAACAACGCAAAAGCCGTGGCCGAAAATGAACGGTTGAACCTAAGAGTCCCGCTCGAGGTCGCATTTGCAAGAGGAATGGCTGTCGTGTACTGGCTGGACATGAAGAAGAAGGAGATATCTGATAAGCTCAACGACACCGTTGATGGTCTGAACGCTACAATTTCGAGCTTCGCCAAAAGCAAGGACAGTGGGGTTACTTTCCAGGGCCATCTGCTTACATGGCAGGAGATGGTACAGAAAGTCAGCCACGATCTGGCGTTCGTTTATCATATCCTGGCGGGCGTTGAGGGTCAGTTGATGGAGAACCCCGATCTATATCGTGAGTTCATCAAGGTCGAGTGGGCTGAGCTAGCCAAACACTCCAACGATGTTCTTACGATTATCGGCGCGCATAGCCCTGGAGCTCAGCCTGTGGCCCTCCGTGCTAGTAATGCCGTAGCGAATGTGTGGCACGCCGAGGCCGTTGCTCAAGGATCGAACAAGGAGGCGCTGATTGCGGCAGTCTCGTCGAACACTCGCCTCGGAGGTGTTCTGGCCACTCAGGCAAAAGAGTGCAAGGACGCATTCCAGCAGATTAATGTTGTGCTCGGCTTGCCTTGGATCCAAGATGTCGTGGGTTACTGGGACGACTCCAAGACAGAGAAGGCCACCTTATTTGACGTCGCCGTGAAGCTGAGACGGCAGGTGGGTTTTTTTTCCCCTTAAACCTGGAAGCTGCTAAGCTAATCGGTGGTCAGTATGTTCAAATGATCGGCATGGAATACCAGACCGTCGAACAGCTATACAGCGTCTCAATCCTCCAGGCCTTCCGCGCCGAGAACGTCCAAAGGGGCCGCCTCCCGCTGGGAGTCTTCCTGGACAGCACCCTCACCTCCATCCGTAGCGCCATGCAGTCCGCCCAGCACACCTCGGCACGATTCCAAGCACTCGCCGCAGACTTTGAAACAACCGTCGCCATCATCTCCAAGAATGTCGACGAAATCACCTCCAAGATCGCCTCTATCAACACGCAGATCGCAACCAGCACCAAGGCCCTCCGCGACAAAATCATCGCGGAGGTCGCCGACGTGATCGCTATTGCCTTCGCCACAGGCGCTATGCTCGTCGCCTTTGGCGTTGTTGGCCCTGTTGGTGCGACACTGGCCCTGAGCGCGAAGCTCGGAACAACCGCTGCATTGACGGCCGCGAGTATCAAGCTGACCCTTGACAGCCTGAGTCTCGACGACCTCGTCCAAACGATCGAGGGCCTCAAGTCTGTGCGCAGTGGGCTCGAGACCTCGCGCGATAAATTAGCGGCCGTAAAGCCATTTTTCGCTAATGTGGTTGCGGGCGTGCAGGGGCTTACGGGCACCGTGGCGGAGATGGCGACCGCGTTGCAGAAGATCAAAGATCAGATTAGGCTTTGGAAGGAGGTTGCCTTGACTGAGGATGATGTGGCGAAGATCTCGAAGAGCTGGAAGGCGGTGCGGGACGACTGTTTGGAGTGGATGGATATGGTCCATTCGCAAGGGATTTCGCCTATGAATTCGTCATTGGGGCCGGTTGAGATCGGTGTTTGTGAATGAACTACTCCTATGTCTTGCTCGGGCTTTAAGCGTGAAGAGAGGCAGTGCAGATTACTTTGCAGTTTTCCGTTAGTTCCTGATATCAGTTTAATAACACATTCTGTACCCGTGAAGCGGAGCTATCATAGCCCTAAGTAAATGGAACAGTCACTGATTGAGTATCTCGAGGATCAGCTCTGAGGAGCAAGTATTCCAGTATCACTTATTCTTTTTACTCATCCTTTGCTCCGAAGGTCAAACTTGAGAGTGATCCTGCTCGGCCTGCGTTACCTAGTTCGTCGTCTCAATCCTCAACCTGCGGCTGTAGATTTGAGCCAGCTCTACTTCAGGTGCGAGCAAGCGACGGCTACGTGGTGCGATTGGACGCCTCGATCTGCCCCCGCTATGTGGCAACTGAGTTCAGCTGCTCTCTGAGGGAGGCCGTGGTATATAAGGGCGGACTGAATTTGACCTGACGATCTGACGCAGTAACTGATTCAGCGACACATCCTTTCGGCAGAATACCCCAACCCTGAGAAAAACACCATGTCTGAATCTATCATCGAGCAGTTCCTAAAAGACTACGAGTCCCATCTTTCCTTTTACGTCGGTCTTGCCTCCTCCGCCGAGACACGATGCCGCAAAGCCCTAGTGGAGAGTGGCATTCCAGCGATCGTCACGGCGCGGGCCAAAAGTCCAGAACGACTATTGGAGAAGCTTCGCCAGAGGGCCCAGGAGAAACACTACCAATCCGCGGAAGACATTCTCCGTGATCTTGTGGACCTTGTCGGGGTGCGAATTGCGCTCTACTTCCCTGATCAGGAGAGCCAAATCGAGGTTATCCTACGCAGATTGTTCCAGGTTAAGGATGTGAAGCGGCACGACAAGACCCTTGTCCCTGTTCCAAACGTTGCAGTTCAAACAGACGCTCTTCAGCTGTCAACAGTGACAGCCGAGGGTCCGTATACGCCACGGTTCCACGGATACAGGGCCACGCATTTCCGCGTCAAAGTCCGCGATGAGGACTTCACCGAGCCCGACGAGAACGCCACCCGTCGCCAGCAAACCATGATCGAAGTCCAGGTGGCCTCGTTGCTCATGCACGCCTGGTCGGAGGTTAATCATGACCTCGCGTACAAGACACTGAACGGCCAGCTCTCCAAGGACGAGCTCCGCATGCTGGATGGGATTAATGGGCTCGTGCTCACAGGCGAGGTCCTCCTCAGCCAGCTCAAAGTCTCTGTGGAAGCTCGTATCGCGGTTCAGAAACGGCCATTCTCGAATTACTTCGAGCTTGGCGCCTTTGTACAGCGATACGCTCCTTATCATCCCCCGGGGCCCGGGGGCGCATACCGCATGGGCTCACTCTCCTGGCTGCTGTATGTGACGCAGCATCTGGGTATCAATTATCCTGAGGCGCTGGGGAAGCGATTAGAGCGTTGGTCGGCGGAGCCTGCGAATCTGGTGAACTACCCCTTAGTCCAATCGATTCTGGACTTCACATTTGCCGAGTGGGATGCGCGTGCTCCGCCAACTTTGGAGCATCCGTTCCTTCAGCCAGCGTTGAATGACAAGTTTCGGTTGGGAACTCCGGCACTTGAGCAGAGATTAATAGTGTATTGTCATATCCTGGCTTATGCCTGCGACGAGAAGCTGCTGCTGCTGCCTGATGGAGGCGATGGGAGCACGATCAGTCTTCCTCCGTCGTACAAATGGCTTAATGACGCTGGTTACCTAGTTCCTGACACGAAGTGCAATCCGTCTGATGAGCAGTTAGAAGAGACTCAGCGATGCATTAGGGAGTTGTGGGATTGGTTTGTGAAAAGCTCGAGGGCGCGGGCTCGTGTTGCGTTTGGAATTGCGCGGGCCAGAGCTGGGAATAAGTGTCTGTCTTTGGAGGCGTAATTGGAAGATATCAATCTAATATAGTAGGCCACACTTTTGAGTCGAGATTTGATGGAAATTCCGTGGGCTGTTGTCCTATGAGTATCGCGTCCTAGAGCCATGAGTTGTGTTGCTGGATGAAAACCGACTTTAGTCTCAGAGTTAGGGGTAGAGGATGATCCAACAAATGGCAATATGAAGGAATCGAAGACCATTGACGGAATCGCGAGGAAGAGTGGCAGGACAAATAATATACTGATTGGATATTGACAATGACGGTTAAGTTCCTATTACTTGTTCTCACTTAGGAAAAAGGTGTGAATAACATCACGGCAGGTGATTTGCTACCCAAGCCCATTTGTATAATTAGCGATAAATATCCGACCCCGGTACTAGTAGCAAAACCTCGGCCGAACAGACAAATCAGCTATCAAGACAATGGGTTCTCCAGTTCCCCAGAGAATGTATTTAAATTAAACTTCGGCTCTCTCCGCGCATTGGCACTGTGCAGTATTGAATCTCATTCTGTGTGGCTAGCATGCAGTTGTCCCCCTGACCACTAAAAACTCTTCTAGCCACCGTCGTTAATATCTTGGTATCAAGTGAACCCTCTGTGTGGTTGGGATGACAGCCTCCTGTTTAGCTTTCTTTTAGCGTATATACAGAGAACAAGATCATCCACTTTTATTGAATAATTCACTGAGATCAACATTTGGACCTAGTGATGGCGCTAGAATCGTAGGCCATCTCATGAAAATAAATAATGGAACCTCCCCGCGCAGTTCTCTTAACTCGCGAGAAATTTACTGTGTTACCCATCTCGCAGGTCAACCACTATGCGTGTATTCAGCATTGCTGTAGGCATAGCCAGTGTCCTTGGACACTTGGCTACTGCTTCACCTGCCAATGAACTTGCAGAACGTTCCTCTGAAGCTGCGAATTCCTACCTGGTCAAGGAGGGACTGTTCTCCTACGAGAGCATTCTCAAAGCTCTTGGAAACACTGGCAGCAATGGTCCTGGCACAGCGGCCGGATTACTCATTGCGAGCCCTAATACAGAGAATCCAGACTGTATGTGCCGCCAGAGAAACCCCTTTGGAAGAAAGGAGCTGACTCAATCTACTCCGTTCTCTAGATTTCTTCGCTTGGACGCGTGACACGGCATTGACTTTCAAGGGACTTGTTGATATCTTTGTTGAGGGCAACAACTTCCTCGGTGTCAATTTCGACACCCTTGAAAACCACATTCAGGACTATATCTCTTCCCAAGCTGTTTTGCAAAACGTATCCAACCCGTCTGGCAGACTTTCTGATGGGTCCGGCCTCGGCGAGCCCAAGTTCGAAGTCAATTTCAACCCCTACTCCGGCGGATGGGGCCGTCCCCAGCGCGACGGTCCGGCTCTTCGTGCCATTGCCATGTTGACCTACATGCGCCATCTGATCCAGCAAGGAAAGCAATCTGTGGCTTCCAACCTCATCTGGCCCGTTGTCGCCAACGATCTCGCCTATGTCGCTCAGTACTGGAATCACACCGGGTTCGACCTTTGGGAAGAGGTTGACGGCTCTTCCTTCTTTACGACTGCCGTTCAGCACCGAGCTATGGTTGAAGGCAGTGCGGTAGCTCAGGCTCTTGGGAAGGTGCACGGGGCGTACGACTCTGTCGCTCCGCAGATTCTCTGCTTCCTGCAGAGTTACTGGAACGGGAGCGCTATTGTCTCGAACATTAACGTTGATAATGGCCGCTCGGGCATCGATCTCAACTCGGTCCTCACCAGCATTCATACCTTTGACCCTGCGGCTGGTTGCGATGATTCGACCTTCCAACCCTGCTCGTCTAGAGCCTTGGCAAATCATAAGGTCTATGTGGATGCTTTCCGCTCTATCTACGCTATCAACGCTGGTCTTGGCCCTGGGAAGGCTGCAAATGTGGGCCGTTACCCTGAGGATGTTTACCAGGGAGGAAACCCATGGTAAGTCAAACCAATCTTGTTAATTATTACGCGCATGATTCTGATGAACCTAAGGTACCTTGCAACTCTTGCGGCAGCGGAGCAGTTGTACGATGCCCTCTACCAGTGGCAGAAACAAGGTTATCTGACCGTCACACAAACGTCCCTCGCCTTCTTCCGGGACTTCTCGTCGACTGTCAAGCCAGGCACTTACAAGTCCAACGACCCCACCTACAAATCCCTGACCGAGTACATCCGCACCTACGCTGATAACTTTATCTTGCTTGTCGAGACCTACACTCCAGGCAACGGTTCCTTGGCGGAGCAGTATGACCGCAATACCGGCGTCCCTCTGTCGGCCAACGATCTCACCTGGTCCTTTGCAGCCTTTCTCTCTGCCCTTCAGCGTCGCCTTTCCATTATGCCGGGCTCCTGGGGCTCCTCGTCTGCGAATACGGTTCCTACTACCTGCAGCACAACTACCATAACAGGCACCTACAGTGCTGTGGCACCTCCCTTCGCTACCTCGACCACTCATTGCGTCCCCGCTGTGACCGTTCCTGTTACTTTCTGGTTGATCGAGAACACCTATTGGGGCGAGAATGTGTACATGACCGGTAACGTCGGCGCCCTCGGCAACTGGAACACGAGCGCTGGCTATAGTCTGAATGCCGGTCTCTACACCTCCAATGAGAATCTTTGGTTTGCCACAGTCAAGGGACTCCAGCCGGGCGCTACCATCGAGTACAAGTTCTACAAGACTGAGCCTGGTAACTCTGTGACTTGGGAGGGTGGAAGCAATAGGGTGTATACGGTTCCTACGGGATGTCCTGTAGCGCCTCAGGTCAGTGCTGTTTGGCAGTCTTAATGTACTAGCAACGTACTAGCATTAGCTTTAGAATTGTATGAATTTCAATACACTGGGATATCTTATGGACATTTTGTTTATCGAGTGAGACTTCCAGCGGATCCCATCATTGAAGGGCAACCTGAATCCACCATACAATCAACGAGGGCGACGACCCTTGCATCCTGACAAAATCTCGTACTGTTATCCATAGGATTTCGTCGGCTATCGCTGCCCATTCTGCTCGATAAGCACTACATCAGTGTATGTCTTGGCTTTAATGCATGGTACTATA
Organism: Aspergillus felis; assembly: GCA_016413765.1. Classification (NCBI taxonomy): domain Eukaryota; kingdom Fungi; phylum Ascomycota; class Eurotiomycetes; order Eurotiales; family Aspergillaceae; genus Aspergillus; species Aspergillus felis. The sequence goes on along the minus strand of CP066506.1, from coordinate 4,261,010 downwards.
CTCCCCCAATCAATACCCCTGCAACATCACACCCACCCCATATTTGTTTGCTCATGGTTGCACACCAGCAGAAGCAAAGCACTAGTATGCCACTCTGCTCAGCTGCCTCTACCCCGCGGGACTTTGTTTGGCGAATTCACAGTCTTTGTTTTTCTGGCTGGCGAAGCGTGTATAAAAGAGTCCAGTGAGGTCCTGACCTTCTATCCACCATCTAATTTCTCAAACACCTCTAAGGCGTTTAGTCCAGCTACTCAGTCCACAAGATGAAAGCAGTTATCTACACTGGCGATAACAAGATCACGGGCCAAGACCGCCCGAAACCAATCATTCTGGAAGCCACCGACGCCATCGTCAAGGTCCTCCACACCACTATATGCGGAACCGATCTGCACATTCTCCAAGGGCATGTCCCGACATGCACTCCAGGCCGCATTCTCGGCCACGAAGGAGTTGGTGTAATTGACTCTCTCGGCGTCGCGGTCACGAACTTCACAGCCGGCCAGACCGTGCTCATCTCCTGCATCACGTCCTGCGGGACCTGCCATTACTGCCGCAGGAAGATGCCGTCCCAGTGCGAATCCGGCGGGTGGATTCTCGGGAATAAGATTGACGGCACGCAGGCCGAGTACGTGCGCATCCCTCATGCGTCGTTCTCGCTGCATGCGCTACCCGAGAGCATCGATCCGAAAGTCGCCGTTACGCTGTCAGACACGGTCCCGACTTCGTATGAATGTGGGATTCTGAATGGCGATATCCAGCCCGGGGCTACCGTCGCGATCATCGGAACTGGCCCGATCGGATTGATGATCCTGCAGATGGCGAAGAATCTGTTCGGTCCGGCGATGACGGTCGTCGTGGGACGGGGCCAGCCCCGGCTCGAGACGGCCAAGGCCATGGGTGCGGATCATACGCTGAGTGTCCTCGGCGGGCAGGAAGCGGTGATTTCGTCGGCTCTAGCGGTGACCAAGGAGCGCGGGTTCGATGTGGTGATTGAAGCAGTGGGGACGGTTGAATCGTTCGCGATTGCGCAAGCACTGGTCGGCGCTGGAGGGACCATCGCTACTCTGGGTGTTTTCGGGGAGTCGTGCGAGCTTCACCTGGAGAAGTTGTGGCATCGCAATATCTGTATGCTTATGCCTAGTCTACGATGATCATGGCTGACGTTCTCGCTAGGCTTGCGGACTCGGCTGGTTGACGCTGTCAGTACCCCTGATGTTCTGAAGATGGTGGAGTCCGGCGGCATCGATCCTCATTTTCTGGTTTCGCACAGTGCGTCTCATGCTTCTGTTATCCTGGTCAAGCTAATGGTTGTCAGGTTTCACATTCGATGGTATTCATGACGCTTACGAGGCGTTCGAGGTATCCTCCAAACATGGCGCTCTGAAGGTGGTAGTCAGCATGCCCGAGCCTATTACGAATGGTTCTGCATAGTCTTATCTGTGTCCTTGTTTTATTGCAGACAATAACCACATTTACTTCTATATCCTGGCTATCCCAAGCGATCGTTTTGTTCCCAACTGTTGTCTAGTCAGATCAACCATGATGATGCCCCTCAGCACCTGGCATTCCCCACGCCTTCTCCCCATTATGCATGCGATACCACCCATGCTTCAGGTTCAGCACTCCGCTCCCACACGCCGGGAACTTGGTCCACCCCGGCGTCCCCCAGGCCTGCAAGTCTGTCTCCCGATCAAGCAACATCTCCCCGCAGTGCCCTGTATGCCCCAGCCCCGCGATATACCCATCGAGGTGATCAAAGGTGCCGTCCAGAATCGCCTGGTGCGTCTTCTTCCACATAAATACGCAGTGCACGACATGGTACTCGTAGCTCGTGAAGAGGTACTCAAAGTCCCCCTGCCGGACATACTCTTTCGGGACGAGATGCTGCCCCTCGCTGTCAAGCGACCATTTCCAGTCTGTGTAGTTGAGGAACTCGTTCGTCAGGTCCTCGTTGTAGCAGGTGGGTGGAAGCCAGGAAAAGGACATCAGGTCGAAATGGCATCCTGCTGCTTTGGCTTCGGCGGCGGAGGTGCCGCATCGGAAGAGGGATTCTGGTGATTGGGGAGTGCGATGATCGCGTTGGCCATTTGTATACGCTATCAAGGTGAAGATGCCTGTTATTATGGAGATGGTAAGGGCCAGGCTGGAGAGGAGAGTCGCGTTAGAGCCGTGACCAGGACTGACTTGTCGTGGTTGGGTTGGTGGTGTAGATTTATCGTAGACGAACTCCTCGTCTTCATCCCTCTTGAGGCGCGTGTAGTCCATCTTGTAAGATAGAGATAAGTTCTTCTCGCTAATTGTGCTTGAATCTGTCGAACGTTCGAAGATGCAGATTCCAGAGCCAGCGTGTCGCGTTTTGTTAGTTCTGTTCCGCGTCGGCAGAGTTGGTATGCAAGGGATGAAGAGTTGGCTGCTCAGATTTGCGACATCAAGGGAACGTGAATAGCTACTTCTGTGGTGTTTCCTGCAAGGGGCATCTATTGGAACATGTCATTGCCGTCCATTATAACATTCATGAGCCTAGAAGCTGTATTAAATTGTTCATCAGACAGTAGAAGTCAGCCAGCACCGAATCAGACCTAAGATAATACGTATCCAACGCCAGAAACTAAACGACATGATTAATCCTCTTTGTTGACATGCACCTTCCGAATGCGACCCTTCATATAATTTTCCATCTGCAGCACAGGAACCTCGGAGATCTGCTTGCCACTCGCTAGATTCCAACTCTGCTCGTCGTGGCGTCCCTTGAGCGCGGCGCAAGGCCACTTGGCGAGATTGCGATCCCGGACAGATTCATGAATGAATTCGTTCGTGATATCGGACTCGTGGCCCGCCGGGTTATACCCCAGCGGTCTGCGAGTGGATGTCCCTCCCAGTATACCCTGCAAGGTTCGCAGAATACTGCTGCTATCGACTTTCCCCAGACTCGTCGCCCAAGGAGTCATCTCGCTCTCCTTCGCAGGCGGCGGATGATCGAATAGATAATAGTCAATGTCGAAGCTCAGCTGCCCATGCTTCATGCACTGCGCAATCATCCACGCCAGGGTGATGTTCGACAGGCGGGGATTCTCGCCTCCACCCCCGACATCCGTATGAACTCCAGAAAACCACACCTGCAGCAACTCCTGCCCCTCGTTCCTGTGCGGGATGTGCCACACGATCGGCTGGAACGCCGTTCGCTCCTCGTCCAGGGACAGCGCATGGAACGCATACCGCACATTCGGATGCAGCACCGTATTCCGCAGCTCCAGCTTCTCGCCCGAATCGCGGCCCAGCCACGCCTTCTGGAACCCAACCGTGTCCCACACCCCGATGATCTCGACCGTGACCGGCGACAGGTCATCGCGGAACCCCATCCGCTTGCGCTGTTCCTCGTTGTACCCCGCGATTTTGTTGTTGTAGAAATCATCATACACAAGCGCAAAGTTGTCCATGCCGCGCGAGGTCAGCAGACCCCATTGGCAGACGAGCCCGGCCACCGCGCGCGCCGTGTACGCGCCGCGTGAGAAGCCAAAGAAATAGATCTGGTCACCTTGGCTGTAGTTGTCGACCAGGAAGGCGTAGGCGGCTCGGACGTTGGCGCTGACGCCCAGCCCGGCCACACCTGGTCAGGTCAGTAGCAATTCAGTTTTAGTCAGGAAGTCGCGTACCGCCCCAGAATTTGTCTCCTAGACCGGTTCCCACGCCTTTCTGGTAGTAGACGATCTGGGGGATCTCGTGTTTTTGTCCGTCTTTGCCTTCGACGACGGCGGAGCGGCTCAGCGCTCTGCTAAAGCGAGTGACGTTTGACGGCGGTTGGGCCTTGTCGGCCAGCGAATCCTGCCATGTGCCTGGTCAGTTAGCAATCGTTTTCCACAGACAATGTAGAGATATCTACCATCGCAGCACACAATGAGCCTTTTTGGTGGGTAGCGTTTGACATCAGACATGGTCGGGGTGTATTACAGATAATTCATAGAGGAGATCAGAGACAGACCTATAACAAAGCAGTGATAAATTCTTCATCGCCAGACTGCTGCAGGGCCCTTATATCATAATCCAACCTGTCGATGAGCGCATTGCGATTTACTTTGTCGGAGTCTGGTGAGCCCTCAGCTGAAGGCGTCATCCAATGACAAGAACGAAAAGAGGTCCGTTTGCGGCATAGACTTTATGATTCCTCCAATTTAACTCCAGATCATCACCCCAGACTGGCTGGCAGGAGGCCAGTGCTGGGGCTGACGAGGACAAATTGACACAGTCATTGGGCGCCGTTTTGCTTTTTCTGGGGGATGCGCTATTGAGCCTGGGCCGGTAACATAATTGGAGGAAGCAGCAGACACGCTGAAATAGTTTGGATCATTGCAGCATTGGCGGATGGGCCCAGAGCAGTTCGTCTCGCCAGTTCAATCAGCCTCGACATGTTCGTCTCAGCTGTAAGCGGTTTTTCTGAGGATGCAGTCAGCATTTAGCGATTCCGTACGGAGTAGGTGGGGATAATAATATCTTCAGCCCCCGCCACTCACTACAGCATCGGCTATTCTTCCTTCGTCCACAGCCTCACTGGGATCTTTTCTGATTTTTGCAATTTCATAGTATCTAGTGTGGGCAGGTAAACGTTTCACATGAATCATTATTATATATCATCCCTTGTCGAATCTTTTTATGTAATGCGAGTCCATAGAGCTGAAATTAAATATATTATTAATTTCCTCATGCTGCATCAGGTAAACTAGGTGGTAGTCTTGATATGTAGCCGTTGAGGTTCGAACCTTAATCTGTATATATCTTATTATTCTTATAGTAGTACATGTCTGTGTTTTCATTTCCCAGGTTTCAATGATATTTGCCTTTAAGAGCACACCAGTTGAGCTCATGGTTAAGACTATGAGCTCATAATGATCCTCTTCGGGTTGACTGACAGCTACGGATATCAGCTCCAGCCTCGTAACACTGGAGTGACCATGACGGTGTCCTTTTACTAGCAATATCCTAGTAAATAGATTATTATATGCCAGACTGATGAAGGTGAACTCATAAATTACTGTTTGCATCCCCCATCTAGTGTTCACTTACCTCTTACACTGGTGTCTGCAAGTACCTAAAAGCCGCAGTAATGTCCTCTGCAGTAAAGTCGTCTGATAACAAGACAGTTAGTTTTCTGCGTCAGTGCCCTCCAGCAGGGGAAGAGTCTCCTGTCTCACTTTATCATAGGTTCCGACCATTTCACCAAAGCCGATGATAAATCTCAAGTATGTCAGATCGTACCATCTTCTCCATTTCTGACACCGCCATAGAAATCCCTTCTTGAAATGGCGCTTACCAGAGCCCTTGTCGACCCCACTCTTGGTGCTACTAGTGGGGGGTGGTTCATATACGATGATAAAAAATCAACCGTGATCGAAAAAACCAGCAAGTCTGCTGCGGCTCTGGCGGCGGAGGTAGGCAGCTGCCCTTGGTGATAAGCCATCCGTTCTTTGACACTCGACAGGGGTTTGAACTCGATCACGTCTTCGAGAGGCAGTTCCTCTCTGGACTCATTGTACATGTGATGGGCGAGTAAGTCCATCTTTTCATGGCCGAGTCGGGGTATCGCGCGCTAAGGTCCACACAGCAAAGATCCGCCCATGTCGATCATTAACGATCTCCTGCTTATTGCGAATTTGCCGGAGAATCTAGTGTGGATCAGAAAAGATCTCCATGACTTGAAGAGTAGCGTCTTTGGTGAGTCGGACTTGGCCCCAGATCTCAAGCCTTCCAAGGGCGCTCACAACATCGCCAATCAGGGAGGACAATGGCAGAGTTTGATGCGCGGCTCTGCACTTATCTCACTCAGTGTCAACTTATGTTTGGACCTGCTTTGGACAAGTTTTCAACCTCCCGTGATGACGTGAAGTTACTGATTCGGGCAATGAAAGAAACCCCATGGTATCTAGGCCACTGGGATGGTTTCAAAGGTGAATCCTGGTTTGGTTAATAGGAAACGCTTTTAAACATTATACTTATATACTGGTGTTGAATTCCGTTTTAGGCTTTCTACCTAAAGGGACAGTATAGGAATTTTAGGCGACAAGAGTGGAAGGACTCAATTCCTGTCAAACCAGCCGTTTGCAGAAATATCGTGTCTCCAAGAGTGGATGCAAATAATCGAATTACCAGCCTATAGAGGCTTTATAGGGTAAATTTCAAGGTTTGGAACAAGGCTTGTAGCCGAGTTCGGTGGATAATCTAGACTTACATTAAGGTATGTATGACATCTCCAGTTCCACAGAATCAGTCTGGGCTTCAGTATTGGTACATGGGGACGGAACCTAAACTCAATGAGTGGCCTGACTTTTCTAAACAGTTATGATATAGGCCAACGAAGTAGACAGACACCTACGCACTTAACGTTGTTGTTGTTTTGTATATAAACCTAGCCTCATGGAACTTCTTTTGGATCTAGTTACGTCTTAGTATTAATGAGACTAAGCCCCATGTTACATTTGAAATGTATACTGCGGTTTAGTGTGGAGTATCGTCAGACAGATATATATATATTTATAAGTGTGTAGATATAGATTATAATAATTATGATGAACCCGTTGTAGATAGCCCTGTTGGCAATGAACAGAGGATTCTCTCAGTAATATAATAATGTAGCAGAATATATGGATTCAATCAAGTTGAGTTATCCTGGCTCAGTCAACATTATCTACGGCTACTGAGACTGCCCTCAATATCGGGCAGTCTGTCAACGCGATGAAGAAGCAAGAAGCATGAATCCATATTCCCTGGGCTCCTTCTGACTCCTCACAGTAGAAATGCAGAATATGCCAAGCTTCTAGGTCTTGGGAACCGGAATTCCAACGGAGAGCCGGCTGACGGGGCTGGCGGACTCTACGCCGAGGGATATGGTGCATAAGCAGAATAGTAATAATATAACCATCTAAGCAGATTCTGGAATAGTGCTGGTTCGGTAGATAGTCCTAAGGTACAATTGGAATCTAGAATGTAGTCTATGCTGCCCAGTAGTAGCAGTACAGCACGTGGCCTTGATTGATTAACACGAGGAATGCAATAATTGCCTCATTTTACCTTGGCAATTGCAGCCACAAATAGATACAAGCCTGGATAATCCCGTTTATCCTCGGATTGAAGTCGCAGTTGCCAATGCTATTTCTCCGTACTGTTACCCCGACTCTTATCTCTGCCAAGTCCTGCTATTCTCTTGGCTGTCGACTCACTCCTTCTGCCAAGGCATCATTTCCTGCTTGGATGCAACTTCAGGCGGGATGAGGGGCCATTTCGTGAATAATCGCTACGATGGCGACGCGGGGAATCATTCAGAGTCGCCGGCTTACAGCCGCAATGGGCAGCAGCGATGGCAGTAGCGATGGCGTGCTGGAAATGTATAAAAGGCAGGCGATGATCGGAATGTTGATCACTATTCACTCTTCTTCTCCAGCTGTAGCGTGTTAATCTCTTTACAGCCAGAGCTGTGAGATAGTCGACGACTTATTCTTACAGCGTCAGCATGAAGCTCCTCTACCTCACGTCGTTTGCCTCTCTGGCCCTGGCCAATGGCCCAGGGTGGAAGCCCCCAGTCCATCCGGTTAGTGTTCCTCTCATGTTGCCTTGCTTCCTATGCTAAATCATCCTGTCTACTACAGAAAGTCTTGCCTCATATGATCCATTTGTGGGACCTTATGGATGGCGCTCAAAGACTGGAAGACTTCGCCTATGCGTACCCAGAGCGCAACCGCGTCTTTGGAGGACGGGCCCACGAGGACACTGTCAACTACCTCTACCGCGAGTTGAAGAGAACCGGCTACTACGACGTCTACAAGCAGCCTCAGGTGCACCTCTGGACCAAAGCCGACCAGGCTCTCACCGTCAACGGCGAGACCTATGCGGCCAGCACCATGACTTACAGCCCCAGCGTGAACGTCACTGCTCCGCTGGCTGTGGTGAACAACCTGGGCTGCGTCGCGACTGACTATCCCGCTGATCTGAAGGGCAAGATTGCTCTGGTCTCACGGGGCGAGTGCCCCTTTGCGACCAAATCCGTGTTGAGCGCCAAGGCCGGTGCGGCGGCTGCGCTCGTGTACAACAACATCGAGGGTTCTATGGCGGGGACTCTGGGCGGTGCGACCAGCGAGTTGGGACCCTACGCTCCCATCGCTGGCATCAGCCTCGCGCACGGACAGGCGCTGATCAAGTTGACCCAGGCGGGCACGGTCACGGCCAACCTATGGATCAACAGCAAGGTAGAGAACCGGACTACCTATAATGTGATCGCGCAGACCAAGGGCGGCGATCCCAACAACGTTGTCGCGCTGGGCGGTCACACGGACTCGGTCGAGGCCGGGCCCGGTATCAACGACGACGGCTCCGGCATCATCAGCAACCTGGTCGTCGCCAAGGCGCTGACCCGCTTCTCGGTCAAGAACGCGGTGCGCTTCTGCTTCTGGACGGCGGAGGAGTTCGGCCTGCTGGGCAGCAAATACTACGTCGACAGTCTCAATGCCACCGAGAAGGCCAAGATCCGTCTGTACCTCAACTTCGACATGATCGCCTCCCCCAACTACGCCCTGATGATCTACGACGGCGACGGATCCGCGTTCAACCTGACCGGCCCCGCAGGCTCGGCGCAGATCGAGCGGCTGTTTGAGGACTACTACAAGTCGATCCGCAAGCCGTTCGTGCCTACCGAGTTCAACGGCCGCTCCGACTACGAGGCTTTCATCCTGAACGGCATCCCCGCGGGAGGCATCTTCACCGGCGCGGAGGCGCTCAAGACTCAGGAACAGGCCACGCTGTTTGGCGGCCAGGTGGGCGTGGCTCTGGATGCCAACTACCACGCCAAGGGTGACAACATGACCAACCTCAACCGCGAGGCCTTCCTGATCAACTCCAAGGCGACGGCCTTTGCGGTGGCGACGTACGCCAACAGCCTCGACTCGATCCCGCCGCGCAATATGACCACTGTGGTCAAGCGGTCGCAATTGCAGGAAGCCAAGAAGAGAGCTCCTCACTCGCACTCAGGGGAAACAGGATGCTACAAGGACCGTGTAGAGCAGTAGTTCTTCTTTTTGAAGTAGACCCTAAAAAGGAAACGTCACATGCTCTATGATGTAGATACAACAAAACATCCATATAACAATATCATTCATCATTCATAACCCCTTAGCTTCCCTCCTACTGCACCACACACTTTGCACCGGCTAGTCAGGCAGGACCGGCACCTTTGGGAGGATACTCCTTGCCGTCGGCGTTGACCTTGGGAGTGCAGGTGCAGCGTTCAGACTCGGGCACCTGGTCCATGACGGAGGGGATATGGCTTCCGCAACCCCACCAGGTTTTCTTCTCTGTTTGTTGTTAGCATACAAGCCTCTGCGAATTGGAATGGGAACATACGGCAGTTGCTGCACTTGGACGGCATGCACATTTTGTAGAGGAGGCTATGGAGTGGCTGGCGTGTTTAGATTGATGTCTGGTTGACGTCGACGGTGGAGGGGTAACGGTAACAATTTCAATAATAAATACTCCCATTCGGCATAAAAGGCGGGTGCTCATTAGTCATAAGTAAATCATATCTAGAGAGGCAGAAAGAACCGGAAGAGAAGAGAGCGAGTTCGCCGATTGATGGTTCCCGAGACCCCGATACCGCTCATTTTGTGCATTTCTGTAAGGGTAAAATTATTTCTAAGATTGATCGACTGGGATGAGATATAGAAGACACCTATATGATAGAGAAGAGGTTAAAATAAAGTAAAGCTTGCCATGCTGATCTGAGGACCTTGAGGATTAGATCTGGGGTAATATAACATCACTCTATCAAGTGGAATAAGCAACGAGCCAAGCGAATAATATGCAGCCAATAATGTTGACTATACATAAGTGTTCCAGGTACTCCAGTCTTTTTTCAAACATGTATCACAGAAATGGCACCATCGCCGCATTTTGGTGATATGTTCTGTGTTTATGCCGACTGTATCGTTTTGTCGGCCGAGGTCGGGAACTCGGGGATGAAGGTTTGCCATACACTTGGCCAGAATAGAAACTTTTGGAACGGGAATGCCGAATGACTGTATAACTGGTGACCAGAAGTCAACGGATTTCAGGACAGGAGCAAAGCCATTGCCCTAATTCCCGATATTCGCGGATTGACTCGGGGAGTGAATAAGCTGCGAGCGCCATTACGTTCATCGTCCACGGTCGCTGTTTTAGTAGATATTATCTGTACCATGGCATACGTACTACTTTGTCGCGCGTTGAATCCATAATAGGTTACTTCATTCAGACAATATGCTTTTGCGTATAGTAGACAATAAGATGGACTTCGTCAAGCATGATCCCTATGTCATTCATCATTACTACAACTTCACCTTGGCAGGAGCGCAGCAAGCAACCGGCTCGGGATGGAGCGTTGACTGGTTGAATGTCTGAGTAGAAGCGGGAACATCCAGCGCCGGGTTCTTGGTAAAGAAGCCATCCGGCTTGAGCATGACACTGACCCGTTCGACCGGCATCACAGGGAAATCCTCCACCCGGGGGTTGTGCGTAAGACCAAAAGCTAAGTCTGTCAGCGAGGCCTCAACAAGTAGTCAATCAAACTTACTATGCCACAGGACAAGATCCTCGTTCTCAACAGGATCAGCGCGCTTCACCCACTTTTCCACGCCATCACTCTGCTTGCTCTGGTTGGTGAATTCTCCAGCCGCATAGAGCTCGTCATCCTGATACTTCGTCACCCAGATCGGCTTGGTGGCGAACTCGGCCCGCTTGTAGCCAAATGACCTGCTCCCGGCCAGAAGCATTTGGCTCGGCGAGGTCTGCAACTTATATGCGACCGGTTTATACGTGATAGGGTTGATGCAGGCGTCGTTGCGGATCTTGAAGACCCGGTGGCGCTCCACGCTGGTGTTGGCGCTGCTGCTGGTCCGCAGGACGGTTTGTTCCGTGGTGTAGCCGACCAAGTACGGGTTATTCTCGTCCTCGGGCATGGGAACGCTATCTTCGTAGTAGACCGTGTTTTTGAACCCATCCAGGGCGGGGTCGATACGGAAGGAGAACATGTGCTGGTGGAAAGGCGCCATAACTCCCGGCCCAACGTTCGTTCCCCAGGGCACTGTCGTCCCGAACTTTTCATTGTCGAACGGCACAGTAGACAGAATGCCAGTCGCGCGCACCTCCAGCTCGATATTAGCGGCTTGATCGAAGATAAAGGCAAAGATGTACTCGTAGTTGGAGACGGTGCAGATCATCTGGACTACTAGCTGGCGGTTGCGGACCACCGTGGCGGCGCCGGTGCGGTAGTTGGTGTGCTTGTGTTGCAGGCCATTATCTTGCTCGTGCAAACAGATGACGTTCTTCAGCTGCACGGGGGTACCCTTGGAGTCGGAGCGGTACCCGTCAAAGTACTTGATGTGACCCAAACAATCGCAGCCCAGGGAGAGCTGGTTGGCAGTGATGCCAAATCCAACATCGCCGACGTCGAACGCTTGCTTGCGGTGGTAGGGGGCTCGCGGGTCTATTCCATTAGCGACTATCCTTGTCCACAGTCATGGCGGATCAATGCATACCTCCATATGGTACGGTCATCTCGGACACGGACAGCCGGTAAAACACATTGCGTCCGTCATACGTGGTGTTGTAGATGACCAACCCTTCGCGGGTGTTGAAACCCACGCGAAACTTCCACTTCTGCCACGAGACCAGGTTTCCCTGTACATTGAATGATGGACCCTCAGGCTGCTGCACAATATATGGCTTCAGATCCGTCCGCAGCGGTTCAGTGAGCAGATCATGCGCGTACTGGATGGTCTCCACCATCTTCCACGGCTGAGTCTCGGTGACCTGGGCGTCCACACCACCCGGGAGATAGTCCATACGGACCAGTTCATGGGTGAGTGCATCGAACACGGGGGAGAATTTGCAGGGCGTAGCATAGTGGTTATTTTGCGGATGGTCCGTGGTCACCACGTACATATAGCACTGGAACAGGCGACGAGATTCCTTGGGGTCATCCGTTCCGTAGATCCAAGGATCGTTGCAAACCGCTACCCCTTGCGGCAGTTGCAGTTTGGCAATCTCTGCCTGCACGGCGGGGTGGCTCAGACAGAGTTGCTCGATTTCGATCAGTTCGTCTGCATCGACCGGGCCCTGATTGAGTTAGAAGACCTTCTGTAAACGTTCATCTATTGACATAGAATATACCTGAACCTCCTTGGGCAGCTGTTTGGCATACACCACAGACCTTGTCCCCGCATTGAGCAACGCTTTATAGAATGCTCCATTGTCTAGACGATGGAACAGAACCTGCAACAACCGGGTTGGTGCCGGCGGTAAAGGCTTCCCTAACCTCTCAGCTTCAATGTACGGTAAGACCTCCCTTTTCAGAGGTTCATTGACATCGATTTTTTTGTATCTCAGGGAGACTCCCGGGAAAGCCGCTTCCAGAATCTTGACGGCCAGCTGGATTTCCCCGGGAGTGATGGGGTCAAAGGGATGAAGCGCCGTCATGATGAGTCTACACCGAATCGGAAAGAAATGAATGATTTGCCATGCTTTTGACCAGGGTCATAAGGCTATATATACCCTTTTCTAGGACATATCTACCTGGGTAGCTTGGGGAAAGATACTTACCTACGCTCTCCAAGTTCTCGTGTTGTACGCAATGCACCATAGACTGCTGATTGGTTGTTGGATGCCTTTCTCCGCAGCCAAGAATCACGTGCGTTGTCCTATTGGCCAGCTCTGACCCGGCGTATCTCTTGCCCAAAACGGTTAGCGCATCACGAGTGTTATCATTTCCTCTTTGGTCCAGGCTGACAGGAAAAGGACAACTGCACGAGACGCTTCGTCTCATTTGACATTCATTATTCATTAGGTTATCATCGGTGTCGTCGACGGCCAGCGTCATGTCGCCACAAGATACAGATATCCCCCCAGCAGCACCCCCAATGTCCCCGTTGCGATCCACGCGACCACTCGGTCGGTCATCGTGACGATACTAGTATCGTCGGGCAACGCAGTTCCGTCCGAGGAGCCCCTCCCCGCCGCACTGTTCCCTTTGCTCGTTCCTCCCGTGCTATTCGTCAAGGGCCCCGCGACCGTGTCGAACAGATTCGCCAGAACCACCTCCAACGCCGACATCTGCTGTCCCACTCCTGTCGTGCCGTCGTACTCGCCCGTCGTCCATCGCATTCCGCAATACGTTCCTGTCTTGCCGCCAACACATTGCGCTGCTGCTGCCGTGGCTGAAGCCCGCAGCCGAGTTGCAATGGTATCGCGGGTCCAGGGAGCCAACTGCGCAACATCCCCCATCCAGCGCGCCAGATACGCTTTGAAGGAGTACTGGTCGGTTTGACAAGTGTTGATCGTCTCGCAGGCGTATTCATAAAGTACATTCTCGGATGACTTGTTCGGCGAGAGGAAGAGACTCTGCGCGTCGAGGAGACCGTCGATGCGCCGTTTCCATGTGGAGTTGCCTTTAGTCTGGCAGGGTCAGCTGTTTCCTCACTATTGGAGAGCTGACAAGGAGACATACATAATTCCACATATGGGCGGCTCCATGCAGAAAGACACCATTGTTATACGTCCATTCGACTCGATTGAGCTCGGAGCAGTTGTCGCTCTCGTACGCCCCGTCGAAGATATAATATCCCGGACCGATCAGTCCAACATCTGTGACCCAGTCCCAGACCTTGTTTGCCCAATCGGCATACGTGGCATCCCCTGTGTACCGGGCGAGTCGGGCTGCGATATTGAAGAGCCCTCCATTGGAGATGGAGTTGCGATACGTGTATCCGTTGTTGAAGGAAAAGATCTGCCACTTCAAGCCACCTCCACAGGTCCGATCGTCCCAGCGCGCGACCTGCTCGTTGAAGACTGCTTGCGCCATGGCCAGCCACGACGGCGAGTCTTCGGGTGGATTGGGGAAATTATGTTCGGCCGCCATGAGTGCGGTAAAGGCCCAGAAGGCCTGGTCATCGTTGCCCTCGGTGCGGGTCTGGTTGGAAGGCATAAAGTCACCTGTTCCCGCCTGATGCAGAATAGCCTGCGTGGTGATGCTGTTGTAGGTATCGTCGCCGGTATATCGCCAGTAGTTGACGAGGGTGCCGAAAAAAGCGCCAGCTTCCCACCAGTAGTAGGGGGTGGGGAGGTTACCCGGAACGTCCCCGGTGTTGTTGCCAGTGTAGAAGCTGACGAGGTCCCAGGCTAGTCGACTGGCTACCTGTTTGATATTTTCTAGGGACTATTAGGTCCATTCGGAGCAATGCTTTCGTAGAGCTCACCTGAATCTGTAACGTTGAGGTTGAGTGCGGCCGCTCGGAGGGGGAGTAGTAATAACGATAATAATAGACACAAACGTAACGATAAAGGCCAGAGACTCTGGCATTGACGTCCCATTGTGGACGTCCGGATAATAATTTTCCACAAGGAGCGTAACGAGACTGATCACTCGGAAGTAATCATCTCTATGAAAAGAGCGACACAGTTGAAAAATACTTAGCCGCGATGGTTGCAAGAACCATGCCCATGCCTCAGACTGTGGCAGACAGTGCAACATCCATCCTGAAGCGATGCGAAGGTAAAGACCGTTCCTGAGGTGGAAAGATAGAGTCTCTTTACCAGTTTGTCTGCAGTGCCTGACGAGATCTAAACTAAGAACTCTCAAAAATGGGCAAAACCATGAAGTAGTAACGTCAGTCGCGCTATCCCAATCAATCAATGACAGGCAATACCCGCTGGGTCAGTACAAAGCGCGAGTTGGGCATCTCACAACCAATGAAGAAACAGCGACTACGCAATGCCAATTGTCTGATACACCAAGGCGCATCTGAACGGGGTTTGGTGGGCTTGGTGAGCTTCATGGAGCAACAGCTGTTTCAGCCTGGACTTGGGGATTCTGGGCCAGACCAGCAGACTCCGAGGCAACTCAAATGAGATAATGTCAGGCTTGATAACTCAACACAGTAATCCTACAGCAGTCTTCTACATCGCCTCCAATGTATATCCTTAAGATATCTTCCCAACTTTTGTTA
Source organism: Aspergillus felis (assembly GCA_016413765.1). Taxonomy (NCBI): domain Eukaryota; kingdom Fungi; phylum Ascomycota; class Eurotiomycetes; order Eurotiales; family Aspergillaceae; genus Aspergillus; species Aspergillus felis. Next base: position 4,245,996 of record CP066506.1, on the reverse strand, counting down.
TCGTCACAATCAGATCCAGGATACTCAACTTCATTCTTAATACGGCCATGGTGGATATAAAGTTACTGGCCAATCAGATGCCGCCTGTCCCTCTCAGTCTGCGGGGTCGGTGACTAAATGCCAACAATAGAATCAAGGACAAGCCATAGCAATAGTAATGGTCAATTGTACAATTTTTCTGACTGAATGAGAACGGATGGACCACTCAGCTCGTTCCAAGCGCACTTCCAACGCGTACGTCGCCCAGGTTCCCAGCCGAGTGCCCGACTGACTGCCACAGCTGTCAGCGATGTCGAGCTCGCAAGGTCAAATGCTCCGGCACGCAGCCGTGTGACAAGTGTCGCAATCGGCAGCAAGATTGCGTGTTTGAGGAAGATCGGAAGATTGTAGTTTCTGAAGAGTATGTCGAGGAAGGCCAGCATGATATCTGGTTCTAACAGACATTGAGGTTGTTTCTTTCGCTCAAGAGAAAAGTGAGCGAACTAGAAGGCTCGCTTACATCCCCGTCAAAGCGGCCTCGCTTCTTAGAGGATCATGCCAGTAATTCTGAGTCTAGCGGTTCAAAAGAAGCGCCGCAGTCAGTGTCGGAGTCATGCGGACTCGGTACGCCTGAGCAACAGGAGTTGAATCGACACGATGAGCGATTCGCCTCCAATCCGTTGGTATCGCCATCCACCTACGTGAAGAACAGCGGACGCACACAACGAGCCTGGTGTATGCTATTTAGCTGAAAGTAAGACTTTCGCTAATGGTTGGTTATCAGTACTCCTCGGCCCTACCTCGACATGGTCATTCAGTCGTCGGGTCCTCAGCACAATTCAGACCCGACTTAACCCTACAAGCACCAAACCGATTCCTCTGGCCGTCGACGGCGATGCATATCAGATCCAGTGGCGCCAGGCTAGCTCCGAAGAGACCCCGGATATAAGCGTACTCCCTTCTCGCGATCAAGCAATCTACATGCTTAACACGGTACGTTTCCATTTCGGCCATCTGTATCAGCTCTTTGATGAGGAGGACTTCACCCGTAACCTGGACGAGTTCTATCATAACGCATCCGCGAAGGTCCAGGAATCCAGGCTGTGGTACGTGCAGTTTCTGGTTGTGCTGGCGTTCGGAGAGGCATTGTTGGCGCCGGTGCGAAGGGCGTCAAATACTGCGTCATGGACAAAATACTTCTCCCGAGCCATGTCACTATTACCGGATACCACGGCGCTCTGGCAGGATCCGCTGCTAGCCATTGAGGTTCTGGCGCTGATTGCGCTCTATCTTCACTCGGTGGATATGCGGGACTCGGCCTATTGCTATGTATGCATTTGCCGCTTCATCATTGATGGACGACGACTGACGAGCACAGATCGGTCACGCCATGCGTATGGCTCTGGTCGAAGGCTTGCATCGTGCTCTCCCAGTCGAGCAACTTGGCCAGAAGCGCGTCGAACGTTGTACTAAGCTGTGGTGGACGGTATACATTCTTGACCGCAAATTCTCTTCGTTGATCGGGTCACCGACTTCGGTGCATGACGAGGACGTAACCACAGTCCTGTGGGACCCAAAGACCTGCTCCCAGGAGACAGCAGCTTTGAGCCTTCATGTCAAGATCACACAGGTCATCACGCGGGTGTTGAATAGTAAGTGATCTGCCAGCTGGTAAGGATAGGCTGACTTTGCCCACAGCGGTGTACAGTGCGAACGGGAAACTGGGCAGTGCCTTCCTTCATGGCATTCGCTCCATACTGCATGAGATGACCGACCTGTCGCGGGAATTGGAGGAGGTCTTTGCTCATCGGTTCTCGAGTTCAGTGGATACTCTTTCCGGTGTGACCACTCGGTTAACACTTTCATGTCATTCGGTGAGTGACATTCCTTCGATTAAGACCCAGGTGGCTCATGGAAACAGTGCATCATTGTCACCGCTCGTCCACTCATCCTGAGTTTGCTGTGGGAACGATTAAGCTGCTTCGAAGAGGGCGACGTCTTCCGAAGTCTATCTTCGCCCGTTCGGACCCTGATCCAAGCATGTATCGATTCAGCACTCAAATCATTGAAGATACTAACAGCCCTGCGAGACCAGAATCTCCTTGGTTAGTCCCCATGCCCCCGACTGATCCGTTCCCTGACAGCAAGGCAGAAAGCTTTCTCCCCTTCGACCTGGAGAACCTCTTCTCATCCTTCTTTATTCTCTCCTTGATCTCCGCCGTTTTGCCCGGCACCCTACCAGACCTCAGCTACCGCGATATGGGCTTCAGTCTGTTAGATGAGATGATCGCCAGGGGAAACCGCGTCGCGCAACTTCGCAAATTGGAGATTGAGCTTCTCGAAGAGTTGGTGCAACCGCTAATACGTCCTAGGACCCCTCACCGTGAACAGGACACGGGAACTCCTCTTATTGCGCCAATCAACGAAGAAAGCCCTGTGTCTCAACAGGAGGACCGAGGAACGGGTCTGGATGCAGAAGGCCCCGGTCCGACTCCTCCAGCCACAGTCACAGGAGCACAGGAGGAGGAACTCCTTTTCGACTGGCGGGATTTCGGACTATCATTGAATCATATGCTCTCGGCGACGGATGAGCTGAATGCGAACAGCTTAGTTCCTGGGGCAGAGGGCGAGGAGTTACCAGCTGACTTGTGGTTGTGGGGTGATGGCTAGCTTAATTTACCTTTCTCTCAACGAGAATCGAGCATTAGCATTAGAAATCCCGATACTGATCTCAGTGATGCTGTGAGATATCGTAATGTCGATCTTTCTAGACTTTATTACTTCGTTAATGGCGCTATTGCTCCTTGTCTGATACGGCAGCTAGGTACGGTCTGCAGAACGACAGTATCTTAATGTCTTAGAACAGCCTTTCTTATGAAAATATGTATCGAACACCTTCGCCTGAATGCCTATATCTAAACCATACTTGCTACCATTTGATAATTTAGAAGTTCTAGCAGCACGCAGTGTATGAAAACTTGATGCACACGGCGCCAGGCACGGACATCCTCAAACATGACACTGAAATTAGCATATATGGGCCTATATTGACAGTTCTATCTAAGCTACCGCTTTCTGCTCCGTAAGTAAATTCGTAATCGAAAGACGTACATATGCAGGTACGTGGATTCGGACATTGGCCCGGATCTTCAGACCTACAGCGGCTATTTTTCTGTCTCAATTGCCGATTGACTTGATCTCCGTATATGAAAATGCTTGTCATTCAACCGTGATGAACATATAAGAATTGTCCCTCTCATGAAAGCAGTCCATAATTTAAAGGCGTGGCTACGTCCGAAATGTACTTGATCCATCAGCGCATTGTTCATACGTATCTGAGGCGCAGCCCTTCTCAACGCCGATTGTTTTCCGCATCATGAACGTGTTTGCCTGGACTAGAATAGGAGTCAATAGTACCAAGCATTCGTCATCCCAATCTAGAGTTTTGCCCCAAGCGAGTGGCTGCTGTTAGCGTGTCGAAGGCGTTCATTAGAGCCGTTGTATACGTAAGTGAAGGGATCCACTCACGTTTCCTTTTAAAGGAACGAGACAATTTCGCGTCCCTCATCATTGCATGCTTAACACATTACAATAATACTTGGTATATTGTGAGCATAAGCCAAGTGGAACGATGCTCTTATGGGTTGAAAGTGGGTGTATTCTGGTATATGAAGCGCAGTTGCATATTAAAGGCGCCATAGGTGAGAGGGATGAGAAGCACGATGAGGGCAACACTATCGGTTGTTATTCTGCACCGTGCCTGTCTGATATAATTCATAGAATTTAGACCTCCGATCAAAATATTTGACGACTTGGAAATCCCACTGCCCTGCCATAAGGTTACGCCCGGAGATGCCACTGCAAGACAAAACCTGGCAATACTGCTGTATAGATAGCAGCCACGAATCAGGGCAGTTCTACTGCATAACCACTTGGAAGATTCAAGATCTTTTGATTGTTCCCTTGCGCACCTCCTGGCTCTGAGTGGCCGAGAATGTTGACGACGCAAGGAGGGCCCGCTTACGTAGGGATGGCATGTTGGGTCCCGGATGGCTATCAACAATCAACAAGCCTAGGTCCAGAACCGCGCAGACTATATCAATTCAGCTAGTCAGTCGTCTAAACGCTCTTAGGCTCTAGATGGGATGGGGCAATTCGTTTCATATTCTGTAAACCTTAAGGTTTGACGCGAGTGGACTGTTGGTGAATACCAATTGACTAGACAAGAGTCTGTCCCAATATGTCTGCTTTTCTTGGGCGCTGACGATACACTCTTGGCCATACGTCTTGCCTATAGTCGTTCAGGTCTTTGAGCTTTGACACTGGTCCCACTTGGCGAGGTTCAGGAGTCTTCATCCGACAGTCATTCATTCATATATCGCACCCAACGCTCTTTTTTCATGGGATCACCATCGCTGCCGCTCCTTTGATTGTTTTACACCATCCAACATTAGCCACTCGTTTTTATAAGCAGAGCCAGATTTACCCATTCGTCATGAAGTGGGAGTCGTTCCTTTTGACAGCCATCGCCGCTGGCTCGGCCATGGCTGGAGCACATCATGCACACGAGCATGTTCATAGTCCTCAGCATCTTGCTCACAATGCCGAATTGAAGGCTAGACAGTTTGACGCCCATGCCCACCCGGCGTTCAGCACCAAGACTATCGTCAACCTCGACGTTGTCACCATGTACACCACTATCACGCGACATCATCCTGCTCCCCAGCCAACCACCACCACCGTGGCAGCCGCGGAGACATCCACTGCTGACAGCCAACCGCTAGCAAGCGTCAACCTTGACGTCTCTGTACACCTTCTGGATATTCTTCCGGCCACCGCCAGCACAGCCACTACGTTTAGTACTAGCACGAGGACGAGCACTAGCACCAGCAGCGCCACGACGTCTGCTACGACCAGCAACTCCGGCAACAGCGCCAGCTGGACCTCCACCCCTTCAAATGGCGTGTACTCGACGTCTGGATTCGGCAAACGCACCAGCTCCTCCGGCTCGGGGATCGAGTATACCGGTAACGTCGGCAGCCCCTGGGGCAGCAACATCATCCAGGTGACCGCCTCCACCGCCTCGCAGTACAAGTACGTCGTGCAGTTTACAGGCAGCAACACCGACGACTGGTTCGTCTCATTCTGGAACAAGATGGGCCCTGACGGGAAGCTGGATGGATGGTACGGACACTCGGCGCTCAACTTCACCCTTGGGGCTGGCGAGACTAAGTATGTTGCCTTTGATGAGAACTCGCAGGGTGGGTGGGGTGCAGCGGCGGGCGACTCGCTGCCGACGGACGAGTACGGCGGGTACGCCTGTACCTGGGGCGAATTCGATTTCGGCAATACTGATAATTCTGAGTGGTCTGGGTGGGATGTGTCTGCCATCCAGGCGCAGACGGCGGGACTGACGGTGCAGGGGATGAGGATCTGTGATTATAAGGGCGATGATTGCTCGTATATCACGACTAATGCTGCCAGTGTGGTGAATGCGTACACGGCGGCGAAGGCGTCTGTTGATGGTATCGGGGGTAGCGTGAGTGCCGGTGCGGTGAGGTTAGTAGTTGAGGTGGATTACAGTGGTTGAGTCATTTGATCTCGACTGTATATACACAGTTTGATCGGGTAAATAGTTTTTCGACTGTATACATTGATCTATCTTCCTCTTGGTAGCTCTTCATTCTTGCCCCGTCCAAAGCCGTCTACTCCGAGGGGGGAAAGGCTCAATAAACTAATATTATTCGATGCTATCTAGAAAGAAATAAAAGAAAGACTCTGCGCTGAATGGCGTTCACCAGTCGCGAAATGGAAGCTAAGGTAAGCGAGATGGACGAACCGTAACTCTACGACATGGCGGGAATGGTGATGCTCTCAATCGTCCACACCTTTCCGCCCTCGCTCGAGCTCAAGCCAGAGTACGTCGCACCGGCAGCCGAAGCAATGGTGTTGCCAAAGGTAGTGTCGGCCGAGGCCAGAGTGATCTTCGTGTTGAGGTACTTTTGCTCTGCAACAGTACCCGTGCAGCCACCGTCACACTCAGTTCCAGTGCCATAGCTACTGAATCAGCACGATGTCTATAATTTCGGGAACAAACAACTCACCCAGTCATATACGGCCCAGACTTGTGCGAGAAGGTCGACAGAACCTTGCCCGTCTGCGCATTGGTAACATTCCTACCCCCATTAGCCAACATCCTCACGGACAGTGCGATATACATACTGCACCCAGGTTTCCTTATCATCCAACAAAGTATACTCGATGCGAACTTGGTCAGTCCCGCTAACCGCGCTGGCCTCCCCATCCAACTGTCCAAAGCTGCCGAACAGACTGGCCCTTACACACCACTGGCCCGTCGCTGCACCGCACCAGGCATTGCTGGGCCAGCTTTCCAGCGTGGTCTGGACAAGATCGCCGGTGCCGTTACTCATCCCGGGCCAGAGGAAGAGCTCGCCGCTTTGAGTTGCAGGCGCCGCACCGGGGATGAGGGTGGTGACAGCGTTGACGATGGTGGATTTGGTAGGACCGAGAGACACGCTGCCGCCCCAGCTGTCTGTACGTTTGGTGACGGAGGCAGATAGACCCAGGGTAGGGAGGAGGAGACCGAGAACGAGCTTCATTGTGATAGTACGTAGAGAGTCGACTGTTAAGCACTGAAAGATTTTGTCGTTGATGACATTCGATTTGACGTGCAGAAACTGGACTTTAAGTGTTCCCTCGACTGTTTCAGGGGAGCAAAGAATGCCTCTTTGCAATCTATTTGAGCGCAGGTCGGATACTCCGGCAAATCATCCTGAAACGAGCTATACATGTAGATTCTCCACCACTAACTTGGCTTGTTAACTTAGCTTGCTTAAGCTCAAAATTGACAGGTGGGCGAGACACAGAAATTCTTCAGTTCATATTCAATATCACGCCAATGTCGATTGACGTCCAGTTTTCCATTCATTCTTCTCGGCTCTCGTGGACCTTTTGTCCGTGATGGGGAACTATTATCCTACAGTCTCAGGTGAAGTCTGTGTGTTTTGGAGAGCCTGCCAGGTATACTCTGCTGTATCGCGATATTCTCATGGCATTTGATATTCAAGGCCAAAGTGTTTTAACCCTGCCATACTTTTGCAGGATATCGCTCACTCATTAGGATCACACGTGGCCGGCATATTCGGATGTTGGATACATGAACCCGAGTTCCTCATACATAAACGGAGCCGATGCGGAGCCAGTACGGGGAATAGCCTAGTTCCAGACGTTTGATATATAGGGGACTACCGTATACTCCGCAATCATATAAACGTACGAGAACGACCGTTGTTTCGTCATGACTCGTGAGTTCCATGGTATCCACCTGGAAATTTTGGCTTCTCTTAGGTTTGGCTGATAGATCAAAACTATTGACTGTTTTCCTCAATGAGCTCGCATAGCTCAGTTGGTAGAGCGCATGACTAGTAATCATGAGGTCAGCGGTTCAAATCCGCTTGTGAGCATTTCTTTTTCCTCTTTGCACTTAATAAAGTGCACCCCGAAGTCTGTTCGAATCCGAGTGCGAGCACCGTACTTTTCTTTTTTCCAGCTCAGGGATAAAAAGTCTAGCTGTAGTCGTATAAAGAGAATGTATATTTAATATCGAGTGACCTTATGGTGAATACGTAAGTGAGCGCCTAATCAACCCAAGACAAGAGCAGTCTATTTTTAAGGTGCAGCCTATTTATATCACTGCAGGACCAGCCATCAGAAAGGAGATTTATATCATTGCCTTGAATCAAGATGATAAAAAAAAAGGGACAGTGACTTGAGTGACTAGAATCCAATTTCACTTCTGCCTGAAACTAACATTGAGGCGATGCCCCCGCAGTCGGCAGCACAGCCATAGCAACGTGCACCAAATCATCATACATCATTGGGGCAAGTGCTTTGGCTCCCCGCGCTTATTATTGCTTGTCTGCTATCAAATCTAATTCTGTCCTACGTAGCTGCTGATGATGTCGATGGCTTTATCTTTCTGCCTGGTGCCACTGATCGGCATCACTCTATATAACTCTCCGTTCCTCGAGCAAAGAAATATCAACGTCAACAAAGACCAGCTCATCCAAAATGTCCTCGACAGCAGATAACACCAAGACTACATCCCCATCTCCTTCAAGTCCCGGGACAAAAAAGACCCTAACACAAAATAAAGCATGGATCTATGGCAAAAAAACTTTCGACAAAGCCTGGGACGCCCTCGATAAAGTCGGCGCCCCCGTGAACAGGCTAAGCAACAAACTCGGCTCCGAAGCCTTCTGGCCGATGACGCTAGACAAAGAAAGTGAAAAGACCGCTCGTATCCTGCGCAGTTTCTGCAAGGAAGGGGTATACGTTGCCGAAGATGCGACCGTGCCAACCCGGGAACAGACACCCGACGGGAAGATCGACAAACCACGAGGTAAACCCAAGGTGCTCCAGAAGATTCCCGCGGAGGTGATCCGCCAGGCCAAGGGGATTGCCATTTTCACGGCCATGAGGACGGGACTGTGGTTCAGTGGTGCTGGCGGGAGTGGAGTCCTCATCGCTCGCGTACCTGAGACAGGGGAATGGAGCGCGCCTTCGGGAATATTGCTGCATACCGCTGGCCTCGGCTTCTTGGCGGGCATAGACATCTACGATTGCGTCATGGTGATCAATACATACGAAGCGTTGGAAGCGTTCACCAAAGTGCGAGTGACGCTGGGAAGCGAGATCTCCGTCGCGGCTGGGCCGGTGGGCATGGGAGGGGTGCTGGAGTCGGAGGTGCACAAGCGACAGGCCCCCATTTGGTCGTACGTGAAGAGTCGCGGCTTCTATGCCGGGGCGCAGATTGACGGGACGATTCTGATCGAGCGCAACGATGAGAATGAGCGGTTTTATGGTCGCAAGGTACCTGTCAAGGAGATCATTTCTGGCCACGTCCGGACGGAGAACGCGTCTGTCCGGATGTTGACGCATACTCTTCATTCGGCGCAGGGCGACAAGCAGTTTGATCAGACTCCGTCTGGAGTTGCTGTACCGACAGGACCGAGCCCAAGCGATTTTGCGCCCGAGGATCTGGCGAATTCGAATCTGATGGCACAGGGCGCATTGGCCGCTCCGGCTCAGACGGCTGCCGAAACCTCTGCTACTGTCACCGACCGTTCCGTACCTGTCGATGGCCTCCAGAGCGAGGAGGCCGTGGTTGCGCAGATGGAGAGCATGGGCTTTGCTAGAATCGATATCGACCGCGCCATGAGAGCGGCGTCCTTCAACCCCGATCGCGCCGTTGAGTATCTGCTGAATGTGAGCTGACCGAGACCTCTTGCACTTCGCTCGACTAACTTGTTTGATTTTTTAGGGGATTCCTGACGATGACTATCCTGAGCAACAGCAACAGCCGGCCGTTGCTGCCGCGCCAGATCACCCCGAGCCTCCAGCTCCTCCTCTTCCCCCCAGACATCACTAAGGCCGCCTAATTTATGATGAAGCCATGAATCTGCATATAGACATTTGCATACTTTATTTGACCTCTGCATACTTTTCCAACGCACGATGTAACTCTCCCCATAATCCATCATGCCAACTGAGCAACTGCTCCCACTCCTCTATCGTCTTCTTGTAAAACTTCAACCAGCTACCTACAATAAAATCGGCATATGTAGGCGTATCACTCTCAAGAAACGGGCCCTCCGTCCGTCGGTACGCCTTCGCTAGCTCCCCCAGCGCACTCTGGAAGCTCTCAAGCATCCGCGCCCTCTCCTCGCCCGTGATCATCAGATCCTCATAGCGCTCTTTGCCCGCTCGCTTGGCAAACGTCGCTCTAGACTCCTCCGCTGTCGCAGGATTGAAAGGCATCCCCTGGACACACAGAGCGCAATGCTGCGTGAAGACAGCATCGACCTGGGAATTGAACGCGGAGATCAGGCCAACAGTCGAAGGAGGAAATAATCTCGGCCCCTCGGGGTAGAGTCTGTCAAGGTACAGCGCGATCTCAAATGAGTCGCCCACGAATTCACCTGTCGAGTTGTTTTTGATGATTGGAAGCGTATAGAAGGGACTGCCGTCGGGAAGAACTCTGTTGGCTGCCAGGCCAAATCTCTTACGCACGGTGGACACATCGGGCAGTTCTACCCATTCTGTTTGATAGTGGGCTTGTTTAAAGTTGAGGGCGTATCTGTTACATCTTAGCTCATGTGCTTACCAGATAATGAATGTGACGTACCTTATTTTCCAGGGATTCGGCGCATAGCAAGTGACTGGTGGGGCGGAGGCAATATCATAGAAGAGAATGGCAGGCTTAGAATCGGATTCCATTATGGCGATCTGATAAGATGTGGACCGTGTACTTTGTAGTAGATCTATTTTGACGGGGTGAACGTGAAGAACCAGCTTCAATGATCAATAGCAGATGAGATGGTGTGATTTGGGTCAAGGATGGTGCAAGCCTGCAGAGTTTACAATATTTATATAAATGGCTTCGACCGTTCTCTATTCTTGATTGATTCCTGAACAGCATCACTTGCACGGATCATAACGGATCATGATGAGCCAAGATGACTCATGCTTGGCATTCTGGCACGGCTGTCCTAATGCAGTCAGACTCGATATGGTGTACCATAAAAATCCCCTCCATTTATGGCCGCGCTTTTAGTCTCATGCACAGCAGCAACAGAAAATATGGAGATCAGAAAGTTGAATCTTATGATATTCTAATGCTTCTCTCCTTGGCCACCCTCCACTGAACAGCGGCGCAGAGCTCGTACAGAACAGACAAGATACGTGTGGAAACGCCTCGTTTCTCTGCCTCGCGAACCACTTCGCCGATGAGATTCTCGTGCTCAAGTAGATTGCCCTACAATTGTGAGTCTTCAAGTTAATCGAGGGATAAGTGCGTACATACCTTTTGCATATCTTTTTGCATGCTAGGAGCAATCTTCCTCTCCATCGGATTTTTACGAATTGTAGTCTCGATGATATCGTCTGGTAGTTCAATCCCCACGGCCTTAGATACTTTCACAACCTCCTGCATAGCAGGAATAACCAGGCGATCAAGAGCACTCCCTGCAATCTGTAAGTCGCCTGTATTGACCCCAGTCAGAGCGCAGATGGGATTCAAGGTCGCATTGTACACCAGCTTGCTCCAGCGATCTCGCTCCCAGTTCGGCTCATGTCGTACGTTAGTCTTGCCTCCAGCACCATAGATATGCACGAATTGCTCCGCGGCCTTCTGTTGGGTACCTTGGTCGAGAAGTGGGTTGCGAAAAGCGCCAATGTGGAGGTCGTCTTCCTCTTTCTGTTCGATCACTCCATGCGCGATCTCATGAGCGTCGCATCGGCTCACGCCGGAGAGAATGATATTCTGCGGGAAAAGAGACAGGAATGGTTTCTCGATGTTCAATCCATTCTGAATCAGAACAATCACTGTGTGTCCTGGAGTCACTGCGGGAGCGATTGTCTCGCATATAGAAGGCGTGACGTCCGGGATGTTCTTGGTGGTGCAGACAATAAAGTCGAAGATGGTATTACTGTCCTCGTTACTGACGTGAGGAACCGCATTTATAACTGGAATCCTCCGGTCAGCCACGCCGTGTCATTCTGTAAAGGAGGGGCGCAAACCTGCAGTCGGCCGCCAGTTTTGTATATGACCGTGTTCGCATGAGAGAATCTCAATTCCTTTGCTTATGACGGCTTCATAGTTAGACCGTAGGACACAGGTGACCTCGGCTAACCCTCCGCGCTCAAGATTGAGTGCCGCAATGGTACCAATTCCTCCAGTTCCAACCAAGAGCACTCGGGCCTTTTGAGGCATTGCCAGATGCTGTTTATTGACTTCCTGTCGCGAGTTTGAAGCAATCACTGATACCAAGCTTTATGTCTGGAGTATCCTTGAGTGTACGGCGGTCACCTTTCCTCCCCGAGATGATAGTGCTTTACCCCGCTTGTGAGTCAGAGATAGGCTATATCAAGGAAAGCCTTGGCGGTGGGGTTGTATCAATTAAGGTATAGGAAAGCGATCCCAACTCTATCCCTTTCGAGCATTTTGTCCACATTTTACCCCTGTATTCTAAATTGTATGAGGGTTCCCCGCGACCTGACGTCATATCGGGGATACGCCGATCCATCATGCTGCTCATTTCCTAAAGAGTCACAATCCCCTGGCTGGGGGAGGGGTTAAACATTCGATGAAAGTCTAAAAATCAATTCAGCCAATTCTGTAACGACGGGCATACGAGCATTGACAAGTTCGCACTATATCCTGACCACAATGGCTTTCGCTCGCAGATTAGCTATCCTCCCTGGAGGTCTAGGTACGCCGATAGACACTTCGATACCCGAGAACCACACATATTGACACGAATATCTCGTGTAGGCGGCCTTGGTTCCAGCATAGGCAAGAAGCTTAGAGAGCAAGGCGCCCACCTCGCTATCCTCTATGCCCCGTTCGAGTCTGCCCATCGAGACGAGCTTCTCAGATCCGGTTATGGAGGAGTTTCCAGCGACGCAATTCGTACCTATGAATGCGATATTACTTCACCAGCATCAGTCGAGTCTACCTTTGGTGCTCTGGAGCGGGAATTGATCAGACCGTCGCCAGCAACCCAATGCGATGGGCTCTTTCCGAGCTTCCTCATCAACACCGCTGGATATGTCTCGCTTAGTGATATGGAGATGACCCCGCCAGAGGAGACCATGAAACATCTAACCACCAACGTCCTTGGACCAATGCTCTGCTCACAGGCCTTTGCAAGACTCTACTTTGCCACCTCTAAGGCCGCAGAATCATCGGCGACTCCCTCCGCACCCGGTCGAATTGTCAACATTGCATCGCAAGCTGCGCATGTGGCACTGCCGCGGCACGGAGCATACTGCGCTTCCAAAGCTGCGTTACTAGGATTGACTCGCAGTATGGCATCGGAATGGGGAGGACGAGGTATTACATCAAACTCCGTATCCCCGACAGTTGCGTGGACACCGCTCGGGAAGAAGGCTTGGGGAGAAGAGTCGGTGCGGGAGACCTTTTTGAAGACTATTCCCACCGGGAAGTTTGCGCTTCCTGAGGAGGTTGCGGACGCTGTTTTCTTTCTTTGCCAGGTAGGTCTTTCATAGAAACTTGAAGCGATGTGATGCTGATTGAGGTATAGGATTCGAGCGGCATGGTCAATGGTGCGGATATCAGAGTTGATGGCGGCTTTACCATCCAATGATCGCCTCGAACATCTCGCGACGCCTGACTCGGCTATTTTAGTGAGGTAAAATTAGGCTTGCGGTCCTTTTTATGTGATCATGGAGCTGGACATAGAGTATATTCCATGAGTCTGTTATATTTGGATCCTTATCAACTGCTATCCCACCGCATCGGTCTATTCTTCTAGAAGGGAACGTCTCATAGAGATGGAGTATTCCCTCTGGGTAGTCCGGAAGGCAGCCGAGGAGCTCTGGCTTTGTTGGGGCAGCCATCATTGATTTCAAGGGGTACTCGTATTGGTCAATTGGTGACTCATAGATAAGAACCCAGAGGAGATTCAAAAGGTTAAAGGCAGGTTAGTTTTTCTGACAGTGCAAAATTGTCAACGTTGCCAATTCATTGAAATCAGCCTGATTATCCTAGTTCCTGCACATATCTACATGGACAAATGACGATTTGCCACAGCCAGAACCATTAACTGCCATCTATATCCACACTAGCAGCAGAACTCTTCCAAAGGCTCTATAGCACGGATAAATGACAACAGCAATGCTCATCAAATCCGATACTGTTGACCATCCAGAGGTCCAACAGCTGCTCCACCACCATTTCACTGAGCTTCGAAGCCAAGGTCGCCCTGAGACATCTTTTGCGCTGGACCTAACCGCTTTCCGGAACCCATCAATTACTTTGTATACCGCCTGGGAGGGCGACAGTCTATTAGGCTGCGGCGCGTTGAAAGAACTCAGCCCAACACATGGGGAGATCAAATCGATGCGGACGGTGCAGGGTCACCTGCGGAAAGGCGTTGCCAAGGCTATTCTGAAGCATATCATTGCCGAAGCGAGAGAGAGGAAGTACCACTCGTTAAGTCTGGAGACGGGAACTGACGGGAGGTTTGACGGTGCTCGGCAGTTGTATCTGGGGATGGGGTTTGGAATGTGCGGGCCTTTTGGGGGATATAGGAGTAGTGATGATAATATGTTTCTGACTTTGAAATTGCGTTGAATATTCTTTGATAGCTTTGGAATATTTGACATATACACTCTCATGGACATGTGTGCTCAAGTACCGGTCTTTCTAACTCCCACAGCCACAATTCATCCGTATCATATACCACCTGCTTGATCACCCTGAATCCACATTTGCTCAATACCTTGCAGGAGCCCGTATTGATCTTCTCGCAAAAGGCAAAGACTTTCTCGGTCGGTTCACTCCCGTCTTCTGCAGAATTCAACCGAGGCTGACGAGGTAACTTCCACCAGGCCTTTAAGAGTCCGTCCAAAGCTTCTGTCGCATACCCCTTGCCCCAGTAATCAGGATGAATGGAATACCCAATCTCAGGGCTGGGGTATATTTGATTGATACCCATGTAACCAATCACCTGTTTGTCGGCGGGTGGTGGTTGAGACTCATCCTCCCCTTGTTCACGTTCAATGAGCACGTAAGTAAAGCGACGACCGAGGAAACTCTCAGGGCCCGCGTTGAAGATCTTGGTGGCCATCCATTCCCGTGTTTCTTGGACTGTTCGATGAGGGATTTTGGGGTAGCTTACGATCGGTGTCAGTCTCTTGATCAAGGAACGAGATCAGCAAGTGGGTACATACTTCGTTCTGGCAACTTCAGGTCTTGACCGGATGGCGAATAAGCCCTCTGCATCAGAGTCGGCCAGAGGTCGAAGATACAGTCTATGTGTGATGATGGGTGGAAGTGGTTCTGGGATAGACACTTGGACGCTCTGCTGAGGTAGGAGAGCCATTTCTGCCATTTTGATAAAAAAGAGGACTGTCCTTTCCGAAGGACTAATGAATAGATGAGAATATTGTTTTAAGTCGATTCAAATCGCAGTCTGACAATTTGAAAGGGGGCAGCATATTTAGCGGGACACCAGACCCAATCCGTTCCCCGACAACATAAAGCGATTGGAAATATTCCGTACTTGTTTTGGTGACAAAAGTTCGATCTACAACAAAGTACTACAAGTTGAGGATAACGGCAAGTGTCATATAGAGTATTGGTGTTTTGGGACTGCACAACTGAAAATCTGTTTTTGAACAGAGGGTATCACACATGGAGTTTGGAGTCGTGTCTTAGAAGACGAGATGGAATCATGAAAACAAGGGGCAAAACTGTCGAAAGAAATGAACCGTCCATAATGAGTCTGGGTTTGACAGATCCATTGATATTCCGCAACCTGCCCGTTGCCCATGTAGACGTTGTCGTTATGACCATTAGCACCATAACGACCACTCAAGGAGGACATCACAGCAGAAACACCGACGTTACCACTTTCAATCAGCCTCATCCATAACATCGTCCTCATCCGTAACATCATCCTCATCGTCCCAACCCTCCTCCTCATCGTCAGATCCACCGAGGACCATCTCATAGAAAATCTCCCGGATTAACTCTTGGACCGCTTGCTCGTGTCCGTCTTGAAGCGCCATCAAATCGTGCAGCCGTTGCTTAGGGACCCAGCTTTCCGGGTCAAGATCCTCTTCACACTCATACAGCGCTTCGGGGAGATGCATCCTGAAGTAGGCGAGGAGCATCGTGCCAACGCCCATAACATACTCCGTAGACAAGGCGATGGTGTTTTCATCGCGTTCCAATCTCTTCGCGAGACCAGTCACATCTTTGGCCTTCAAGTAATCCACAAAATCCGCTTTCGGGAGTTCGACACCCTCCACGGCGCAGTATCTGATCAGCGCGAATGTCTCATCCCAGTCCATGGATTGCTGTTCACACAACAGGGCCAGCAGGAGGTATGTCGGGCATTCGTTGAGGTGGTTTTTACCCGACATGACTTGAGCCCACGCGTCTGCTTCGGCTTCGAGGCGTCCATAGAATGGCTTCCAAAAAGCCTTGTGCCAGGGGTCCGAGACTTTAGACGAGGGGTGTTTTTCTGCATCTTCCTTGACCGTGGCCGGAAGGTACTTTTCATACCGAACATAGCTCCACATATCATAGAGATTATCGAGTTCCTCTCCCATTTTGGTCCTGGTGGCCAGATCGAAACAAAGATTCGCTGGTCCATTGGTTTGTAGTGATTGCTCGTATTCCCTAACAGCTTGCATGTCGCTTTCGCGCGTCTGGCTGTCCCCAGTATAAAGACGGCGGCACGCATCCCTGTATGCATCGATGGCCTCTCTGTCTGAATCCGACACGCTCAGGTGGGAATTATTTAAGAGAGTACTCGCAAATAACTCTCTCCCCTCGATCTCCTCCGGGGGGGAGTTTGAGACGTCCCCAAAGGGGCGCGGAGGGGCCAGATACCGCAGGGGGTTCATTTCGTACTGTTATGAGTTCTATGATCCAGCTTTATCCGTCTGATTTCGTAAATCCCCTCTATAGGGTATTCGGATAATTGAGGAAGAGCTGAAATGATGTTTAGCCGAACCTATTTTTGGTGGTCTTGCAGTGGAGATTGCATGAAATCCAGGAAAAATTTCTTCGCAGCCCCGCGCCAAGACGGCACTTTGTATAAGCCACAGAAATCTCCACGTTCCCAAACCTAATCAAAACAAAGATCTATGGGTAGTACTACGAACATCGAACGTGAGCATTGGCAGAGGATTACATCCCCATCACAGATGTGGTTCTCTTCAAAAGGTGGTGAAAAGATACCCGCTCAATGTAGCGCCACGTATGCTGACAGGTTGTTATGAGTCGCTTTGAAGATGCATACCTCCTGATACAAACCATATCGACATGTATGACCGAGATGGTCTATGAGTCTATAAGATCCGGACGGTACAAAGTTTGGAGCTGCCGTGAGTTCCGACAATTTTGGACTTCCGCTGCTGCCGGAGCAGAGAGAACATTGAATGTTTGTTTATCAAGATGGCGGGTCATGTCAGGGGTTGCCAAGACCGGATTTTGTATCAGATTCGGTCAGAAGTATGGCAGAAGCAGCGCCATAAATGACGTTAGCACAGGGTTCATGCTAGACTACGTTGAGTTATCCAACCGCGATGAAGAAATTCCCGAGGACCAGTGTACAGGTAACAGATCTCAAATCATGCAGATGGGGTTCCTGCGCAAGTTTCGCTTCTCGCGTCTCTGTTCAAATCCTACCTCTAGACTCTGTGTATTTGTCACGTCGTGTGATGTTTTAAGCAGACTTCTCGTGTTGCTGCCGCAGTCCTGATAAGCTTTCGGCAGGATTTCATGGCGGATGATACTTGAGATCACGCACGACTTGCTCGGATTCAGGCGAGACGAGCTACGTAGATTCTTCAAGCGATGATTATTTAATATTCTCGCTTGTGAATAGAAAACCAGCGACAACAGCCAAAAAAGCAAACAAAGGGCTAGAGCGGGATAAGCCGTATATACATCAAACCGGGTACAAATGACGCCATAGCGCGGCGCGATTTACCATTTCGCCTTGTCCAGTAGATACAGAGAATGCTATATTCTGCAGTTTCCCACGTTGTCAGCATTATTGCGCTATCAGACACAGGTCGAGTGTCTAGTGGCATGCGTGGGATTATTCCCAACATGTGGAACTCATATTAAGTTGCTTCATCTTTGCACTTGCATGCCATATGCAACGTGCTGGGCAGATATGTGATCGATGATTTTGTAGGACCACTTCCCCCAGAAACCAAGTCCCATATGCCCTTATCACATCCGCAATGGCCCTCACTGAAGCGCAAATTCGCACCTTGACTACGGTCGAGCGTGTCGCTTCGATTCTTTCCATCGTGGGAGTCATCACGATCATCGGCACATTTGCCTTTTCGCGGCATTTTCGCAATCCAATGCACCGTCTGATCTTCATCAATGCGTTTTATAATCTTTTTGATTTTATTGCGACGATGATCGCTACAAGCGGGCCCGCGGCAGGCAACAGCTCGGCCTTGTGTCAGTTTCAGGGCTTTTCTCTCCAGATGTATGTCCAGATAAGCTATTCTATCATTTGATGGACAACTGATGGATAAAGGACTGCTCTGACTTTATAAAACAGGTTTCCTATGGCAGATGTCCTCTGGACGCTGGCAATGGCCTGCGACGTGTTCCTGGTAGTCTACTATCAATTCAGTGTGCAGGCGTTGCGCAAGCTTGAGATATGGTATACCGCTATCATCACATCCATTGTATCGATTCCGGCGATCGTCTTTTTATTCATTCATACACCGGAGAGAGGGCCCATGTACGGTAGCGTAACTGTAAGTCAGCATCTGTCTCTTCCTTTTTTCCGCTGATATTAACGATCACAGCTCTGGTGTTCGATATCTCCCAAATGGGTTGTTTTCCGAATCGTATTCTACTACGGACCAATTTGGTATATCTCCTCTTCTAATGCGCCCATAGTCCCTGTTGGACATGCTAACTCGGCCCCTATTCCAGGTTCCTCATCGTGGCCATTTTGTTTTTCTACATCCTCGTCGGTATCAAAGTAATCAAACTGCGACACCAGTTCAATCTCTCCCGTACAGACCACATCGCTCTGTCTTCCCACATTTCCACCAGCAACCACGCCCTTGACCAGCACAAAAATGCCGTCGCTGTCACTGTCCAAATCGACATTCAATCCCAGCCCGCCTCCCATGTCTATCCCTCTTCAACCGAACAGAACCCCCACTCATCGCGCGGAGAATCATCCTCCCACAACGCTCCCCTAGATCATAAACGATTCAAGCATACCAACGTATCTTTCAGGCAATACATCCTCATGCCAATGGTGTTCTTTCTTGTCCTGCTGGCCACATGGGTTGCACCCACGATCAATCGGTTATCCGCCCTTGTGAACCCGGGCCATGATTCGTATCCGTTGATGCTCGCTGTCGGAGCAATGGGATCGCTGCGAGGGTTTTGGAACGGGGTGGTCTTTATCACACTGGGAATGAAGGGCTGGAAGAGGGAGATGAAGCTGAGGTTGATTCGAGCTTGACTCTCGTCGCCCTTATGGCAGAGCAAGCGGTTCTCATGTATTTATGCTTTTTTCATAGTGTATATATCGTATAGTATAGTCCTAACTACAATCATAATAGGAGGATTCCCACTTCCCAGATGAGTTAAAAACGATCATGCCCAGCTGGATGTCTTTATTGCAAGTAGTCAGGAAGAATATACTTAATTGTCGAGGTTTCAGACTAGTTGGAGAGCCCTCATAGCTGGTGATGCAGGGGAAGTATTCTCCACAGCTATATTAGATCTTAGACCCTGATCAACTGCATAAGAAACATCGCTTGGGTGGGGATTAAACGCAGTGAAGGCTTGAACTCCGTTGATCCATCCATCAGGGCAAAATTACCAACTTTATGAGCCGCGTCCTTTCTGTACTGCGAGCTTCTTCTTCCCCCCTGGTTGATCGAACCCAGACAGGTCAATTGTGACAAGATCTGCATATTTGACTGTAGTACGTTCAGATGCATGTCCAGGTCTCTTCGTATGAAACAGCACTCACTCAACTGTCCTGCTTTGTCTCTGGTGGATGAAATTATTGCTCCAGAGGTTCGGTCGAGGCGGTCAGAGGGAAGTTCAGCTGCGTTCTGTGGCCATCCTGTTAGATCAGATACCTCCGTGCATGGCTTGACTTCGCTCGAGGAGGAATGTGTCGGGTTATATATATGCAGGTAGCATTGGCATCGCATGCCTGACGTCTGTAGAGAGTATCTTCCTAATCTCACTCTTCTCCCTCCTCCAAGCTATCTCTCCTTTGCCGTCCGATCGAGTGACTTATCTTAGCCATGGAAGTGTAATGGTCGAGCTACACTATCGTTCTGGACCATGAAATTAACCTCAAGTCTTCAGCAGCGTCAAATACTCGGTTGAATGAACAGTTCATCCTGTACATCCTAAATATAGTTTTGGTTGACTATCAAGCTAAATTCCAACTTCCATTAAACATTTTTGGGGAAGAGGAAAGGGGAAATAATAAATAAGTGAATGCACATGCCCAGAAAGAAGGCGTTTCTGAGGGTGGGAGTGGAGGGAAAAAAAAGGAAAAAAAAAATTCGTCCCCGGGAAGGCTCGAACTTCCAACCTCCTGATTAACAGTCAGACGCGCTAACCAATTGCGCCACGGAGACGTGTTTGTTGAAGAAACAGTTGTCTGATTGATTACTATACCACGTTTATTTTTGTACCTGCCAAAATGTTGTCGACTCATAAAGGTTCCCAAACAGAACGGTATAAAGGTAAAGGGCAAATATCATCGGGACTAGACATACAACAGCTATTTATGGGGGCATGGCTGGACAGAATGTGCGAATATTCATTAGAACCAATTGATACGGGAGCGGCCTCGGAACATCTTTAGCACTCATTATCTGCAATATATATTTACTCGTATTCTTGTCTAGGGCATTTGAAGGTTACTACAATCACACACCTCATTCTGCACCCTGTCTGTCGTGCTCATGCCCATGCGAGCCCCACAAGATTCTGCTTGAAATGGCTGTTATTTTACTGCCGAAAGGTCGCCTGAGTCAGGAAGCACTTGGACCCCCTCAGTCCATAGGGGTGGAGTATATCTCTAGTCCTTTACTTGTCCGTCCTATCATCCCAAGTTGGATTACTGCTTCGGATTTTCAACGAGAGAATACTCGAGATTGACTGGCACTGGGCGCGAGACGTACTTCACTTCAGCGCCATCTCGAAGGCAGTGGCGAGATTTTGCTTGACACACATGCCTGGCATGGGTCCGTCCTATGTCGATGACAAACCGAGAACCTTTTGAGTTCGCAGATTTTCGCAAATAAATTCGAGGATAAGTACTGTTGTAGTTAGAATAAACCAGAGGGCTTAGAGATAGGCTGGACTCTGCCCTCTTAAACTCAAACTGTTGAGTGTATCACCTAGGTGTGTATATATGTAGCTATGCCGTGCAGACTATGCTACGTTATGCCAACCTATCACAGATCTAATTAGTCCAAAATAACTCTCCGAGCACTATGAATTTTAATTGGATTATCTTTAAATATATATAGTACGCTATCTAGTAATGGCCCGCCATGGCACCGTTGTCTATCACGATTCCACTGCCCCTGAAAGCGCCCAACTTATACCAGGTCAGTGGAATATTGTGCAGCTTTGCGTTTCTGTAGATAGCCAGTCAAACCGATATCGACGACTGACTAACAATCTAAAGTTGTTGCTCATCCGGATGCATTATTTCCCTTTCTGTTTCTGATCAAGCTCTCCAACCCTTCGAAAAGCACGAGTGATCTCCACAACACTTTGGTACACATGATCTGTAAAACATCAGTAATCGACAAGACACTGCAGGGATAAAGTCCAGGGTTGACTAACAGGAGCCAATCGCAAGCCAAATAAAGTTAAAGAAAAAGTAGTAGAACCAAAAGTAGTAGCCCTCCGGCCGACAGAACGACCCTCCATGGAAATAGAGGTCGAACAAGCTCGTGGCGTAGTAGAGGACATCCCCGTAGACCTGCCCCACAGATATAAGGAGCTGAAGGGCATGACGGATGGGGTGATTGACCGCGATGCAATATGCGATGAAGAACGCAAGGGGTCCCCAGCCGAACTATGGGCAAATTAGTCGTGAGCTGGCTGACTTTGGTAATCTCAGAACATACCGCCGTGACTGCCTCCATCGGGACGAGGAAGGCGTCTGAGGTCAAGTAACGCGAGTCAGAGAGGGAATATTCCTTCCATAGCTGGCCGAATAACTCCTGGGAGCCGGCGAGGGATTCATGGTGCACCACAAAGTATGCTTCAAAGAAGAGATGAATGAATCCAGCTATTCATTTCCATATTCGTCAGCACTGAGTCAATATCTATTCAAGTAGGATAACATACTTAGGCACATCCATATAAAAGACAGTCGGTCTGACCGACTGGCGGCAGGTCGCACTCGCTGAATGACAATAAAGGCTATCCCAACTACAGTGGCCCACAGGAAGCCAAATTGAGCAATCAATGACAAGACCGAAGTCTCGTTGGTTGTATAATGGGGCAGACGAAGAGTAGGCGGGTAATAATCATGGGGAATCATGGTTGTCGTAGTCGAGTTGTACATTTGTCTCAAGCTAGTACAATGTTGTAAGAAGGCTAGGGTAAACTGCGAGTAATCCAATCGCCTCTGCAACCATCATCCAAACAATATCTGTCGTTTATTTAAATAAAGAACTGGTCTGATAAACTTGGATCTCATCTCCACCGCTGTCCGCGGAGCCCGAGTCTTCGGCTCGGATGTCGAGCCTGCCCTGATCAGACCACCCAAGCGGGAGCAAGAAGAGGCTTGGCCCGCAAGGGTCCAGGGGAGATAGTGTTCTCTGGTTAGTATAGTGTGCCCCTTTAAGTACACCACCAATGCTTAAAATGACGGGTCTTGTGGGGAGCGTCTTTGGACCAGTTCAATTTACTAACGCGGCTATATTATAGACCCGACAGCTACGAGCTCGTTAACTAATATCTCTCAAGCAACATGAAGGTCCCACAGATTCATTTTTTCCAAGGTGCTTCCTCAGTCCAATGAAAATCACTAGATGACTGTCCCAATTTTCATGGTGCTCTAGGTAGCAATATTATCCAACTGCTGGGCAGCCGGTCTGAGCACGTAAATATCCCCGGTCGGCGGCGGCGGGAGCTGAGGCACAACCGCCTTGGCTTTACCGTCTCCTGCATCAGCTGCTGCGTGTACATTATCGGTTGCTGCGTACGGCTTAAACTCCAGCTCCTCGAATTCCCACGCGCTCTTCCCTTCCACAGCCGCCTTCAACAGGAAATTTGTCGCTCCAAACAGACTCTGTCCATCCGGCCCCTTATAACCGATCAGGTCTACGCCGACCTTCTTGGCGACAAGCGCAAAGCGCAGATGCGCCCCGAGGTTGAAATTGGAGTAGTGCCAGCTGCGCGTCCTCGCGAGTTCCATCGGCTGGGAGCCATTAGGCCGGATCTGGAGATTGATGAGAGACTTTGCTCCTTGGGATGTCTTTTCCGAGAGAGACGTGTTCCCGGTGAAGAGAGCGAGAGCCGCAATCTGCATGTTGGCGAAAGTGCCGTGGTTATTCTCTTGGCTTGCCTCTTCCTTGCCGAAGGGCGAGTTGACTAGCCAGTCTAGAAACTGACGGTTCCAGTTCATGAACGCTCGTTGATTTGCCATTGTCCAGCCAGGGGCATTGGTCGAGGCAAGGATGGCGGCTGCATCCACAACGTTGGTGTACTCCATGCTGAAGTCAATAATGCCGATTGAGCGGCCGTCATTGCGGCAAGGGATGATCTGCGCGTGGCGCAGGTTAGGCGTCATGGCTGTAGCGGGGTCAATAAACCAGGTCTGCAGGATAAGCGAGGCATGTTTGGCGTATTTGGCCTGGCCTGTGTAGTACCATGCGAGTGACAGTATGTAGCTGGATCGAAACATCGAATCACGTCCACTGTGGTCGGGGTATTTGTCGACTTCGGGGTTGCGCTCGCCATCCCGGTCTACGTAGGGACAGCCATCAGTGGTATTGCTGGGCCACCAGTACGGTGCTTGAGATGCGTAGTCGTGGATTGTGCCGTTTGGTGGCGGCTGCGGCTTGGAGGTCACGGTCCACGGGCCCTGGCTTAGCCAGCTATCGGCTTCGGCGGTGAGCTGACCAAGAGCGGCTGTAAGCGACGAGTCGCCAGCTCGGAGGCGCAGTTTATTCTCAACGAGGCGGGCGCCGTCAATCACAACGGTCTTTGGGATGATGTCATGGCGGCCCTGGCCGTCGGGAAGACCGAGGGAGCTAGAGATTGATATGAAGAGGTTGAGACACGAGATCTGAAGGAGCTTCATCTTAGAGGATGGCAAGGAGCAGACGAGTTGATGGGTGAATCTGAAACCCCAAGGGCTTGAGTCTCATTCCATGGGTCTTTCTGGTGAAGCTCCTGCCAATCTTGCGTCTGGAGCTCTACAAATATAGCTCTACATCTCTTCCAGCTCGTAGTGTACATGCATATGGTTGGTGGAAGTGGATTGACTGACTGACGAAGGAAAGGATACATTTTTCCACTACTTGAATTACGGCAGAGAAACTCCAACTAGACATAAGCGTGGGGTAGGCGACTCGAAGGCTGTTGCGCTCATCCTCCATCAAGGAAGAGGAGGACAGGGAAATGGCAATTGAGGTGTCAGATCTGCATCTGCACTCAGGGCTGTTATTAGAGGCTACTGTAGCTGCCGGCCGGCATACTCGGAGAAATCGGGGAAGCGGGGGAGAAGTGCCAACCCGAAAGGGTAAGTCCTCTGCAGCAGACTTGGTGGACAGGGGGCCAGGACCCTTTAGCACGGGTCAGACATGCTGCAGGAGCTATCATACCCACTGATACGACTAATCGACCCAAATGTAACGTTAGACTTAGCTAAGATTGCCGCTAGTCCAGAGATCGTCGGCACCCCCGAGCCAGTATTATTCTTACGCGCACCTAGCAGAAGCTTCGTCGATTCAGATTGTCTCAGTTGGTGGAAAATATACTCCGTACCTTGCGAACAAGAACACTCCAGATGATTTACATTATAAATGGTATCTTAAGGTAATCAGATCCGTACGCTCTTATTGACGTAAATGAGATAATCCGTGTGCGAGGTATTGTCCCACCCGTCATATACCTAGTGTGTCGGGTTTCAGAGCCGCTGAGGAACGATGATCCCTTCCAGAATGGTGCTGTGCAAGGAAAGCTTCCTTTAATTAAAGTAGTGTCTGTCATATGATGTCGGGCTGTCGGCATTAGGACCCTGAAACTGCTGGGGCGGGTCTCGAGGGCTGAGATATACTGGCCTATGCATGAATATTTAAAGCCTCTGTATGACCCGGCTCCTTGAAAAGGAATATATCCAGCACCATAGTCACCAGTTGTCTTGTTTCAACAATCCTCTGAGATCAATCCTCACTGCTTGTATTCCTTTAGCATTCTTCAAAATAAGCATCATGGCGGTTAAGAATCTCCTACCAATCGCTCTCTTGGGCCTTGTTCACTTTTCACCAATGGCCATGGCGCAAGGCTCAGCTTGCGCTCCTGGCGGCACTTTTAACCTATCCAACTGGAAACTACAGCTCCCAACCGGCAAGGCAGGGTCGCCAGACCAGATCTCTGCTTCCGAGCTCAAGGGCTGCAATGGTTACAAGTCTGAATACTTCTTTACCAGCCCCGATGATGGCTCCATTGTTATGAAGGTCCCAGGCTCTCCGTCAAGCTCCCAGTGTGTCACGACCGCAAACAGCCTTCACTGCCGCACAGAGCTTCGTGAGAGTAGCCCGTCTAAGTGGAGTCCAACTGCTTCTAAGAACCGGCTGTTTGGCGACTTGATCGTGAAACAAATCGTGGACAACCGAGTTGTGGTCGGCCAAATCCATATCGATGACTCCATCTCCACGAAGCCCGTGTGCGAGCTTTACTATAGTTCCACAGGTGATCTGACGATGGGTGTCCAACAATGCCGTACTTGCAGCCAGAAAACATTCACTGTCGGTCACGTTCCTGTAGGCCAGAGATTCACCTACGAAATCCGGTACGAGAGCGGTATTCTATCCGTTAGCCTCAATGGCCAGGCGTTCCAGAAGCTCGACACATTTCAGCTTAATAACCCGGATAGCTACTTCAAGGCCGGCAACTATAACCAGGGCAATGGTCCCACGGAGGTTCACTTCTTTGCAATTCGCGTTACTCACTAGAGCATCCAAGCCGGCGGTAGTTGGGCTTCTCAACTGCGACGCCTGAATTACCTAGGAAACTCATTTAGGCACAACAGACGAATATGGTCCTTCGTGTCATTGTCTGGAACTGGTTCAGGATTACTGCAAAGCATGTTAAAGTTGATATCATGTCAAATAGCTGGTTAGCAAGGTTGTGTTTCTAGCTATCTAAGAGTTTTGGTTGGCGCTCGTCCAAACTGCAATTGAATGCGATCCCCAATCACGCACCATACTGTAGAGAATGACACTTTGCAAAGAGAGCCTGGAGAAGCAGGAGGCGGATTAAGCATACATATGGGGACGTTACCAATTCGCACCACGAAGATAATGCATAGATAGTCTCACAGCGAAACGAGCCGGGTCAAAACACATCAGGAATAACGCCCGGGGACGCACGCAGGACTTCTTCTGCAAGCGAAAGCTCTGCTTCATATGGAGCCGGTGTGGGACTGTCCGCCGTCCCATTCCAATAGTGCCGTTGGAAGCACTGCCGTTGGAAGCACTGCCGTTGGAAGCACTGCCGTTGGAAGCACTGCCGTTGGAAGCACTGCCGTTGGAAGCACTGCCGTTGGAAGCACTGCCGTTGGAAGCACTGGTTACAGACTGTAGGCACCGCAGTATGTGTGCGCTCCATGAGCGACTCAGCACGGCGCAGCCAACGCAGGTCGACCAGTCTGGATTCCGCGTGGAGCTAATGGTAGCCACGTTGTAGCCGTTCAGAATGATTGCGTCTCTCACAGTATGTCGTAGCTTATATCAAATGAGGAGACGTGGGAATACACAATATAGGGAGAGCTGGGGATGTACACAATCAGTGGGGCAGCGGACTGCGACCCAGTGATGCTGGAAGGATTACAGCCAAAGAAGGTCGGTCGAGGGTTGAACCCCAGGTTCAGAAATGTGTTTCTGTCGGGGACAGACGGAAACATTGTGCCATTATTAATCTCGGCGTCAAGGCTGCGTTCATAAGTTGCCACCATTGTCGTTCCGTCCGGCCAGTTAATCGTATCGGCTGATGAGTCCACGGCGAAGATGACATCTACGTGGCGCTTGGGCTGGATGAGCGGATGAAGGGGAAGATTTTGCAAGTCCTCCCCTCCATCGACGACGGCGAGGTATCGGGATTGCGCGTAGGGGGACGACAACTTCGAGTAGAGATAGAAGGGGTTTGTGTAATTGGAAATATCTTCCGCCTCTCTGTCGACCTCGCCAAGAACATTAGAACGGACTTTCTTGATGGGGTCCGCCAGGTCCGTCGAGTTGATGCTCAGCAAGAACTGGTTGAAGACTCGAGGAAGCTCCTATGATATAGCCAGCACTGTCGAATTCCCGGACGCATTTCTCCTCGCGGGGCAGGACGCCATCCTTCGAACCGGGTTCCTAGAAAGTCTAATGGAATAAAGCCGAATATGGTGGGATTGAAGGTCCCGAATTCCCATGAATTGAACTCGTAGACAGTTGCATTACCACCCACAAGGTGTTCCCCAGGATTGCGTCCATCAGCGACGAGAACTGGAAGAGGCATCTCGGCCTGTTGGAACTTGTCGGTCTTTGTGATTGAGCTGCAAGTGTAGTTGATACCTCCTTCCGGTGCGTTGATGAGCTGGTATGACAAAGCCCGACCCCTACGGAGAAAGAAGACAAAGAAGAGCAATTAGCTTTGCTGAATGAAGATCGACATTGTGCAAGCTTGGAGAGGCCTGGCACTTACCAGAAGTCAGTGATGGTGGTGGGATAACCAGCATCGTTCTTCTCCGCCACGGCGTGTACAATTCCTTCATAGTATCTGGTCGCAGAGGTCAGAAGGGGCCCTCCATCATCGGGACGCTTGATGATTGAGTTCTCAAACTGCCACGGGGTTCCGAGAGTAGTTGTCTGCAGCGAGGAGATGACAGTGAATTATTGAGGTAAACGGAACCCAACAGCCACCCGCCACCGCTGAGACCAGTCAAGTACGTAGCTGACTGCAGCGGCATTCTCGGTCCAGCCGTCAAAGGCCTTGAGGGCACCAGCAGTGTACGTGTGGCTGAAGGGGCAGGAAATCGGGGCGGCATACTTCCATACTTGCCTTAAGAGAAGAACTAGATGTTTGGAAGAGTCCAGACATCTTCGTTTTCTCCCTGTTCCTGCGACGACCCATTGAATCTTCAGTGGGATATCGAGGCTGCTTCGGACATCTCCGATACATCCATGATATTATGCAGATGTATGCTTAAATGACAGTTCCAAGGGTCCATTGTGCCAAGAAAAAAGCGGAGAAAAGGGAAAGGGACGACTGCAGGCAGCAGCGCAAACATCCGAAGAAGGCACATTGCCCGTGCATTTCCCATTCATTATTTATGGCCAGCCAAGACCGAGATGCTAAGGAAATTAGGGAGTTTGCAGCCAAGACCATCGCTTGTGGCCACAGTTTTACTGGCATGCAAAAAGTGGCTGTGGAGTCCCATTGTTTCCACGTCACCAGCGCCTACAATCAACTGTAGGCACAATTTGGATGGAGTACATTGCATTGCCTGAGCTCAAACCCAAGTATATCTTGGGCGTAAACTAGGAGTAACCACTGAGCCCGTCTTCCTACCTCTGGACGATGTTATATGGTATGACTTAGTAACCTAGTAGCGCTTGGATATTTGCATGTCGGTTGAAGGGGATCATTTCGCAACCGCGAGGGCTACACGTTGGGATACCGGTAGACTGAGCCGTCCCTTTTGTATCTTGGACTGGCCATCCAGAAACCCAGTGGTTTGAACCACCCGCCTTGGAGACTAGTGGCAGCAAGCTGGTGGATGAATAGACTGACAATCACCTAGTAATTCTGAAGGTTACGATCTTTCTAGGAAGGATCTGTCAAGAGGGGTCTTTGATCTTGCATTGTAATGTACTACACGCTTTGCATCCACAAGACATTCTAAGAAACTTCATAAGTTTATGGCTAAGAGTATATGTCTTAAGGTGATTCATGCTTTTGTGCTGGATTGCTAATTATTCACTAAATTAGCAACATCAAATAGACAGAGGCTAATCACCTTGGAAAAGAGAGTAAGAAAATCATCTCTTACTTGCCTGCGGTGGCCCTGACTTATCTATGATATTTTGTGAAACTGACACGGTGGACCCTACACACTGTAAGGCAGTATTGGAGTTGGACATTGCAGCTAAGCTAATTGAGTTTAGCGGTGGAGAAGGTCCGGACCTATCTAATAATACCCCAAATTACACTGCTCTAGGCAACAGCCCTTTAGTAGATAGCCCTACGCGCTCTGTTATAGGTATTGCCACCCACCTTGACTCCACATGTCAGCTCCCAGAGGCATGAGTGGAGCACTCCACTGTTCTCTCATTCTCATTCACCGAGAATCCACACACGGCAAATGTGTAGACTTATGGCAGGCTATCGTCCAGGTGCAAAGTCACTTAATGAAATCTTTTAGTTCAATTTAGTTGACTAGTTTTTGACTCTACGGTCCCTGACTGATCCCCTGAATGTGGGTAACGTAATTCGACCACCCCTACCTTACCGCCTACTATTCTGTTGGCAGAAAACCACCGTTACTTAGCGGGACGTCAAAACTCCTCCAAAAACCATCAAGGACCATGTCTAGCCGGGTGAAGGCAGTTATTGAGGCAGACGGTTGGTATACGAAATACCTTATTATAATGGACTCAAACTCCTTCGTTCCTTACTAGGTTTAGCTAATAGTAGGCGGTAAGGTAAGATGGTCGAATACTTTTTGCACCCCACTGGTAGCAGTTTAATGATCATAACCCGTTGAGGAAAAATACCAGGCCGAAAATGGCCGGGTGCCCCTGTTGAAATAGGGCTTTCAGTTGGCCGAAAGAAGCCCACTTAGCGCTCGCGTCTGTCGCTGTCACCATGCTGCCTATGGCCATGTTTTAGACCCTGGCTGAAAGTTTATTTAAATTCAGTAAAACGTACCAGACGAATTTTCCTTCAGCTTAGCACCTCCAAGCCACCGCATGTCTCTCTCCCAGTTCTCTCTACTCTGTCCTAACGGGCCCGGGGTTTTGTTGATATAGAAAAAGAAAAAAAAATATTTCTTGATCCAGCAGATCTCAATGAATTCTGACGGTCTTCTGTATACCCTAATAAAGAATCCGGTCTTATGATTTTGACTTATGCTAGACCCTCTCTTGATGATAGCGATGCGGCAGGGGTCAGGGAAGAGATGTCAAGGGAAACAAGGCAGGCCATTACTTACCAGGACGATTGCGAAACCCATTCTCTAAGGTGACAATATGGTCGCAAATGACAGCACCCATGTCTCTGGAGAGGGCCAGAGACAGGACCAAAATGACCGCACCGCAGCTCAAGACCGAGGCTGGATGCCCTCATCGTTGCAAGCTCCCTTCCTCTGCTCGCTGGCCGTGTCTTTCCTCCTCCTGGCCATTGCCCTTGAATACCTTCGCCAATATGCGGACCGCAATCAGGGCCTCATCATCTTCAAAGCAACTGCTGAAATGCCGAAGAGCGTCTCGGTGGCTTATATCTACGTACCGACGGCTGTGGCAGTGCTGGCTGTGACGCTGTTGAACTTCAGCGCATCCGACGTTGTGCGACTAGAGCCATATTTCCAGTTGGCGAAACCTGAAGGCGTTGCTGCAGCAGTGCTCTTCACCAGCTACAGCTTCTACTACGGCCTCATGGCCCCCCTGATGGCGGCTCGCAATCGACACTGGCTTGTATTCTTCACCTCTGGTCTGTCGAGCCTCCTGCGGATCTTTCTTCCCTCTCTTCTCTCCGGCCTGCTGGTTCTAACCGAAGTGACCCCTACCGTGTCGAAATCGGTTCGGACCTGGCCTGATCTGCTCGACGTGGATACCCAGAAAGCCTGGTTATCCAGCGAGACCTTTGGACCTCATGCAAATGCCTCCGTGAAGATGACTGTTGACGACGTTTTCCTACTCCGATCGTCTGACTATGCCACGGCCGCCGTGTCAATGCCCCTCGACGAGAACGACACGTCATTGCTATCGCTCAATCAAACCGTGTATTGGGCCGAGCTCGCCTGCCAGGTGGTGAACCGGACGGACATTAAACTCCCGGATCGTGGCGGCTTCTGGAACATAAGCGGGTTGGAGTTCCCGTCGCTGGGCGACGGCAATGCATCACCCACCTGCTACGTTGACGTTTCCCTCGGCAACATCACCGCAAACCCGGGCGCTTCTTCTCAGGTGCGGTACTGGGAGCCTGTCCATTCCGAGACTCGACTGCACGCCCCGTCCGCTTTTCGTACCCGCGGTTGCCAATCAGTCGCCGTGTTTGGGATCCTCCTCGATCTAGATATGGATGCGCAAGGCATGTCTACCGCTGTGGCCTCCAATGCCACTGCATTTGCATGCACCGCTACTTACATGTCTGCTGAGGCCGAGGTCTTCATCAGCGTCAACGGCTCTATAACCGAAGCGAAGGTTCACTCCTCCACTGAGCGCAGTCTGACAAGCACGGACTTTGCCCATGAAGAGTTTCAGGACCTTGTCTTTTCTGAATATCACTCGACCCCCCTTGCAAAGCTTCGGATCCCGAATGCCGTAGCGGTGGATGGTATTGACCCGGGGCCGGTAGCGTCGAACTCTACAGCCCGTATCGACGTCGCCCAATACCAGGATGGGATCGTTCAGTTTTGGAAACAGAAATTCATCACCACGATGAGCAAATTTTTCGACCCAACTGCAACCCCGACAAAGGTGGATGCAAGGCAGGTTACAACCGTTGTGGCTCTCGACGTCATCTCCAAGTCTGCTATCATGGCCGAGGCTATCCTCTTTGCCTCAGTTGCGCTGCTGTTGTTTCTGGCAGCCCTCTATCCGCGGCGTATGAACTTCCTTCGAGGGGATCCAGGGTCGATAGCCGCACAATGCGGGATGATTGCTGACCTCTTCCCGCCTGATACGGTGCTCGCTCGGTCTGAAGCGCAGTTTCATAGCGCCACGACAAGGCAGCTCCGCCTGTGGTCCAAGGGTTTCCGGTGCGAGTGGACGGGCGGGCCGGCCGAGAGAAAGATCAATATCGTTCCCTTGAAAGGACCTCTCGGTTCAGAATGTTTGGCCCTCCCAGCAACCCGAAGAGGACGGGACCCCAGGCCGCATTTCTTGGTCCCGCTCTGGTTCCTGGTTGAGTGTGTGTTGCTCATTGGAGTCTTGGTGACCTTTGGCTTCGCACTCAGGTCTCTTCGATTGAATGATATCAGCGACTTCTCGACAGGGAAGTACGCGCTCACCCTTTTCTTGACCTTTGCTCCAACGTTCATTTCCTCTGTGATCAGCTCGCTGCTCGCATCCATCCTCCGCCACCTCAGCGTAATGGAACCATGGGTGCGCCTGCAAAAGGGCATGGCCTCTGCAACGGACTCACTGGCACTGAACTATGGCTCGCAGACTCCAATCGCTGTGCTGAGAAAGAGCGGTCGCGGTGCACCGCTGCTTCTGACTATTCTCTCGGTTACCTGTGTCCTGAACCTATTGCTAAACATCATGAGCGCTGGGATTTTCGAACCCCGGGTGGAGCAGTACTGGACGCCAGCCTCCGGACTTCTCTCTGCCCAGTATAATGATTCCGCCTTCCACGCGCCATCCTTTGCGGCGGAATTTGACGGTTACGCGTTGGTCTTAAGCAGCCTGACTACTGGTGCTTCTCTACTCCATTGGACCACGCCAGAATATTTCTTCCTCCCGCTTACGGTCAATGAGTCGGACTCCGATTCGCTCGGAAGCGTCACTTATAGCGCCATCACGCTAGGCGTCGGGGCCAATCTGGAATGTCACCATATTCCGACCAACAATTCATGGACTGACAGCGAGACTGGTAAGGTGTTTTGGAATCATACAACCCCCTCGGGCGACAACTGCACGGCCGAAGTCGGCAACAGGGACGCGGACGGTGGTCTGATCCAGAGATCCATTGAATATCTTCTACCCAGCGGTGACCCTCCGGCCGCTCCATGCCAGAAGTCAATCTTCATCGTGGCCCGGTGGGCAACAAGGAATCAAGCCCCAATGAACAGCTCGAACTCGCTGGCGCTGTACTGCACGCCGTCCATCCAGATCAATGAATTTGAAGTCCAGTTTGATGACCAGGGAACAGTCGCTTCCTACATGTACGCAGCTGCTACGACTGACCCACGCGGGCAGATGTTACGCAATGCGTCTGAAAGCCTGGGATATTTCAACCGGGCATTAACCAGCACCGGACAGAAGTTTCCTGCACACCGCGACTCGTCGTTCTACCAGTATGATTGGCTGGGGCTCCTGACGGCTTTTGCATACGAGCCATTGGACCCAAGTTTAGACTCCTTCCAGCCGGAGCTCCTCATCCGTGCCGTCCAGTCCACCTACAGGGTAATCTTCAGTAGCTACCTCACACTCGCCCGGGACATATACTTCGACCGTTACCTGCCCCCTGCTACCCCCGCGGTGGATGGCACCATCGTCGCGAAGTTCTGGGACATGTCGCCCTCAATCCCCACGATGGTCATCATCATCGTCCTCCTGTCCATTGATTTCTCGGTGCTGGTCCTCGTATTCGCCCTCCGTCATAATCGCTTCAATGGGCCCCGTATTCCGAAATCGGTGGGGTCACTGATTCCGTGGGTCGCACGGAGCCGGATTGCGCCTGACTTCCGGGGAACGTCGCGGATGACGGACAGCGAGCAGCGGGATTATCTTGTGCGAAAGAGCCACAAATACGCTTTTGGTCTGTCTTTGTGCCCGGATGGCGAAAAACGGTGGCTGCTTGATTACGACAGTCGCTACTTGAAGGAACAGGACCATGAGCTGAGTGAGATACCTGGGACGGTGAGATAATATCATGTCGTTGTCTGAGCGGAGATCCTATCTAGATGAAGATCGCTTTGTTGTCCTCTACTATGCTACGCTCTCTAGTACCGGGGCTGAGCAGGGCATCTTGGAAGTCATTTATATAATATTAATAACGATATAATGTTTCGCGTTTGCTCTGCTCACATAATCTTAAGCTATGATCCGCCACATGAATGGCTGCGTTTGATCTGTAACCATTTGATGCTATTAACGCCCGACTACCACAGCAGAGGCAGATGCCACTAAAAAGGTACCTATAATCTCAAATAGGGGGACATAATGAATATGTCGGTTGTCCTTGTTGCCCAGAGTAGATCCGTCGTACCCCTCTCCACGTCTTATGGCTTTGGCCCCAATAAAAAACATTCCGCCAAATCCGAAAGCGCCGAGCGGACATATTCAAGCCATTGGAGCAAGCCTGGAAACCCTGTGTATGCAGGTCAATAGCCCAGTCCACTCACCGATATCACAACCGCCGACTTTGATAATCTAATGAGCCACCACCCAACATAGATCCGAGAAAGTGTCCGGGCCTGTAGTATTTGCGCCCTGACAACGATCTGTGGTGTGGAGGTCTGCTGCCAGAGCTAGGTTAAATTCAGGGGGGCATTCGTTTCTGTTGAAGTTACCAGCGCTTGCCTGAACATGCTCATTGGTGGTTGAATATGACTGCTACATAGGATTACCTCCAGCCTCGCCAATGATGCCCCCTGACTGCCTGCCACCCAGACCACTCAGATTTGGCCGTACAAATTACGACAAGGATGTATAGGCGCCTAACAGTCACATACGGAGCTCCGCCTCAAGAGTCGGAGACTCAAAATGCAGTTGCGGCTGGATGCTGAGGATAAAGACGACTTTATTCCAAAGATTTGTCGGAGGACTGCACCCAGCGCTATCGCGATCAGTGAACTCCCTGTACCAGAACAGCTTTTCCGGTCGGTCTGTCGAAGCGATGACAATTCCGAAGCGGTCTCCCTTCGCCAACGAAGAATACACAGTTGGATGGATCTGCGCTCTCGCCGTCGAGCTAGCGGCGGCGAAGGGTATGATGGATGAGATACATGGCGAACCACAAACTCCACCAGCTGAGGCGGACAACAACGCGTACATCTTGGGATCCATGGGAAGGTTCAAGGTCGTCGTGGCTCGTCTACCTATACACCAACGTGGTTCATCCGCCGCAACAGCAGTTGCCAAGGACATGCTCTTTACGTTTCCGAGAATTCGCGTCAGGCTGCTTGTTGGTATTGGCGCCGGTATACCCGACTACGACAATGATGTAGATATCCGCCTGGGGGACGTGGTCATAAGCAGCAGCCCCCAAACTGGAGGAGTTGTTGTCTATGACTTTGGAAAAGCACTTGCAGATGGGTCCTTCGAGAGCCTTTCTGTATTGAACAGCCCTTCAAGGTCCTTGGGCTCTGCTCTTGGAAAGCTCCAAGCAGAGCACCTGATGCAAGAGAACAAGATAGCGTACTATATCGAGCAAATGCTGGAGAGATTTCCGCTTATGCGCAGCAAGGGATACTCTCATCCTGGCCATTCGGCTGACCGCTTGTTTCAACCTAGCTATCTCCATGCTGCTGGCAAATCCTGCGCCAAATGTGATCCGGCAGCGGAGATCAGCCGTGAACCACGACTGGACGACAGCCCAGTGATCCATTATGGAACCATCGCGTCCGGTAATATGGTCATCACAGACGCACTTAAACGAGACTTGATTCGGGACAGACATGGTGCCATATGCCTAGAGATGGAGGCAGCAGGTTTGATGAATAATTTTGATTGTGTCGTCATCCGTGGGATCTCACATTACGCCGATTCACATAAGAATGACCACTGGCAGCCATTTGCCGCTGCAGCAGCCGCTGCTTGCGCAAAGGAGTTTCTGGAACATGTACAGCCCAAGGCTATCGAGGCTGAACCTGCAGCTAAAGATATCCTGTACCAAGGTCTGTATTACTTCCAAGCTAAAGCATGAATTCCACGGATGAGCCCTTAAATCTGACGTGTAAAATCACGATAAATCTAGTCCACGACTATGCCAAGGAAATCAAAGAATTTGTCACGACCGAGCATTCTGGACGTATTCTCAATTGGATCACTGAGTTAGACTTTGACCGTCAGCACAATGCCAACCTAAAGCCAAGGTTAGAAGGAACAGGTCTCTGGCTGCTAGACTCGGAGGAATTCAAACAGTGGATCAGACAACCGCAACAAACACTGTTCTGCCCCGGAATCCCAGGAGCTGGAAAGACAATCCTGTCCTCAATTGTAGTAGAACACCTAAGAACAAAGTTCCATGGTGACCTAGAGGTGCAGGTTGCGTGCATGTTTTGCAGTTATCAACCAAGCTTCCAACAAACTACACTCGAATTCTTACTAAGTCTTCTCAGACAACTTGCAACCAAAGGCTCAACCGTCCTCCCAAACATTGAACAGATGTACAAAAGCCACACCGGCAATAAAACACGCCCAAGTGTGAAGCAGATTCTCCCCGAACTATCACGAACCGCACAGTCGTTCCGGAGGATCTTCGTTGTGATTGATGCCTTGGATGAGTTCTGTTATTCAAGCCCAGAAGAGCTGCAGCACTTACTCTCGGCCTTATTCACCTTTCAGAAAGATGGACCGGTGAATATCCTCGCAACTTCTCGTCCTAACTCAGTGATTAGGTCACAGTTCAAGGGATGCATCCAAAGGGAAATCCGGGCGCAAGACGACGATATCTTAAGATATGTAGACACAACGCTACCTACCTTGCTTCGGTCAAAGATCTCGCGGTATCCCAATATTCAAGACGACGTTCGTCGTGAGCTTGTGAAGAGCGCAGATGGGATGTAAGCTACTAAATCCCTGCCCCATAGATTGTTTATCTGACCGCAACCGAACTTTGACCTAGGTTCTTACTGGCCACATTGCACATGGACCACCTGAAGGGGTATCTTACTGTGGGTGACCTTGAAGAAGCTCTCGATCACTTGCCCCGTGCGAGGATCGGACTGGGGAAGATATATGATCAGGCGATCGACAGAATCAAATCTCAATCTGGACCGTGCTGGCAAATGGCAATGAGAGTTTTGTCTTGGTTGACCTACTGCAAGCGAGCACTCTCTGCCAAGGAGCTTCAACATGCGCTTGGGACTCGCTCTGGCCAAAGGAACTTGGACCGGAGGTCCTTGCCGGATATTGACATTATTGATTCAGTCTGCGCAGGCTTGGTTGTTTTCGATCAAAATTCCAGACTAATTCGCTTGGTCCACTATACAACGAAGGAGTATCTCTTAGGGCACCCTTCCTTTCGCAATTCGGAAGCAGAAATTACCCAGACATCTCTCACATATCTTTCGTTCGAGGCTTTCTCCAGTGGACGCTGTACAAGCCCCGACGGTTATAGACATCGACAAGAACTTTATCCTCTGCATAATTACTGTGCGAAATATTGGACAGCACATGCCTCAGCGGCTATGAATACATCGAAAGAATTAATGACGTCTATCATTGCATTTTTGGAGAAAGAATCAAATGCCCATGCGGCTGGTCAAGCCGTGACGATCCATTCTGTCCTAGGTTATAGACCGCATTGGACAGATTGGGTTAAATTTTTCCAGACGAAAGTAAATCTCGCAGCTCATAGTGGTTCAACAAGCATCGTTACGAAGTATATACGTCAAAATCAGGACGTGGATATTCGAGACCCCAGAGGCAGAACGCCGCTTGCCTATGCTGCTAAAGCCGGCCATTTTGACACTACCAGAGTTCTTCTCGAATCACAGCGTGCCAATCCCAACTGAGAGGACGTGGACGGTCGAACACCTCTATTACATGCAGCTTCTGGGGGATATAAAGATGTAGTCCACGTCCTCCTTCAATACGGGGCATGCCTGAATTATAAGGATGGATTTGGCTACGATGCATTATGTGCTGCTGCTTCGGCTGGGGATATTGAGACAATGCGACTTCTACTTGATGCTCAAATCAGTCAACGTGGCCTGTCTAATCGTAGAGATGGTGGTACTCCTCTCATGAACACCCGGTATCCAGGAAATAAAGATGCAGCTCTATTTCTGGAAAGGGGAGCGGATCCCAACTTTTCTAATAAAGGCGGGGACACGATTCTATCAGCAGCACGCAACAATGATGAAGAGCTGGTAAAGCTACTCCTTGAAAGAGGAGTCCAGGTTGACCGCAAAGACAATTTTGGCGCCATCCCCCTTGAATACGCTGTAGGGAGAGGGTTTCTTGGCCAGCTTATCAAGGCTGGCGCTGATGTTAATATGCGAAAATATCACCGGGCAGAGAGTGCTTATGACGGCATGCCACCCGGTAGGAGGCCATAAGAAGATCATCTACGAGTTACCTCGTCATGACGCTAATCCTAACATACAGGACAGGAGATTATCATACAAGGGGCGAGGACCTATAGCCTTGTTGAAGGAATGCCCTTATGTCTCAAAATCTCTTGGAAGCTGCTTTTGAAGGCAGGGAGCGATCCAAATAGAAAGAATAAGTATGGTCGCACGCCCTTAATGGGAGCCGCAGTCCATGGACTGGGGAGTACTGTGTCAGCACTACTTGAGGCTCCAGATATCAATCGAGATGCAACTGATATCTTCGGTCGTCCAGCACTCATGGAAGCCACCGCAAGAAACAAACCTCGCATTGCAAAGCTTTTATCACAAGACCGCGGGGACGATCTCGCCTGGGATTAGAAAATGTGGCGCAACATCCTTGGATAGCCCACCCCGGTTGGCCAAGCGACAGAAAAGATGAAGTCGGCATCGTCCAGGATTTGGGGAATCAGTGGAATGAACTAATTGCTGAGGTGCGAGCATCTCGTTCAACTACGAAGGCATTGCTACTACCACGATATCTACCACCTGATAGAGAGCATTCCCCTAGTGCTCTCACATATATTTAGCCACCGCGGCCCTAGTTAGAACCCCTTAGCGATTTCTTACCGTTCAAATCTAAGTCATAGATTGGCTTAGAGTTGCATTTGGTGCGAGTTTAGGCGAGTTCAAGCCTAGTTGGCACTGAAATACTGCAATTTTGAGTCTAAATTTTAGAACCTATACTGATTTTTGTCGATTAAGAATTAATACGATACAACTACGTATTTTCCATGCCCCACCATAGGCCGTCAATTCCTGAACCAGACGCGTTCGGCGGGTCAGGGAGAAACCGCCTTGGGCTCTCGCAGCCCCGAAGATAATCAACTGACCGCGAATCACGGCGACGAATTGACCATGCGATCGCTCGAAAAGTCTTACCAAAATGTCTCTCAGAAGTGTGCCAATCGAACTTGTGAATAAAACTTGCAGCTATCTGGAGCAACCGGAGTGGGCCGCACTCAGATTATCTTGTCGCTCCCTTTACGCAAAATCTTTGGATGCATTCGCAGATCGCTATTTCAAAAGCATTTGTTTCATTGCCACTAGTGAAGGCATTCGACAACTAGAAGAGTTGGCAAAAAGTGAAACCGTCCGAGTCCGAGTCCGACAGTTATGGATGATTCCGACGGTCTTCGAAGGTCGCCACGGACGGAGCCTTGCCGAGTTCAAGAGGTCTCAATATTCAAGGCCACTGAGTCGCCTCAGGGAGAATGATGATGTGCTACTTGCTCGATATGCAATATATCAAGCTATAGAAGCCGATAATCTGGCTCTTCTTGAATCAAACACCTTTGGCTCTAGGCTTCACACGTGCTTCGCTTCGTTCATAAACCTCGAGTCCGTCGGATTAAAGCATTATGCGACGGACTTTTTACTTGATCGACGGCAAACGGATTTTCGATATCTGGGATTGCAGGAGTTGAGAGATCAAGTTGAATATGTGTATCACCCCTCAGGCTTAAATTTTCTCCAATGGCACCAGGTAGCCAAGGTCAACTCTCTGGCCTTATCGAGGGTTTTACAAGGACTTAACGAATCCAACCAAAAGATTAGAGCCTTGAGCACATGCGGTGCCAACTTCTGCGGCTCAACTTCTCCTAATCTTCCTCTCACGCAAGAGCAATATGGTTCTCTTCTTCTCAAGCTTGGAGACCTGGAACATCTTCATATGTGCATCTGTTATGACGACGACGATCTAGATTGTACTCCAACTTCAAATACCTACATTGATCTTTTGATTTCCGTTGCACCCCGACTGAAAATGCTCGTTTTCTCACAATGGTATCGAAATCCACGCGATATGGGAGAATGTTACTTTTCAGAACTCTCTCAGAACATCAGGTTCACCCGACTAAAAGAGCTCCATCTCCACTGGATTCAAATTGGATTTGAGTCTTTCAAATCATTTCTTAACACCACCAAGGGGACTCTGGATTTTCTCTCACTCGAGCTGGTAACTTTGAAGACCAATATCCCCCCGTCCACTAATTACGAGCCTACTTGTTGGAGGCACATTTGGGAATATCTTGGAGCAGAGTTGTCACTAAAAAGTTTTTACATGGGAAACATTGGCTATTGGAGACGTAAGGTGATGATTCAAGGGCCTGGTGAATTAGTTGAGCCGACATACTCTGCTACTTTTAATGCAGATGTAACCGACATTTGTTTCAATGATTGGATCAGGCAGCTCAAGCCAATTTTGTCAAAAAGTCAGGATTTATCAGCACGAAAATATCCAGGTTTGCAGCTCACTAAGCCCCCAAAGCCACGGATTTTTTAGTAATTTAATTGTTAGACTTGCTTCGCGGGAGGAAACCTCGATCAAACGATGCACCAGCTTCCGGCCCTCAAATACACGAGAGACGCCCCCAACCCCACGGATTGGGACCAGAGGACGCTGGGCCCCAAGTAATCTGCCGTTTACCAGGGAGATCCCGACATACGTGAGCTACTCCCACAAATTACCACGATCATTACATCAAGCTTCAAGCCAGGGTTGGGTTGGGACTGAGCATTATTCACAAATCGGAAAACATTGAAAGATCAATATCAGGTCAGAGAAAAGGGGGGGCTCAATAACACTGGTAGCTCATAATTGGAGGAATAAGCCACAGAATTGCGTAGAATTGGTATCAGACTGAATAGCGACGGGTTCTGCTCGACATCACTGGTGAAAGCCCCTTTGAAGCGGTTTCGCCAGCCGGGCCCAGAAACGACGAATGGGAACAACTCAAACCTTCTTAGCACTTCAGTCTACTTTCAATGTGGTTGTTAGAACTTGTAGGAATACCCCTTCTAAGGTAAATGAGATGCTAATTCTGAGTAATAGTATAATGATGGAATGTATGACTGGCTGGTTTTCGAGACATCTCGGTACATGATACTAGGAAATAAATCCATCATAGTAAAACGAATCCACAACTGATAAATATCATGGTATTTCTAATGCGTCCTGAAGGGATGGCAGAGAAGCTTATCCAAGATATAACCACCGTACGACCTAAGGGGCCCTGGCTATGCCTTTCCTGTCAAAGCAAACACACAAGGGACGTCCGTGGCAAGAATTATTAAGCCCACCGCGTAGGATCAATACGTCAAATCTGCCGGGTCCATGCAACTTCCTGTCGACCAGTCGCATTGGCTTAGAAATGCACCTAGAGAAGATTGTATTAGTGAGCTAAACAGCCATTCACGAGAGCTTAGCAATCCAGATGTCACTCACCCACGGCCCAATACTTATAGGTGTCTGAATAGAGGAGTTAGTTCCACTCCGTGAATCTTGTAGAGAATCTTACCAGCATTTTTCAATGCCCTGAGCTTGGAGACATCATCCTCACTGTTACCTTGCTTGGCAAGCTCAACGACGTCTTCAAAGCCATAAGCCGGTGTCCCATCATCTAACAGAACATCGTCTATGTGGTAATTATTTTAGTGAGGTTCCTCACCTTGTTTCACTTCAATATTCATCTGCACGCTTACCTGTCGCCAGCTTCCCCCCAGAAATAATCTGAATGAGTCAGCTCGTGCACGAAAACACCATCCGCTGGAGTTTTCGCGATGTCATCCAAGTCTTCATATTCCAATTCCGAGAGCGATTTTGCTTTCTGCACAGGAATAGGTGTAGCTTCAGCGAATCTTTCCCAGCCGAGTGGGCAAACGGTCATATAGTCGTGACCATCACCTCCTGCGACCATGAAAGCAAAAACCGTGTTCTGTCCTTCATCATTTTGACAGACGTTGTTCTGCGAAGTACTCTTTCTTCTAATAGCATAGGTTGTTGCCCCATCGTCAAACATCCAGCCCTCTGGAGATTTCCAAAAGTCAGAATTTGATGTTCTTCATTGTAATCATTCCAGGGAGAACAAATTTACCTTCGTCATCGTTGTAATCACCGAGCTCCCAGGCAGATTCATCACAGATGATACGGACGTTGAAACTATCCTTGTCCAGGCCTTCAACAAATTCGTTTGCAAATTCTTCTCAAGTATATGAGTTTTTAGCTTCGTATTTCCTTTAAATGCAGCCACAGAACCACTCACGCTTCAATTGCGCAATTCGCCTATTGGCTCTATCCATTCCAGTGCTGTCGGTTTCCTTAAAGGTACCATACATCGCCATGTAAAAATTGATCTGTGCATTCTCCTCCTTCGAAAGCTCTTCCTTGTTGCTCATCTTGTCCTTAGTCCCTGAGCACCCTTAGTCCCTGAGCACCCTTAGTCCCTGAGTACTCTTTGTCCCTGAGCACTCTTAGTGCCTGAGCATTCCTGGCTCGCTAGGTCTACAGCCCTTCATCGTAGACAATTCCGACGCCAATCGTGCCTTTACGTTGACAGCGCTGCTACATCGAGAGTCTCCACATCGACAGCCTCTGGTGCTTTGCCCTTTTTGAAAGCAACGAGATAGATGTCGGACGCAGCAAGACTCTGGTCAGCAGGTCAGGATCTGAAGCGAATGCTTGCTGGCCCGAAGAGTACGCATGCCCCTGATATAGCAAGGCCAGTGGATAACATTTCACAACGTATCGACCCTTTACCATAGTATAGGTGTTTTCACCAAGAGAGTTCAGACGCCGAAATGTGTAGATCCTAAAGAGTTCAGATACAGTGAGACACCAGTCCGCACACTGAGCGTTTAGACACGAAGGTGTTTAGACGCCGACGTGTCCAGACAGCAAAGTGTACAGGCACCAGGAGAGTCTGGACAATAATACTTGATCTATAACTATACTAAAGTGTAGGGGTCCGCCCTATAGACTGTACAAATGATTCCATGTGACCTCCTCATAATTGTCTCTAAGCGATTGGCCCGTAGAAGCTAAACTTGCCTGCCGGGTCATACTTCTTCTTCAACGCCAGCAGACGGTCCTGGCGCCACTGCTCACTGCCGTACCACTGCCGCGGCGTCTCATCGCCATAGGCATAGTTGACATACGCGCCAATCTCCTTCAGCCCACTAGCCTGGAAGAGGATCTGACGAAGCTGGTTACCCAGCTGGGCGGCCGCATTGTCGCGGTCCGGCCCGGCCGGCGCGTACGTGATAAGCGGGGCGGCAAGGAGGTTCTCATTCCGGAAGGCAAAGGCACTAGACTTGCTGTTGATAGCCCGGACACCTTGCATGGAGTAGCCCTCGAACATGAAGATGGAGTTGTTGAACGCGGAGGACCCGCGGGTGGCGGCGGCGAAGATGTCGTATGCATTCTTCTGGGCGGGGACGTTGTATCCTTGAAGATAGATGGGGAAGCGGGGGTTGACGAGGCCGGCCTTTTGGCATGGCGGGGAGGTCGTGGCGATGCCGGTCCATCCGGCGAGATCGGTGTAGCTTCCTCCGATAGATTGGGCGGACAGCGGGCCGATGTCATGGAAGGGCTTGGTGTAGGCTGGGTCGACTGTCTTTACTCCTTCCTGGATGATGTAGAATAGGATGACGGGCTAGAGGTTGTGAGACAAGGCAACAACTTGTAGATTGGGTATATACTTACGTTATTCGGGTCAGCTGTGGGGATGTTGAGCCAGTACGACCAGTTGATGAGATCCACAGGCTGAGTGCCGTTCTTGAGGAGGTGGTCGTTGGCGGCCTGGTAGACGGCTTCGACCTTATCACCGCTGAAGATGAGCGTGTCGATGGCCCAGTCGGCATGCTGGATATCGTAGATCTTCGTGGTCACAGAGGTCACAATGCCGAAGTTGTGACCGGCTCCGCTGAGAGCCCACCAGAGGTCGGATCTTGCGTCGATCGTCTTCAAGCTGCCGTTGGCCAGGACAATGTTGGCCGAGACAAACTGATCTGCAACCAGTCCATGGTGTCCCTGAAGCCATCCATGTCCGCCTCCAAGGGCAGGGCCGAGATAGCTGACGCATTCGCATGTCCCGGTCACCGTCTGCTTCCCTGCGGCCCAAAGCTGGTCGGTGACGGTTTTGGAGATGGTACCACCCCCGATCTTGGCTGTTTGACCATCCTTGGAGATTTCCACGCTGCTCAACTGGTTCATGTAGATCTCGATGCCATGATCCATCTTGCCGAGCGTGGTAATGGCTCCATGCACGCCATTGTACGCCAGGAAGGGCAAGTTTTTCTTGTTGGCATATTTCACCTATCTCCTAGTTAGCAAACTATATCCATCGGCGATGGAAAAATGAGAGAGAGGAGGACAACACACCGTCTCAACGACATCGTTCTCCGTCCCAGGAACCACAACAACATTGACCTTGGGAGCATCCAGAACAGACCAGCGTGTGGACGCCTGTTCGAACTCAGCCGACCCAGGGAAATATATCTTGCCAGTACTCGAAAGCTTGTTTCCCAGCTCATTCAAGTCGGCATCTCCGCGTGGACAAATGCCTCCGAGCCCATCACAGGCAACAGGCACTGTTAAGCAGGATGCCGGTACAGCCGAGGCAGCCAGGGCTGCAACAGCCTCAATTTTGAGCCAGCGCATTGGACCGGCAGCAAGAAG
Organism: Aspergillus felis; assembly: GCA_016413765.1. Taxonomy (NCBI): domain Eukaryota; kingdom Fungi; phylum Ascomycota; class Eurotiomycetes; order Eurotiales; family Aspergillaceae; genus Aspergillus; species Aspergillus felis. Next base: position 4,201,527 of record CP066506.1, on the reverse strand, counting down.
AAAGTTTGCTCAAGCAGAGGAAGGGAAAATGAGAAGGATTCAGATAGAGAGAAATGCACGATTGATTGGCTTCAATCGAGCGCCTAGGGTTACATTAAGTACAGGGGCATGTCGCATTTTAACCCCTCGGTCGGCATGGACTACATCCTTGGCTTTTGCAAGTGGGATGAGGGCGCAGGTACCAATTAATAAGACCTCATTTCTTCGGCGCAAGGGATTGGTGAACCTATCTTAATCCCTGTCGCATCCCTGCTAGGCTTCTTCTCGGCGCTGAAGAACCTAACGAGATCGGGTATCGTCATCGACGGGATCCTGGTTACTGATCCGTGTAGCTCCGACGCCCAGCCAGGATTGTTAGATGGACTCGGCAATGACCACGACCGGCATACTATGGTAGAGGGGGCCAAAAATATACTTTTTCTATTTTTCGGTCTTCTTCTTTTTCAATGGTACCCTTTCGCTTATTTTTTCACTCTTTTCATACATAGGAAAGCTAAGTCCGATGTTGTCGCTCTACGTTCTGGTCAACCCGCCAGCTGGCCATGCTGGCCCGAACGCTTCGTTGCTCTAATGTCGACCGATTCTGCTGCAGACGACGCTGCTCAGGCAGCCTTGTACAGGTCCACGGTTGAGCACTGGACGCTGTATGCAATTGGCGTTTCGGTGACCCTACTCCGAACGTATTCCCGGGTGAGAGCCGTGGGGTTCAGACACTTGCAGGCCGAAGACTTTCTTGTGTGGGTTGCTATTGTTCGTCGCTCTCTTATGGATATGTCTCAATCAGTCGCTAATGCCTATTCCGAGCAGGTATTTTACTCGGCGCAGACGGCTCTTGCGTACTCCGTGGGCCATGTCGCGCATGGCCTTGCGAATAATGGCTTGACCGACGCTGAGCGGGCAGCTTTGTCCCCTGATGATCCAGAATACCGATTGAGGTAGGTCTAGTTTTGAAGAGTACATAGGATATTATGAGAACGAGCTCACGCCTATACAGGGTAATTGGCTCGAAAATTCAAGTCGCCGGGTGGACTACGTATTCGGTCTTGATATGGTCGCTCAAGTTGTCCATGCTGGCATTCTACCTCCGACTTACGGTAAGTCTTTCCAAGTCTCCTTTCGATCGCAATTGGTACTCATGCGCTCGACAGGATGGTCTTGGCCATCGGTATCGTAATCCTGTCTACGTGGGGTTCGCTCTTGTCATCGGAACATTCCTCGTCAGCGTGATTACGATCTTCGCGGCTTGCCAGCCATTCCACAAGTACTGGCAGATCAACCCAGATCCTGGCAGTAAGTCTTGCGTCTTTGTTGCGCCCTCATCTGATCAATCGTTCTCTGACAATTCTACCTGTAGACGCCTGCCAGGCAGCCATATCCAGGCCGATCGTCTGGGCCTCCTTTGCATCCAACGTTTCCACCGATATCTACCTCATCTTAATCCCCATCCCCATGCTCTGGAAATCCAGCCTGAAACTCCTGAAAAAGATCGCAGCAACCATCGTCTTCGGCGCTGGATTGTTCGTTCTC